>CM053623.1:118251373-118376681 GCA_028646595.1 Phalanger gymnotis
ATGCACAGGCAATGGGGCATAGAGATTTATCTTGCCCTACAAGAAAGGAAGGGAAAGGGGGATGGGAGGGGAATGGGGCGATGGAGGGGAGGGCAGGCTGGGGAACAGGGCAACCAGAGTGTATGCCATCTTGGAGTGGGGGGGGGAGGAAATGGGGAGAAAATTTGTAATTCAAACGCCTATGAAAATCAATGCTGAAAACCAAACATGTCAAAAATAAATTAAAATACAAAAAAAAATTGCTTGCCTTCTCAAGGAGGTGGGGGGGCAGGAGAGAAGGACAAAATTTGGAACTCAAATTTCTAAAAAATAAATGTTAATAAAAAATTCACATATGATTATGAAATATTTAATGAAATAAATAAAATATTTTCTTTAAAAATGACTTGTTACATATAGCATGGATCTCCTTTTTGATACATGGTCCAGTCTGGCTGCTTTTTCCACCTTTTTTTTTTGATGTTTCTACATCCTCCACAAGAAAATACAGAACTAGGATGTTAGAGCCCAAGCATGGTGGCTTATCTCTCCTGATGATGAAGTTTGTCACAACAATTTTTGAAAAAATACACATGAAATCTTTGTAGATCTTTTCCATTTTGCTTCTGTTTGTTATTCTCCTTCCATTTTTGTCCTCAATTGCTTTTAGTTAGTTCTCTTGCTAAACTCTCTTAAGACTAGTTTCACTCCTCTCTGCTTTAAGAGATCATAGTGCTCATAATCACTTATTATCTTTCTTCAGAAGATTTTTTTTGAATGGGGTTATGTTTCTAACCAATATTGCCTTTGGCCTCCACCTCTCTCCCTTTGTGAGTAATGTTAGTGTTGTTAAATAAGACACTTTTTAGTCTCTTTTGGTCTCCTTTTTATGGCACTCAAGGTGTAAGATAGAACGCTAGACTAGCAAGAAAGATCCAAATTAGAATTCTGTATGACTTTGGGCAAATAATTCAAAGTCTCTGAGCTTCTGTTGAATTGTCTTATTGAGCTTCACATTAAATTATTATAATCAGTATTGACATCATTTGTGCACTCCATTGTCCATTTTCATTATCAGTTACTTTTTTTAAATAGTTCAGGACTGAGTTGTTTGGGGTTTTTTGTTTGCTACACATTTCTCTCATCATTACTCTCCTTTCTAGCTATTTATTCATTCTGATCTTTGCTCTGACAAGTTTAAAGTCTGGCTGTTCATAGACTACTGATTAAGAGGATGACAAAAGCCCAACAATGCTACCTGGCCGCGTGCTAGAGCACAATATTCTGAGAGGGATCCAAATTGCAAATAGCCCAAAGAGCAGTTGAAAGATGCCAAGTGGGTAGAGCAGGCTGCAGCATTTTGCCAATAATAACTTGTGCATCAGAATCACTATAAGCTCATTAAGGAATCTTAAATGAGTAAAAATAAAAGGCTACAAACTGATCATATTAGTCAAAATGAAACACAATAGGTCAGTGGCCAGAGTGATAGCACTGATACAGGGTATTAAGGTTTGCAAATGTTGTCCACATATTAATTCATGTAAGCCTCATGACCCCGTTAAGTAGATACTGCAAATATTATTACTAAAATTTTGCAAATGAGAAATCTGAGGTTCAGAAAGTCTAAATAAGTTGCACATAGTTACAGAGCCCATTAAGTGTCAGAAGTATGATTTGTAGCATTTCCTCTCTCCAAGTCTAACAATCTGTCCATTGTACCATGTTGCAATAGTGGTGTCAGCTTCAAATAAAAAATCCCTGTGGGCCACATATTAACTTAGAAAACCACAAATTCTCATTATCTATGTCTTCTTATATGTTTTTATCTTGTCGAACATTTCCCAATTGCATTTTAATCTGGTTCTGGGCACACCAAGGGAGTTTTGTTGGCTGCATGTGTCTGGCCCCCCCATGAATGAGTTTGACGCCTCCGTGCTCTATGGAAGATTAATAGACCAACATGGAGAAGGATTAGAGCATGAGAAGCAAAGTACTATGATCTGTGTCAATGGAGGGAGTACCCAAGCCAATAAAATGGCAGTTCCATCAAAATATTCTACTGGGATGCAGTTGGATAGCAATTTCTCCATCTGCTATCAAAGTCATACCCTGGCAAATGCTTCAGTCCTATCCCTGAATTCCCAATGTCACAGGAAACAGGCCTTGGAAAAAGGCATTTTCCTCCAAGGAATTTTTGTTCTAAATAACTATTAAGTATTTTAACATATTTGCAAATATGTTTGGAGACTACAGAGTAAATGCAGATGGATTTATATTTCATGTTGAGACATTTTTCCTTGTTTATTCTAATGTGCAGATGCTTTTTATAGTACCTAAGGGAGCTCTTTCACTTTTTCAATTTTTAAGTTATTTTCTATACTTCCAACCACCCCATTCTCTTTTCTTTCAATCTCTTCCCCTTGCATAGGTATTCAATGTGATGAATGCTCGACTGGCTTTTATGGAAATCCAAGAATATCAGGAGACCTTTGCCTGCCCTGTGCCTGCAGTAACAATATAGATAGAACAGATCCAGAATCATGCAGCAGGGTGACAGGAGAATGCCTTAAATGTTTGTATAACACTCATGGGTCCAACTGTCAGTTCTGTAAACCAGGTTACTTTGGATCAGCACTCACACAAAATTGCAGAAGTAAGTTGATGGTGTGAATATGACCACAAAATAACAGCTTGTCAATCTCATGGCAGCACACAGATGCTCTCTTGAACTAGAACTTGGCATAATGATAATTAACATATATGTAGAACTTTAAGATTTGCAACACACATAAAGCCTCACTTGATCCTTACAACAAACTATGAGGAAGGTGCTATTATCCTCATGTTTCAGATGGGGAAACTGAGGCTGGCTAAATAAAATGCGTAAGGTCACACAGCAAGTAACTGTATAAGACAGGATTTAAACTCAGGTCTTCCTGACTCCAGGTCCAACCAACTCAATCCTCTATGTCACCTAGTTGCCTTTTATAAGGCAAGCTGTAAGCAATGTTCTTTGGAAGCTTTCTTAAAATAGCATTAATATTGCTAAGGATTCATGAAACAACATTAAATTAACATTTTGATTTAATAATTAATTGAAAAAGAAAGATTGGATGAAATGTCATTACACAAGTTGCAGTCATAGGCATTTCTTCTATAATATTCCTGAGTTTCACCTTTGGTGGTTGACACATCAATGTCATTAATGAAAATTTTCCTAATGGATTTAGAGGAAGACTATGGCCTATTCCTAAAACAATAAGTTGTTCATGTTTGGGGGAGGTATGAAAACTTTAGGAACACCAAAGTTGAAATGAGTAACTTTCTATTTCAGAGCAATCAGATGGAATTCAGTGGGCTCAAAAAAATTAGCATACTTAGCAAAAAAAAAAAGCACCTTCATTCCTAATTATAGAAAGAGATTTTTGGTATGTCTTATTGTGTCTGATTTAGAATATATTCAGACTATGGAAAATCACATCCCAAAGAAAAAGTGGTTCTTCTTTGAGCTCTTTGGAGAAATGGCACTACTCAGTTCTAAATTGTAATTGTTTCATATTATTAATAACTGACAAGTTTGTTTGTTTTATCTAATGTTATAATTGTCTTTATTTTCCTAGAATGCACTTGCAATCCTTCTGGGGTAAACCATACTACATGTCCAGTGGGTGAGGGAGCATGCCTATGTGACCCAACAACGGGATCGTGTCCGTGCTTGCCAAATGTCATAGGTTTGACCTGTGACCAGTGTGACAAAGGATACTGGAATCTGGTCCCTGGTAGAGGATGTCAGCTCTGCGAATGTGACCCCCAACGTTCTCATAGTACTCATTGTAACCAGGCAAGATCCCTTTTTTTAATGGCATACAGTGTATTAGCTTTGATGGTGAAACACAACAAGACCAGTGACTAGTCCAGATCATATTAAATGCTTTTTGCTTTTGTTAATAATCACCTCTGAGCAATATCTTCTTCGTGCTAGGACTAAGCTAGAAGGGGAAGAAAGAGGGGGAAGAGAGGAGCAGGGGGAAACAAAATCTGCCAACTGCAGTTTTGTCTAGAGTCAGCCCACTTTTGGAAGGTGAACATGAAATGTAGCAACAGAGATGATTTTCCTTTTATTACCTGATAAATGTTATCATAGGAGAACCTTAAAGTAGAATAGACCACATATGGCAATGAACTTGGGGCCTCTGCCTATAGACTAACACATCAGATTTATAAGCTTGTTTTTATTTAAACCAAAATGTCACTTCCCTAGGCTAGACAAACCACTTATTGAAAAAATAAAACCAGGATTCTTTACTATAAGGGTTAAATACAAGCCCAAAGACGGGATTATATGTCTTTTGTCAGAAGACTGCTCCCTTAAGTTCAGAGAGGCTCATTACCAAATCAAGAGAGAATTCTTTGATCACAGCAGCACTGGAAGTCCCTCTGAAAGGCATCTTGTTATGAAAAGCAAAATGGACTGAAGGTCAGAAATATCCAATCCAATCACATCCCAGTCACTTACGAGATATGTGACTCTGGGCCAGTTATTTAACCTCATCTATGAAATAAGAGATTTGATAGCATCTAATAGCCCTTCCTGCTATAAAGCTATCATTGTATTATCTCTGACATTGTAGAGGGATTATGATGTGTCAAAAGGGGGACCACCCCCTACAGTAGTGAAAGAACCCTTGAAACGCTGAGAAATTAACTGTTTACCACCAAACATCACTGGGAAATATAAGCCAGTGACTTATTTTGTGAAGTGGTACTCTTTCTAGGCACTCCCCTCAAAAGCCTTTGCTATGTACCACTAGGCCCTTCCTTTGATGGATTCCTATGGAATCCATGGAATCTCATGGAATCCCAAAGATGCATTGTTAACAGCATGCCAAATTCCCTCCAGTTCTCAGTAAAAAGTTGCATTATTTCATTGCATACTCAATTATACTAAAGAATATGAGTAATTTTCAATGCTCATTCAATAGAATATTGAACCTTGGAAAAAGAGAATATATGACTGGTGTGATCCATTTAGGGGAAAAGTTGAGTTTTTATAAATAGTGTGATGTTTTTTGGCTTTCGCCTAAGGAAAATTTTTCCGAAGCATCATCTAGGTCTCTTGGCAGTTACTGCAAAAAAATATGGTAGTATAATTCAATGGGAACAATTAGAAATAGCAAGGCACTAAGAGAGGGTCATAATCAGAACTTAATAATCTGTGTCTAAGGAGAATCAAGATAAAACTGGGATTATTAAACCCTACATAAAATGATTTAAGCATTAAATCTTTAGACTAAGGTATGACTTACCTACAGCTACAACATAAAATGTCTGACTGTCCAGCAAACTGTTCAAAGGTTAAATACCTGACTTGAGAAGTACCATGGGAATAAGTAGTAGTGGCAGTCAGAATAGATGGAAATTTGATTCTGAGACTTAGTGTACAAAACCATAGATCATAGAATAGATGGCAAAGTTATGGTTCAAACTGATTTTGACAAGCTGCCATGCTAAAGCAACAAGGTGAAGTTTAACAGGAATAAATGTGAAATTCTACGTTTGGTTTCAAAAAAATCAGGTGCACAATAATAGTATAGATGTTGTTTGGCAGCAGTTTATGTAAAAAATACGCAAGAGTTTTAGTTCATCTCGGACTTGATATGAACCAAGAGCATGAGACAGCTGCTGGCAAGCTAATACGCCCTTATGCTACATTAATAGAAGTATAGTATCCAGGTTATAGAAGAAATCATCACATTGTAAACTTCCCTGATTAAACCATATGTGGAATCTTGTGCTCATTTTTGAGAAGACTGTATATTTTAAAAGGACTATTGACAAAGTAAAGTTCATCCAAGGGACCATGAGATGTCAAGGAAATACAAAACCACGTCACATGAAGAAACAGGGAATACTTAGCACAAAAAAGGGAAGACAAGGAAACTTATAATAACTGTCTTCAAATATGTGAAGTGGATGGTGGTGAAGACGTTGTGTTGCACTGACAGAATGAGTACTGATGAAGTGAGGTTAAACAGAGATTTGGGTTCAACAAAACAAGGAACTTTCTAACATCTAAGGAGCCAACCAGCAATAGACTGGAACCCATCACTAAACATATTCAAGCAGAAGATAGGTGACCATTTTTCATGATGTCATAGAAGTGATTTCTCCATTGAGTAGAAGGCTGAGTTAGACGAGGTCCTCAAAGGTCCTTTGTAATGCTAAGATTTTGTGATTTCATAATTCTATGAAATAGAATTGATATCCATACAGGAAGTAATTGGCATCGAAAGATGAAAGAGAAGGGAGATAGCCCCTTATCATTTTTGTTAGGTCACAAATAGTGTTGACTACATGTAGAGAAAAGATGGAGGTAGAATAGAATATATCTACACTCTGTCTGGTTTATAAAATAGGGCAAGAGGCTACAAAGGGGAGGCAATGAGGGGGAAACATTGACTTTGTCATTAGAAGTTTGAATTGTGCCTCAACTAGGCAGTTACTTAACACATCTAGGACTCGGCTTCCTCATCTGCAGAATGGGAGTGTTGGACTAGATGACCTCTGGGGTCCCTTCTAGCTCTAGATCTCAGATCTGGTTCAAATTCTGTCTCTGCTACTTGCTATCTGTGTGACCTTAGATATACCACTTAATCGCTGGTAGCTTTGTCATCTGTAAAAATGAGGGAGGTGGCTTAGATGAGAGAGTCTTAATCTTTCAGCTCTTTAGCCATAACCCTATGACTAAGCGATATTTAAGGGTCTTCCAGTTCTGTCTTTGATCTTATGGAAAAATTAACTATACTTCAGTTTCAACATTAGGAGAGGTTACATCTCTGCTCTGGTCTGTTTGCCTGGCCTTTTAAGCACCTTCGTGTTGCTTTCAGTTACATAGCCCCATACTAAAGACTCCTTTAACATACCTTAGATAAGAATTTTACACATCCCATCTCTACTTCCACTCCTTGGAACAAGCCTTAAAAAAATTACTATTAATTTATGTTGATGACGGCTATATTGTAGGCTCTCAAGGTTTCCCTCTTTTTTATATATTCATACATGTTACCTATCTTTTAGTAGTGTGATGGAGTCTCCCTCTGTGTTCCTTACCCATTTTCTCACAGGTAAGCTATCAATTATTTGTCCAGTTGGAGAGAGAGAGAGAGAGAGAGAGAGAGAGAGAGAGAGAGAGAGAGAGAGAGAGAGAGAGAGAGAAATACCTGCTAAAGAGCAGCTATATATTTACTCAGGACAAAACTTATGAAAAGTGCAGGAGTGAACCTCGGGTACATTCCTGCCTTTAAGGTATGAACTCTTCTCATATTGGTGCCACTAAGTCTGATGTTCTTAATTGTTTTAATATTGAATAAATATTGCCTTAGCCTTGCCAGTTTAACCAATATGCCTACTTGTTGTATGACCTAATTCCCTACAGATTTCACTTTAGGAAGATACAAACTAAACATTTTAGGGCAGAGGTTTATTTGGACACTTTCCAAATTAATTCTGTGGTTATATTTAAAAGACTGAGTGAAAGAATACAAAAAAGTGTTTCCTGTGTGCCTTAGGTGTGCAAAGCTAGAGGGGGAGAGTCAAAGTTAAGTTAAATCAAGAAATTCTGCTCTCAAAGACTTGTAGTCTAATTGATGGTTATTTTATTTGCCAAAACTAATTGTAATTGAGGCTTATGTGGCCATTGGGAGAAAAATTATGTTCAATTTAGCTGGTAAATTATGGTTATTTGGAGATACTCACAAACATACATACATACACACATATCTTTGTGTTAATGATATAATCACCATCACCAAAAACAACAGAACGCATAATGTTTTATTGAACAGTATATTTATAGAATTTGTTCAATAACAAATATAAAATTGATTTCTCAAATAACACATTTTTAAATTGTATATGTAAAATTTGATTTTTAAAAGAAGAAAAATTAACCAATGTAAACACCATCAATTTAAAAATGTAGTATTATTAGTTCTTATAATAATAACACTAATATGGCACATAAAGGTTTGCATAGCACTTTATAAAGATTATCTCATTTAATGCTCACAGCAACCTTAGGAGGAAGGTGCTATTATTATCCCTAATTTATATATGAGAAAACTGAAGCAAGTAAAGGTTAAATGTCTTAGCAAGGGTCACACAGAGTCTAAGGATGGATTTGAACTCAGGTCTTTGTGAATCCAGCACTGTTATCACCTAGCTGCCTCATGTAGCTAACATACTTTACTCTCTTTTTCCTGTTTACTCAAGGATCTGAAAGGAAAGATGAGTTTATCTACTTTTACAGTGTCTATACAATTTTTATAACGAAAGTTGTTTCAACTGATGTTCCATTAATTAAATTAGTTGGGGAATACTGGTTTACCGAATTATCTGGTTCAACGATTCAACACTTGTTTACTGGGCAAGACACTGGGCTGGATGCTCAGTAGGGTGGGATGCTAGTAGGGGGAAAGTCTACAAAGACATGGAAGACCCAATGCCTCCCCTCTGGAAGCTTACAGTCCCTCTTATCAAGGATAAAAGAAGGCAGAGAAGCACCACACGAGAAGTAAAAAGTCTGTGGAAAATTGGAGGAAGGAGAAAGTACATCTGGATGTGAGAACCAAGGAAGGTTTCAGGAAGGAGATAACATTCTAAATTGGGCCTTGAAAGATGGGTAGAATTTGGATAGTTGGAGTTGGTAATGAAAACCATTCCCAGCCAATAGAACAGCATGAGCAAAGATGGAGAAGCAGACAGTCAAGGGCCATTTTCAGGGATAAGGTTCCATTCTGGCTGGAATATGGGGTACCTGTAGGAGAATAGAAGAAAACAAGATGGGAAAGGTAAATGGGGACAAAAGTATGGAAGACCCTAGGGACCAAATTAAGGTATTTTTCATTTTACTTGGTAGCCAACAGAGACTTATGAAAGGTTTTATAGCAGAAGTATCATAATCATGGCTGTGTTAAGTCCATGTGCAATTTAAAGTTAGAACTATTTTAAATTGCGCATGGACTTTATGGACACCCTGTAGATTAATCTGAAAGCAATGTGAAGAATCAGTCAAAATGAAGAAATAATAGAACGGGAAGAGAAATTAGTTAGGTTATTAAAATAGTACAGATGATAGGTAATAAAATCTCGAATGAGGATGGTGGCAATGAAAATGGAAAGGCAACAAATATAAAAGAACTACTTGATAGTTACCAAAAATGATAAATTCAGATTATTGTCTTAAATTATAATAATAACAATAATAATGATAACAAACACTTATGTAGTACCAGACATTGTGCTAAGCAGTTTACAATTTTTATCTCATTTGATCTTGCCAATAATCCTGGGAGGTAGCTGTTCCTAACCCCACTTTACAGATGAGGAAATGGAGGCAGGAAAAGGTTAAATGACTTGTTCAAGGTCACACAGCTTGTAAGTGTCTGAGGCTGGATTTGAGCACAGGTCTTCCTGACTCCAGACCCAGCACTCTATTCACTACACTGAGTAGCTGTCTTATTTATAGAATAAGAATATCGTAAAACATAGTTAACACTAAAACTACTCTAAACATAATTTATTCTTTTTTCAATAATTCAAAAGATTCTTTAGGTTCCTATAATTCTGTCAGAAATGCTTTAGTAATGCAAGCTTTCTTCTTATTTTGATCCCAGATGAAATCTTGTGGTGGGATGATTGTTCGATGGTCATGATATGCGGTGTTTTTTCTTGTGCCCAATTATTGAAAATATTGGCAAGAATATAGTCCAAAGTCCATTGGTCAAGAAGGTCATTCCCCAAAGAATTTTCATATTGGGTAGGAAGTTTAATTAGGTGACCACTAAGATTACCATCCAATCCTAAAATTCTAAAAGATCCTACCATAATGACTTTTCCTCCTTTTCTTTGTGTGTGTGTGTGTGTGTGTGTGTGTGTGTGTGTGAGAGAGAGAGAGAGAGAGAGAGAGAGAGAGAGAGAGAGAGAACTTTCATTTCCCTCCACTACATTCAGAAACAAGGTACAGAATTCTGTGTGGTTACAGGAAAGTCCATTTCTAACCCCATTTATTGTCTTTATCTTGTGTGGATTTATAAACAAAACTGCTGCATTTAAGTTTTTTTTAATTTGTTAAATGAAAAAACATCTATTTTCTCTCCCTCCCACCTCCCTCTATTGAAAAAAAAAGGAAGGAAAAAAAGACAAAGCAAAACCCTTGTAGCAAATATAAAACTGCTGCATTTTTAATAAAATATTCCCAGGCTAATTTCTAGAAACTGCAAATGAAGTGCATAAAATATTCTACCAAATGAGACATTGAGTGTTCCACCAGATCCTTGGACTCTGTTATCCTTATGGGGAAACTCCCATAATTATATAAGAAAAGAATCTGGCCCACTTCCATTTATCTGTTTTGTTTTCATTTGCATCTGTGTGTGTCTCTCAGTTGGGAACCACCTGTCCCTGAGCAGCTGGGAGCAGACGGTATATCAGAGATGGGGAAGCCAGAGCACGTCTGCCTCATCCTCCTCTTCTTGTTTCTTTTCCATTGCCCTCTCTAGCCATGGGAACTACCCCCTCCTCTGTCTTTACACAGCTGTATAGGCTAAATCACAGGAGAGGGGAAAAATGGTTTCTGTTAGAATTAGTTCTTCTTGGATCATAACATACTCATCAGTTCCTCACCCATGACTGTTTTTACAGTTTACAGGCCAGTGCCCTTGTAAATTGGGCTATGGTGGGAAACGTTGCAACAAATGTGAGGAAAATTACTATGGAGATCCCCAAGTGCAATGCATTGGTAAGTATTGGCCGTTACTCTAAAAACTGTGTGTTTAGTTATTTTTTGATTTAAAAAACATATCCTTATTTTCTACAACTTTGCCCTGGTGAGGGCACCATTCAAACGATATCCAGTTTTATATGCCTGTTTGATGAGTGGTTTTAAGTGTGGACTTAATTAACAATGTCATATGGTTTGGTCTTACTTCTGAAAACTTTTTTTTTATAACCTTAAGAATAAATTCGAATTCTCAAAGGAGACAGATTGTCAAAGAAGACAGAATGGAGATAGATTGACCACAATGGACCAGACCCTTGAGGGCAATGCAAACATGCCTTTGCCTTGATTTCCTGTTGTTTTAAGGATAAACTGAGAATAAATGTTAACCTTGCTGTGACTGAGGGGGGGAAGCAGTTCTCTGGGAAGAGAATCAGGGGCCATCAGCAAAGAAGAAAAGTTCCCAAGTCTCTGTGTCCTCGAACTGTCATACTTCCATCCTGGCTCAAGTCCAGAAGATAGATCTCCCTTAGTCAGCTCCCAAATGAAGCTAATCCAGAATCTAAAGATGGTAAAGAATTAGCCATATGATAAGGCTATCGATGACATGGGTCATTTTGGCAGTCAAGGGACCTAGGGAGGCTTTTTCTGCATATCATCAGAATATTCTCACGTGTCTTCCCATGAACTCAATGCAAATGTTTCCTGGTCGCACTCTATTTACGGCTTTGGGTTCTCAATAACTCTCCCAGTGAGTAAACTACTCCCTTGGTTTTAAATGGAAATACTCATTTAAAACGCAGGAATTTTTAGGACATCTGGAAAATGCGGTTTATGGTGTCCCCTAGGGTGTGGCAACTCTTGCATTTCAATGACAAGAGACTCATTATACTCATAAAATGATTTTCATCTCTTATGCTAAGGCAGTGGAGGAGAAGTTGCAAAACCGTGGTCCTGAGCAACAGGAGAATTACTGTGGTTAGAGATGCAACTAATAGAGATTCGATTGACAAAACGGGCTGCATCTTGAATGGAGCTGCTAAGCTGAGGATGAGGGTCATCGTAAGAAAACAGAATTTGCCACAAGCTGCTAAAACTGACATAATGCTGACCCCCTAGGGGGCCCTGAGGAGTCCCGTGGCTCGGAACAGAAAGCTTTGGACAGATGGCATCTGCTTAGGGAGCCTAATTAGTTCATCAGTCCTCATTAGCATTGGCCATTATTTTTACTCCAAAAATCAGTTATGTTTAGTACTTCCTGATCCTCCCTGAAACTCCAAAGAGAGAGTGGCAGCATACAGTTCAGCAGTTAGAGTGTTGGAACGGGAGTTAGGAAGGTCTGAGTTGGCATCCTGCCTCACACAGAGGTAACTCTGGGCAAATTATTTAACCTCTCTCACCCTGTTTCCTCATCTGTATAATGAGGCCGATGTCTGTAGCATTTATTTTACTAGGTCGTTATGAGGACAGAATGAAATAATGGATATTAGGTATCAATTTAATGAATAGACGATTCTACAGGAAACCTTCCCCAACCCCTCTTGATTCTAGTGCCTTCCTTCTGTTAATGATTTCCTATTTATCCTCTGTGTAGCTTGCTTTGTATATATTTGTTTGCATGTTTTCTCCCCCATCAGACTGTAAGCTCCTTGAGGGCAGGGACTGTCTTTTGCCTGTGCTGTATCCTCAGTCCTTAACACAGTGCCTGGTACGTAGCAAGCATTTAATAAATGTTCATTGGTAGTGTAACAGGATAGGCTCATATTCTGATGGCATAGATTTAAAGGCCCAGGTTCACAGTAATTCTGCCTTTGAAAGTATAGTTCTGAAACATGAATGGCTCACAGTGACTCTCCCGTTAGAGAGAGAAAATTCTGACAATAAGCTGGGGGTTTGGGGGGGAGTGGATAGGGATCCCTGCCCTGCTGTAGCAAGAAAGATCACTCTTCCCGATGTGGCTCCCAGGGCTGTCCCATGGTATTCCTTATGTTCCAAACAAAAAGACACAAGGAAATGTAAAGGACAGGGTCAACTTCAGGTGTTTATGAGAAATAAGATTGGATCCAACAGATACAGCCTTTCATGGAATAAAAGAACATGCTTAGAATCTGGTACCAGTTTCAGCCATCTGAAATAAAAGATGTCTACATATGCACATACATACACACATACATACACACACACATACATACATACATATATACATACTAGCAAAGGGGATAAGGAGAGCGATTAGTTCCTGGATATCCAGTTGTTGTATTTTTTCCCCCTCAGCTCTCCAGCCCATTTAGCAAATACCCAGGATTTAAGCAGAAAATAAAAGTCCTATCTTGCTGCTTTAGCAGGTCATAGATGCATAATGTACATATGACTGAACAACCAAAAATATGAAGGGTCCAGACCAGGGATTTCATTTATGTAAGAAATCCCCAGTGAGGACACTCTCTATTCATGCACATCAGCAATAGTTTAGCAACTTACGGGCTTAGAGTTGCCTAGAGAACTGAGAGGTTCAATGATTTTCTCACTGTCACGGAGCCAATATGAGCTGGGAGCAGGCCTTGAGCCCAAAGTTTCCTTGACTTTAAAAGGGAGAAAAGGGAACAAGCATTTATTAAGCACCCACTGTGTTCAAGGCACTATGTTAAGTGGTTTACAAATATCTCATTTGATCTTCATAACAACAACTCCATGAAGTAAAAGCTGTTATTATAGAAATATAGAAATAAAAATAATTCTATTTTATCATTGAGGAAACTGAGGCAGAGAAAGGTTAAAGGACTCCCCCGAGGTCATTCAGCCAGTACCTGTCTGGGGTCAAATTTGAACTCAGGTCTTCCTGACTCCAGACCCAGCACTCTTGGGCCACACTGCCTCTCATGCATACAAGCACATACATATATAAAAGTGCTGTATGGCATTAGTCTATTTTTTTTTTACTGAAAGTGATTAAAAACTAACATTGCCATACATTTCTTTTTTATCCATTCAGTACATATGTATTATGTGTTATGTATTTATATTTGGGACCTAAACAGCCTAACCTATCCAACCAGTGCTGGGACTTAACTAAAACAAAGTACATTGGTGAGGTCACAGACACAGAGACAAGCCTCAGAACTAGAGTAGCTAAGCGATTTGTTCAAAGCACTTTGGGAGTCACTGACAGTAAAGGACCAATAGGAATCACAGGCTTGACCCTCCTGACCAATCCTGGCTGTGCTAAGAGGACACATTCCTGTCCATGAGAACTTATCAAAGTAAGCAAATCTTTTCAAGATCTAAAGCATTAGACAATTTCCACATATTTTAACCAGTGGATAAATGTTGTATACTAACAGCCATCACACTATTCACTAAGTTTAAACTTATTTAAAGTATTTATTGGACAGTTCTGTGTAGGATTCCGAAGAGAGGGAAGGATGAAGAAGAAAAAAGGATAAAGAGGGTTGAGCGAAAGCCTAGGCAATGGAATTATTTTATTTTCAGGTTTCTCCCAAGTTAAGAAAAAAAAGTAACCCTTTCTGCTTCATTTCTCTCTCCTTCTCCCTCTAGAATGTAAGTGTAATAAGGAAGGGACACAGACACCCATCTGTGACCAGGAAACTGGTTCCTGCCTGTGCAGAACAGGTGTTATGGGCCAATTCTGTGATCGTTGTGCCCGGGGTCATTCCCAGGAATTTCCCACTTGTCTTCAATGTCACTTGTGCTTTGATCAATGGGACAATAAGATTTCTTCCCTCTCTGAGGCTGTACAAGGGTTAATTAGGTTGGCTGCAAACTTGGAAGATAAAAGAGAGACCCTGCCTGGCTGCAATGCGGACTTCAAACGCCTAGAAGATAGCATATCTGAAATAGAAAGGATTCTGAAACATCCTGTTTTCTCATCTGGAGAATTCTTAAACGTCAAGGATTATCATGACTCTGTTAGGTAAGACTGTGTTCAAATAAGAGAATCAGATTCACTATTAACCAGCACTCCTAACTGTGCTTTTAATCTGACTGGCTTTAACCAAATTTGGAAATATACTGACTTCGAGGAAGTGATAGATAAACAGCCCAAATTACCCAGTTAGTCATCATGTTTGCTTGCCTCTGTCTTTTCTTCCTTCCTTCCTTCTTTCCTTCCTTCCTTCCCTCCTTCCTTCCTTTCTTCTTTTCTTTTTCCCTTCCTTCCTTCCTTCTTTCCTTCCTTCCTTCCTCCCTCCCTTCCTTCCTTTTTGGAGGCAATCGGGTTAAGTGATTTGCCAAGAGTCACACAGCTAGTAAGTGTCTGGGGTCACATTTGAACTCAGGTTCTCCTGACTCCAGGCCCTGTGCTCTATCCACTGTGTCACCTAGAACCCCCTGCTTGCCTCCTTCTTAACCCACTTGAAAGCAAATTTTTCCAGACTCAAGTACATTTTAATGAACAGTTGAATTGTTTAGATTCTAACGTGGATTACCAACTCCAGGGAAATGATAGGAATATTAATAGCCACTCAATTCGATTCAATTTAACAAACTGTTGTCGCCTGTGACACACCAGGCCCTAGTGAAGCACAAGCAAAATGGAAACAAACCGTCCTCCCAAGAACTTTGGAGGAGAAGAAAGAAGGGAGAGGGGAAAGGAAAGGGAAAAAATAGATGCAGATAAGAAAGTATCAGATAATACAAAATAAACACAATCAAATTTCAGAGAGGAGTCCTAACATCTGGGACCATCAGGAAAGACCTCCTGTAGAAGGCAGAGGAAAGGAGAAAATGCATTCCACATATGAGGAGCAGCCTTTGTAAATGCATAGAGACAAGAGATCCCATCCCCATCCTTCCAGCTGCGTCCTCCCTCAGTATATCTGCTAGTTCATATCATATTCCTTTCAAATCAAGGGCTGTCACCTCCATGAAAGTTTTCCTAATCCCTACAACTGAAGATAACCGCATCTCCAAATTAACATCAAGAGCCGCCTAGTCTAGACCAGAGGTGTCAAACACGTGGCCCACAACACTCCCAAACATGGCCCAGACCAGATTAAAATGTGTTTCCCATCCAATTTTAATGTTGTTGTTACTATTGTCAAATCATTTCAACTGTGTTCTACTCTTTGTGATCCCATCTGGGGTTTTCTTGCCAAAGATACTAGAGGGGTTTGCCATTTCCTTCTCCAGATGGTTTTACAGATGAGGAAACTGAGGCAAACAGGGTTAAGTGACTTGCTCAGGGCCACACAGCTTTCTAGTAAGTGCCTAAGCCTGGATTTGGACTCAGGAAGACCTTCTTGACTTCAGGCCCAGCGCTCTATCCACTGTACCGCCTAGCTGTCCTTATTTTAATGTACTGATATAGTAATAAAATTTTAAAATAGAAATATGTAAATATGTGGTTTTCTAAGTTAATATGTAGCCAATAGGGATCTTTATGTATGGCATAGTGGCCCTTCTTCCTATCTGCATTTGATACTTTGCTTCAACTTGCTCCACAAAAACAACACAATGGCCTTTTTCATATAATTTGCTGACATCCACTAAATCGTATCTAAGGAAAGTCTGACAAAATAGATCTACTATCAGAGCTCTCCCTTTTCTCATTTATCATCATATCTGGCTAGGCTATTGCTTTTGTTTTATCATATTTCATCTCATGCTTATTTTTTTAAGCATATCATCCCCCTTTTAGATTATAAGCTCCTTAAGGGAAAGGATGTAAGGTGTTTTTTTTTTCATCTTTATATGCCTAGAACCAGGGATAACGTCCTGCCCCTAGTTTGTAGCAAATGAACGCTTGCTGAATTGAACTAAATATAAATAGTAAATCAATGAGCATTATCACCTACTGTGTGCCATCCACTGTGCTTTTGGGTTACTATAACCATACTCCAGTAAAGTTTATTCAGTCTTCCTAAACTTTCCAATTTTGCCAAAAATCCATATATTACTAAGGTTACTTGAAATTCAGCATCATATAGATTTAGAAATAGAAAAGAATCATACAGGCCATTTAACACAACATTTATATGTTATAGATCAGGAAATAAGAGGCCAGAGAAGTTACCTGGGTCAGGCTCAGTCAGAGCCAGGATTCAAATTAGGATTCTTTTATTCCAAGACCAGTCTTCTTGCCACACTGCTAAACTGTTTCCCCTTAAAATTTGTCCAGCTAGTGTTTCAGCATATAAGATTAAAGGGGCTTCAATTTCACAACCAAAACAATGTGTTATTATAGCAAAACATCCTCCTCTCCCAAAAGTTATTAGAAATTGAAGGATGATCCAAATAGATTTCCTAAAATAGAGTGTGAATGTTTAAAAACATTTGAATGAAAGGCATTAGGACCTGGGGATAGAGGAGAGATTGCAATTGACCTATACATAAATGCCCTATATTTACATGTATATTTTATGTGTCCCTTAAAATGTAGCCCAAGATAAACACAACCCAGAGCTATTTTGAGCTAATGGGGGAAGGAAGAAGAGGTTGAGAAAAAAAATGCTTCCTACAAAAAAATGGCAGTGGAAGACAAGCTGCTATTCAGTCGTGCAGAGTAGAGAGGGTCTGGCAAAACCCTACAAGAAGGGCCCTACGACAAGCAGAGAAGAGGAAAGGAGTCTCAACTAGGATCCAAGAGAGTGGACCTATTTCCCAGGCAGGAAAGGAAAATATCCCTCCAGAGACCAAAAGAAATAGCTTGGATTCAGATTAGGAAGTAGAAGTGCAGCATGACAATAACATTTCTCTAAGCCAAAAGTCAGGGGGACATAGAATCTGACAATGAATATTCCTTTTACAAAGACCTCGCTGTAAGAGAAAACGTGGTGTGGTGCTTGAGAAGACAGCATCTAGGTTCAAACCCTGCCTCTGACATGTACAAGTTCTCTGATTCTAAGCAAGTCTCTGTCTGCTTGTTTTCTCATCTGCAAAATAGATGTTATAATACTTGCATTAACTAACATGTTTATAGTGAAGAAAACATTTTGTGACCTAAAAAGCACTGCATAGATGTGAATTTTCTTTATCATTAGCACAGATAGTTCTCACTTTAAGTTCCTCATCATTAAGTAAATTCAAATTATGCAAATTTGACTTTAAGTAAAGAATTCCAAAAGAAATCAGCATTCCAGAAAAACATCTATGTTAACTTTACCGTACAGAATAGTACTCTGCTATCTCCCTCTGCTCCTGCCCCTCTGCTTGGCCCTCCCTACCCTCCAGTCCCACCCCTCTTCCCCACCCCACCAAGAAAGAAATTTTTTTTTACAAACCTGTACTTTTTACTCATTACTTTAAAACTGATGGCAACTATAAGAGATTGAGATTTATACAGATTGACAAAATAGAGGGGGGTCCCCAAATTGCAAGTATCAGTAAAAGAATGTACTACACAGTTAACATTATTACTGTGCACTCTCCAGCTGCTAGCTCACTTACTTTTTTATGTACCCAAGGTGCATGACTTTTTTTTTTATTTGTAGTTTGCAACACTCAGTTCTATGTAATTTTGAGTTCCAGATTTCAAGAAAGAAATTTAAAAAAAAAACCTTTCAAGTGAAAGCAGAATTGAGGCAAAGAGATTGGCAGCCAGTTGGGGCTTGGCTTCAGACCTCCAACACTACTTGCCCGCCTGCCCACATGTCTGGCCCTGCACATCTGTTTTCTATCTGTCCAAGCTCGGGTATCATGTGCCTAGCCCTGCCCCTGCTTGTCACCAGTCCTTTCCTGTCTGTGTCCAGGTCTGGCCTGCCTGGTTCAGTGTGTTCTTCCTCCTGCTCTAGCTTCTCTGTCCCTAGCCCTCACCCTCTCTCCACAGGTGTAGGCACCCCTCTTCCTGCCTCCCTCCCTCACTTCCCACATCCTTAGGCAAATTCAAGGTCCCTAGACAGGTCCATTTATGTAAAGCAAGAACTGTCTTTAGTTAATCTTTCTCCAGAGCTATTACCTAGAAACCAAGCTGACTGATAGGAGTTTCACTTCCTCTCCTTCCTTCTGCCATTTGTTTGGTGGTACTTCAAATGTGCACTGGCCCCATCGCTTAGCTTTAATACATGCTTTGTGTTCATTCGATAGTGGGCTACTGAGACTGAATGACCACAAAGGGTAAGGATGATGCATCCCTAAATAATAAAAAGCAAGATGACATAATCCTAATAGCGAACATTTATATAAGGCTATGCCATTTACAAATGGTTTGTGTATTTTTACAGTTATCGCCATTTTAAAAATATAAAAACTGAGGTCCAGCTAAGTCAAGTGACTTGTCCCAAGTCCAACAGCTGGTGAGTTTCTAGCACCCAAGTCCTCAAAGTATAAATCTAATGCTTCCAATCAAGAGATATTGAACAAGTCACTTCACCAGCCTAGGCTTCACGTTCCTCATCTATAAAACGATGGCTTCTCATCTAGATCCTTCTCATTCTAGATTTTGTACCCATCTGTACAGATTTTATATTAACTAAGAGGATATATCTATACACAGCAAGTCCCAGGAGTCTTAGCGCAGTCTTAAACCTTTATACTGAGACTTTTACAAAACCCAACACCTTTTCTATACATTGACAGACAAACAGACATAAAGACAGGCAAGCAGGCAGGTAGGTACATTAGATAGATGATTAGGTGGATAGACAGAGATGATGAAAGAGAGATCAATGGGGCATAGTAGAAAGAGTGCTGGATTTAAATTCTAAGGAACTCATTTAAATACTTACCACTTAAAAACTGCCTGACCTTGGGCATGTGGCTTCACTGCTCTGGGTCGCGGGTTCCTTATCAGTGCAATGAAAGGGTGGGACTAGATAATTTCTTAGTCTCCTTTCAGCTCTAAATCTTTGATCCTATGAATTGTTTTAGAGCTCCCCTCTCCCTAAGGTGTCAAATGTATCACAAATTTGATGAGAGAATGCATAAAGTGCTTTGACAACTGCAAGGAGCTATACAAATGTTGCCAAAATCAAGCTAATGTGATATTCTTCTCCAGAACACAGGTTGATCAGACAGCCCAACAACTGGACAGAGTGTATGACTTTCAAGACCTAAATGGAACTGTGGGAGACATTGGAAAAGAAGTAGATGACCTACTCAAAGACCTGCAGAAGAAAGTCCACTTGGCCTCCCACGTTAGCAATTCCAGCATCAGGGGTAAGAAACCAAATGCATTTCAATTATGTGGTGACCTTCCCCCATGGCAGCTGATGAAATACCTATTGCATTCCATCAGTTACTTATACTGTGCTATTGCCATAGTGCCTAAGCGCTTTAGAAAGCAAAACCACACCCCTTAGAAATATTATTTGCACATGAATGTTTCAGCTTTTTAAACATTTCTGGGATCCTAGACCATTCTTTCTTTAAATGAAGAACTACAGCCAACAACGTGTAACCTAAACATATGCCAGAGGCTAACTAAAGAGGTATCTATAAACCCATGAGGGGTCTGGGACAAGGAAGAACCCCAGAGTTGGTGGACATACTACAGCCTTGGGAAAATAACAGAAACAGCTCTTAGCCATGTTCTCATCCTTGCTAACCACATTCTCATCTCTTCCTTAACACTAATAGCTAAGTTCCCATTGGCTTCGGATAAGAGAGAGTATGAGAGCTTGGCAAGATCCCTGTTCTATTACTTACCAAAAAAACAAAAAAAAAATTAAAATTCTCATAAGCCACTGAGAAGATTCAGCCACTTGTAGAGATTAAGTCCGGGTCTGGGTAGTCTGAACTATGGCCTGAATTAATAAGATTTGGAAGACAAAATTCCTAGAATTATAATTTATAGCTTATATAAGAATTTAGGTAGCTATTATTAGTAATGCTTACAATAAATAGCACATTTCAAAACTGCATAGCATAATAGAGGGAAATGGCCTCAAAGTCAGGAAGACCTAGGTTCAAATTATCCCTTTGAGGTATACTGGCTGTGTAACTTTGGACAAATTGTTTGAACTCTCAATTCCCTCGAAAACCTTCTAAGATTACAAATTGCAGAGAAAGTATTAACCTGCCTTTGTAGAGAGTTTTTCCTCACCTGGGAGTTCCCTGTACAAACTAAATCAGAGGTCTACTCCCCTTTTGTACCAGTGTATATATTTAAGGCAGTGCTTAATGGTTACAAAGCACTTTTCCTTTTTCATTTATACGACTTCATTTGAGCTTACAAAAAATCCTGTGAGTCAAATAGTACAAATATTATCCTTATTTTGTTAAGAAATCAGAGAGGCTAAGTGTCTAATCCAAGATCATATAGTTAATGAACAACAAAATCAGGAACCCAAACCTTTTTGTATTCTGTCCAAGTTCATTTGGTTTTTCATTAGGCCACACTGCCGAGTCTTCAGATTGTTATATTAAATATAATGTCTTGATTTGACATATGTGAATCATATATATGCATGTATATAAACTTATACGTATGCGTATATGCATATTTACACCTATAAAAGTCACACTGAACATGTGATTTCATCAATGCACTGAACTCCAAGTGAGGAACTCTTCCCACCAAGGTAAATTATTATAGTATCCACAACTTGTAGCTTTAGAGACCTACATGAAGTCAATGAGAGGTAAATTAGGATTTAAACCTAGATTTTCTTGGGGCCATCTCACTATCCACTATACCACATTGTCTCTCATTTTATATAATTATTCATTAATTATTTAATCATTCATGACATAATTGTATATGATATAATGATATCATTATTCATTATTCGACACTAACAAAAGTAAGGAGACTTCAAAATTCCTTGGGACCCAAATCGATTTAATTGTAATATCTGCTACTGTCACAGTCAAAATAATAGGATCTAGTAAAGGAAGAAATCATAGTCCTAGTTGCATCTACAGACCAGGAATTTTTGCATTGCCAAGGACAAGGAGACATGGTGGACAGGGGCACAAAAGGTGAATGTCCTTCTCTTCATTCAAATCTATTTATTTCATAGTTTTTAATGGAGTGGGGAAGGGTAAGAAACATTTCTCAGAAATTTTTGCATAGCAGGAAAAAGAATATACAAAAATTAAACTATGGCACATGGCAGAGACCAAAAAGATAAATGCAGATAAAAGCAGAAATGTGTATCTCTGAAGAGTATTCAACCAATCAATAAATATGTGGTGTAGATGTAATGAAGAACAGCCTCATATGTGTTCAGGGAGCAAGAGGACACAGCCAGAGTGATTTGTTTACTTCCATATATTTTCCTATAAGGTCCACCATACTGCTAGGCAAACTTACTCTAAATAAGTGGGCAGTTTATAGTTCTACAGCCTTAAATGTAAATTCAAAGAGAATGAAAGAACCAATGTGGGGTGGGAGGAGTTATTTGAAGAAGAAAATAAAAAAAAACATGAGACTATTGTCTTCAATTGATCAACCAGCAAACATTTATTAAGATGTGGCACAGGGAAAGAAAACTAAACATGAAGTCATAGACCCTAGTTCATATCTCACCTCTGATGATTACTGCTCTGTGACGTTAGTTAAAGGTTAAAGTTATTTAACCTCTCTGGGTCTCGGTTTTCTCATCTGTAAAATGAAAGAATTGGACCAAATGACCTCTAAGATCTCTTCCAACTCTAAACCTATAGGATGTGATCCTTTGTATTCCTGGAGCTATACCAGGTGCTGGGATACAAAAGCAAAAGTGAAAAGAGCCCCTGCCTCCAAGGAGCTTACAATGCAGGAAAGTAAGGGAGAAACAACTTATTATGTATGTGCAAAATAGACTCAAGAACACACTATGCTCTCAACTTTCTTTTCACTATAATTAACATTGATACAGATGCCTCAAAGATCAAGAAATATTATCAAATGTCATTATCTGCGGAACAGAAAATTAATGAATCAACGCTTATCATAAAACATTCTGAAAATACCAGGAATGATTTGCTTACTATGATAGATGGACTAACTTCAAAAACAGACTTGTCACTGGAAAAATTAAAACAGATTCAGACTCCAGATATCCAAAAATTGAATGAAAAGGTAAACAGAAAACATTACATGTTAAAATTGTCCTGTGATTCCTACTTCGTTATCTCTTCAGTTTTTCTTTCCTCGAGTTTTGTTTTTCTTCTTGAAAGCCTCTCTAGCTAGGTGTAGTGGTACACATCTGTAATCCCTGCCACTGCAGAGGCTAAGGCTGGTGGTTTGTTTGAGCTCTGGAGTTCTGAGATGCGCATCGGGTATCCATCCCAAGTCCAGTACCAATATAGTTATTCTCTCCCTCACTCCCCAGGAGTGTGGAAACAACAGGCTGCCCAAAGGAGGGACAAACCAGGCCAAGTCAGAAATGGAGCAGGTTGAAACTCATGTGCCAATCACTAATGGAATCAGGTCCTTGAATGTGTCTACTGCACTTTCAGTCTTGGCTAGACTGACCCCACAATCTCCAAAACAGGAGGGGCAGGGTAGGGTAGGGCTTTTCTCAGGCAATGTTTTCAAAATCCAAATGATAGACATAGTACGTATCAATCTCTTGTCTATTATTGTTTCTGAAACATCATGGGTATTTTTTTCATCACTTACACTAGAATGTATCACTATAAAATTTGGTAGCCCTGAAAATTTTAACTATGTCTTACCCTAGTTACTATTTTTGTTTTTTGTAAGTCAGCTAGCAATATAAAATACTTTAGTTGATGCTCTTAAAAATATGATCATAAGAAATTAAAGATACTTAGGTGCAATAAATTGTGGGACATCAGATCATGTACACTTGCTTTCAGGCAAATATTAACAATTACTGTGCTCATTCATAATTTCATTAAATGGAATTTTTAATATGCCCTGCTTCAGCATCAGATTTCTGAGCTTTTGCAGTTCAAACAAGGAGCTTTCTGACAACAAATTCTCTTTTTTAGGTATGTGGAACACCAGGTAACTTGTCATGTGATCTTGCACCCTGTGGGGGAGCTCTGTGTAAAGATACCGGAGGGCACAGGATTTGTGGAGGTCCAAGCTGTAATGGTTCCCTAGACCTTTCAGGGGATGCTGTCAAGAAAGCTGAGGAAACTGAGTCTATGATGAATAAGCTGACCAACCAGCTACAAGTATCAGAGAATCAGGTAATTAAATGCCATGTTATTCCATCTTGCTTTCACAGGAAAATGATAATGTGATATTATTCAGAAAAAAAATAGGCAAATGAAAATGAAGCCATATAACTTTTCTGTTATTCAAAAACTAAATCACCCAAAGTTTAAAAAATTGACCCTGCCTTCATGCAATTTACCTTCCAAAGGAAAATGGTTAACTATACACGTAGATTATTGCAAGTAAACATCTCTAAATTGAGAAAAGGCAACAGTGATTTTGAAGTGGATATTCTCAAAAGTAAAAGATTAAGCTTTTGATTTCCTACCCATATTTTAGATTACAGAAGTGTGCATATTTCCCTTTCAGCTACTATACCTGTGTCATGCATTCTTTCAGTCAGGCAACATATGGAAATTTACAAGAATCCTGTCCCCTAAGGGGATATGACTCTAGGTCTCTCTAAGCAAAAAAAAAAAATAGTAATAATCTTCCAGAAATTCAAGTGTTTGTTGGAAACCTTATAAAACATACAAATTAAAAAATGTTAAAAGGAATTTTGAATGAAAGTTTCAACTTTTATACCTTTAGCCCATACTGCTATCACTCTAAATATGATCAAATTACTTAGCCTTTAAACCAGTTTAATTCAGTCAATATTTATTAAGTATTTGCTTTGAGCATGGCATTACACTAGACTGGAGGGTTGGGACAGATTAAGTAAACTAACATTCTCCCTGCCATTCTAGAGTTTATAATCTAGTGTATAGAAAGGGCAAATATACACACATACTATAATTCACAGGATTTATAAGAAATAAATAATAAAATAATCCATTACAAGAGCATATGAAAGGTGTAAATAAAGTACTGTGGGTTCCAAGGCATAGAGGTTTCATATAGAAGGTGGTAGTTAGTTTATTCCTCACTCCATTTATCTGAATTCTATACATTCTTCAAGTTCCAACAGAAGTTTTACCTCTCTGAGGCCTTCTCAAACACTCCAGACCAAAACAATCTCTTTCCTCTGAATCACTGTGCCATTCATTTCACTTGTACAGCTGAGCTTGTATTCTTGGTGTTCACTCTCTGAACTAAACTGTAAACTGCTTGAGAGCAGATTCCACTGTTAATCATTTAATACTTATGTCTCACATTACATTCTCAGTTTTCTTTGTATGCTTGCTCTTTCTCCAGCTAGAGTGTAAGCTTCTTGAGGAGCAACTTCAATAATTTTTCTTAGCCGTTTTGCTCAGCACGATTCTGAGGGACAAATCAGGGATCAAGTCAATTTGGACTGATTTATTTGAGAAAGAAAAAAGTGCTAATCCAACTCCCAGAGTTGGTCAGAGTATATTATCTTTTAAAGTAAAAATGTGGGCCATGTCCCTAGCCAGGTGCAAAGAATCTAAGTAGAAGTCTGAGGATTGTGTACACAAGGACTTAATTTGGGTTCTTAGTTGCTCAGTGTGCCAAATATTCACAAAACTTTCTAATATGGCCCAAGGGATACAGGCCTGCCATCTGTTCCATAAGATGGACCTGAATTTAACTAGTGAAATATTTTTACAGTGTATATGTGTGTGTATAAATATGGAGAAAAATAGATGTCTATCTGTATTTATCTATTATAGATATATCCGTCTATACCTCTTTAAAGAAAGAGAAGAAGAAAAAAAGATAATGAAAGATAAAGAAAGAGGGGGAGGGAGAGAGAGAGAAGAAGAAGAAAGAGAGAAAGGAGGGGAATAAAGGAGAGGGAAGGGGAGGGGAGGCAGGGCATAGGCAAAGGCAAGGGTGAGGAAGATTTAAGGATTCTCTCTATAACACATGAATAAATATTGGTGACATCTTAGTTATATATACATCTGTTATCAGCATTCTTTGGGGAGATGTCACAGAAAGTGACCTGTCAGAGCACTGATTTAAATAGCAATAGCCAGCACCTTATGTATGTGATGTCATCTGATCCTCCCAATAACCCTGGAAGTACTATTATGTTCCCGTTTTACAGATGAGGAAATTGAGTCTGAGAATAGTTAAGTGACTTGCCCAATAAGCTAATAAATTTCTAAGCCAGGGCTTGAACTCATTTCCCTGTTTCCTAATCTGTCTAGCTATTCATTATGCCACCCAGCTGTCGACGATATGGGAAGCGGCTAAGGATGCTCTAGTCTAGATTTAAAAGATTCCAGGGCTGTCCCCTGTCAGCAGGACAGCCTGGGAAGTTCTTTGATCTCCTGGCAGAGACCTGAACTATGTTTAGAATCCCCATCAAACATAACCCTGTCTGACCTTTATCCTTTGCATATCCAAGTTAACCTAGAAATGTGGGACACTCCTGCTGCCCCCAGGACTGTAAGATGTGGAACAGCTGACTTGCATGCTTCTTAATTACACATTCCATCTTCATAGGATTGTCCTCAAGGACCACACCACTAATCTGTGCTAGAGGTATGAGTGTACCATAACGGAGTCCTTAGGTGTTTCTGACACTTAACCCTCTTTGAACAGTAATTATAGGCAAGTCTGTGGTTCCATGGATTATGTTAAAGTGATTTAAATATGGTACACATCATATTGTACCGAAGGAGGTGTTAGGGCATGAAGTCCAGCAGCCAATATTAGAAAAGTGCCAGATCTTGCAACCCACTGGCCTGGCCTCTCCTCCTTTCTCTAGTTAGTATGTAAGGCTACAGGATACATATATAAATTATATAGTTATAATTTACATGTATACATCATATATGTAGGAAATATACAGGGTATACAATGTATGTGTAGGATATACATTTTATACATGTGTAGGATATACATTGAGGGGCAACTAGTGGGGTTGGAGTCAGGAAGATCTAAGTTCAAATTCGGTCTCAGACACTTGCTAGCTATGTGACCCTGGGCAAGTCACTTAATCCCTATTTGCCTCTGTTCCTCATCTATAAAATGTGGACACATTGGACAAAGAAATGGCCAACCAATATCATTGCCAATATATTTGCCAATATCCAATATCTTTGCCAAGAAAACCCAATGAACTTTTGTCACACAGAATTGAACACAACTCAGCAACAACAAGGATATAAATTATATGTGTGTAGGATATACAATATATATGTAGGATATGCTGTATGTATGTATGTATGCTCTATCTATCTATCTGGTTATATACCTATATATATGGATAGAAGATATAAGAGAGGTTTCAGAGATAACAGCAGCTGTAGAACTGATGGTCACCATTGAAGAAAGCTTTCAATATATATTATATATTATTATATAATGTCATATATGATATACATAATGTAATTATTATATAATATAATTTTATATATATTATATATATATAAGCTGTCCCACAGAGCTACAAATGGCTCCCAAATTATCCATGGGAAGGGAAGTAAATAAATCTTTATTAAGCCCTTACTATGTTCCGGGCACTGTGCAGAGGACTTCACAGATATTACCTCATTTAATGTGCTACACAGATTATTTGAAAAAGCTGGCATGCTACAAAAAGTGACCACCTAGTGTGCAGCCAGGCTCTTAATGTCTTACCCTTTTGTCACGAAGGAGTGTCACAAGCAGCATAGTATTAATAGAGAGAGATGGTGTGGTAGAGCAGGAAAAGCAATAATAATAACATTTCAATAACACCTAACAGATTACAAAGCATGTTCTTCACAACCTTTTGAGGTAGGTAGCACAAGGATCCTATTTTACAAATGATGAAACTGATGTGAAGAGAAGGCACGTGACTTGCCCAGGTTCACCCGGCTCATAAATGTCATAACCAGGACTCAAACCTAGTTCTTTTCACACCAAGTAGTCAAGAAAGGTACCGTCTTGGGCAAGTTAGTTGACCTCTGTGGACCTCAGTTGCATCATCTCTAAATGAAGGGTTAGACTAGATAATTCACCTCTGAACTCACTGAATGTACTTGCAATATTCTGTGATTCTCTAGTGCTGAACTTCCAACTTTGGACCTTAAAGAAAGCTACTAATTTGAACTACCTTGGGCTATGTAGCATCATTTGCATTTTAGATTTACCTTTCTTTGGAGGGTTTTAAAAAGTCAAGTGAGAGAAAGAAGACAATGGGAGACAATAAGTGAATTATGGCCATAGTAACCAAAAGAATATATGAGTGTTAGACTTGTTAAGAAGGAGGGCTACATTGGGAAGATTCCTCAATCAAATTGCCTAGAACCACCAGCATGCTGAGAAACCAGGGCCAGAGGAAATCAGATTATCCATATATATAAAGTGTATTGTAAACCTTAAAAAGCTTGTGTAAGTGTTCATCGTCATCATCATCATCATCATCATCATCATCATCATCATCATCATCATTATTCCACCCAGGATGGTTGCAATAGAAACCTAGCAATATAGTCCTATCAGTGCCTTTTCTGTGGGGAGTCCTAACCCATTGTTGTCCTATAGAAGGGAAGGAGAGGGGCTCCGTATGTTCAATGAAAAGAGCTGAGGACAAGAATTAGGAAGAACTTATGTTTCAGTCTATGTGATATGGGTGCAGCCTGTCAAGAAACTACTTCTACTCTGAACCTGCATCAACCAGGCAGGCACATAGTATCGTTATAGCCTCTTTTGAATGCCAAAGTATAGATGACGATAGAATGTCTTACTCAGCCCTCTGGTCCACTAACTGGATCAAAATATTCAGGTAGACATAAGATGAAGGAATGATGATTTAATCCCATTTGAAGAGAAAGACGAGGTGGAGTGGAGGAACAAAATAGTTTTACAGTAAGAAGATTAGACTCAAGAAAAAGCAACACTTCTAAACTTCCAGAAAAGTGATGAAAAACAACCTTAGAGTATCTATTAATTGTTCTAGATGTAATTATAATAGGCTAAAGTTTTTCTCTAAACTATTATTTGGGACACTTACCTCATTCTAAAACAAAAGACATTGAATTCTCCTAAGATGTGTGTCAAGACAGAATGGCCTAAAAGACCTTATCAAGAACATATGTGATCTGAAAGGTAGACAGGCCAGTCAAGAATGAGATACAACAGAATGGCCTGAGTACATTTTTAAATTAGTATATTAGTACATATCGATCCATATATTCTTAAGTGCCTACTATGTGCCAGGTAATGTGCTAAGCACTAGGAATATAAGAGAGGAAACTTACAGTCTAATGGAAATTTTACAATCTAACCAGGAGCTTACCAAAAAAATCAATCAATGAGCATTTATAAAATGACAGATAATGCAGTGGATAGCCCATTGGAACTGGAATCAGGAAGATGCTTTCTAAAGTTCTTGGCAAACCTTAAAGTGCTATATAAATGCTTGTTGTTGTTGCTTGTGCTAGACCCTGTGCTAGGCATAGGTAATACAGAGTCAATAATGAAACAATCTTTGATTCCAGAATATGACATTCTATTCAGGGAAGCAAAAACAAGAAAAGGTCCTCCATTGTATCAGTTAGATCTTTGATAGAGGATTTATGGGAAGATATCATCGTCATCATCATCATCATCATCACTCATATAGCACTTTAAGGTTTTCAAAGTGCTTTGAATAGATTGTCACTTCAACCTCACAAGAACCTTGTGAGGTAGGTGCTATTATTCCTATTTTACAAGTGAGGAAACTGAGGCTAAGAGAGGTTAAATGACTTGTCACAAAGCTAGTTAGTGTCTGGGATCAGATATGAGCTCAAATCTTTTCTTTTCCATTTTGTTTTTTTATTAGTTTATTTATTTTTAGTTTTCAACATTCACTTCCATAAGTTTTAAATTTTCTCCCCCTCCTTACCTCCTCCCTCCCCAAGATGGCATGCAATCTGATATAGGCTCTACATATACATCCCTATTAAACATATTTTCACATTAGTCATGTTGTATAGAATTATAACGAATGGGAGAAACCACAGAGCTGAGATCTTCTCAATGCCAAAGCCAGAGCTCTGTAAAGAATAAGAAGACATGAAAAGATTGATGTCTGTATCGGAGAAGAGAGTAACCACATCACAGAAAAACGTAGTTCCACTAAAGAACTAATATGTGAAAAGAAATGACAAGGTCACTGTATCCTCACACATGTCATTGTTTGCACTAAATTAATGAAAACAAAATGGAGAAGGAGCACAATAACTCTCTGATAAAATGTGTCTTAACCATTTAGAATTCCAAGGAATGAATATGGCCTTAGCTGTTGCATCACAAAAACATAATTTGGTGATTCAAGGTACTTTTTAGTAACCATTTCTAAACAATACAAATGATGGAACCGATACTAATTTGGGGCCATTCTATTTTTTCCCTCTAGCTTTATTTACAAAAGAACATAAGTTTTAGCTTCCTGGTTTTCTTTACTTCAATTCTTTAATGGATAAGTGACCCCCTTACACTAGGGGCCATCACATACCATCCATCTCTCCTCATCCTATCCTAATTATTTCCATATCCTTCCCTAAACAATCCATAAAGGAAGTACCTTCCCTTTAAAAATGTTTTTCCATTTCATGAGTACCAATGAAGCACTCAGGCTGTCTAGTTCTTATCCCTCCCTTTCTTTACATGACTAGCCCACATCCTTTTCTAAGTATACATTTCCCTAATGATGTCTTCTGTACCACTTTCTGTGAGTAAATCATTATGTGTTCCAATATACTTATATAGTATGTGTCTTTACATTACCCTTAAAGTCCTCCATAGTTTTGATTGCTCAGAGATCATGATATTCTATGATTTAAAGCTAGATAGCATTACCCAGAGAATATTGGTCTTAAAAAGGGATGTATGCGTGTGTCACTCAGAGAGTCAGATTATTGAATATACTCTGAAGTTTCCAAAACTCAATCCAATATGTTCTTTTCCTTACTTAACCCTAGTTCATGAGCCATCTCCAATGACTATCTAAATGTATACAGACTGATGGTCTAACTCTGTAGTTCACAAACTGTGGTCCACCAAGACCTTCCACGGGGTACACAGAGTCAAAACTATTTTCACATTAATAGTAATGTATTATTTTCCTATTAAAATACACCACCTTTTTCCAGCTACATATTTGTATGAGGGCGGAATTTCTTCATATACTTCAAGCCAACATACCACAACAAATTGAATGCAAAAGCCGATCTCGGAATCCAGCTGTCTTCAGTCAAGCTAGAACGCTAAAAGAATTGCAGAAATGTAAAACAACGCTACTCTTTTCATAATTTCTTTGTTACACAAAGTATAGTTATTTTTCATTTAAAATATAATCTCTGTTAACATAATGGGTTTATAGTTATTTTAAAAGAATAAATTTTAAATCAGTTATAATTTACAGTATGGCAAATATCAGTAGATATAACCCATACAACCTTAAGAGCTCCTTGGGATCCTTAATAATTTTTTAATTTAAAAGGGTCTTGAAAAAAATTTTTTAAGAAAAAAAGGCATCTTGAGACCAAAAAGTATGAGAACTTGTAGTATGACCTAATGGGCTGACCACACAACTCTATGTCATACATAGTCTGGGTAATAAAAAACTCTTTATCCATTTGGTTTTTCCTATCTCATCTGATTGGCCAAGAACCTACCTGAGGATAACCTATAGTATTTCTGTGCTTGATATAATCAACACAAAGGCATCCATGTGTAGGAACATCTACAGAAACCCATTTCCTTCTCCAGCTGAACTCTAATCAGGAGGTCCTCCACAAAAATGATTAATAGCTGTTTAATAAGCTTCCTTATTTTGTGCCTCATTCGATGTTGATCTAAGGATCACTGAATGAGGATGTCTTGGTTGTTTCATTTATTAGGGATTGTTTTGTGATCTTTACAAAAGCATGGGAGACAGTCTATTAACCTTTGGGATTGATTTTTACATAATCAACAAATAAATAATGGGGTCTTAGGTTTGCCCCACTTTTCAGTCACTTACATGATTGTGAAAATTTTCTGTAGAAAATAATTTATAAAAACCTGCTCTTGCCTCCTCCTATTTTCAAGGTGCCTGGTTTTCAGGGAAAAAAAAAATGTTATGGAGATAAGAAAGTAGAGGTATGGATTCTCAGTAGCCTCTATTTATATGAATAGCACCTCTACTTTTTTCCATTCATTTAATATCTTCCCTCTCTGAGTTTTCTTTGAAAATCTTTTTCAATGATCCCCAAGAGCCTTCAAAATCATGGTGCTTCCAGCCCAGATTGCTTCTGTTGTATATTTGGTCAGATTTAGCCCCTCTTCCTAACTTTATCTTCTTAAATGCCATTTCCACTTTCTCATCTAAAGTATCTGGTATTGGTAGTTCTACTCTTATCTATGAGAAGGATAAATCAATGTAAAATTGGCAAATTTGTTCAATTTTGTGTTTATTTGTTCTTTATCTGATTTTATCTACTAATGATCTTGAGGTGACGGGAATTTGGTGGAATATCACATAAAGCTCTTTTAAGAAATCTTTCCCTTATACATATACACATACGGCATTTATCTATTTTATGGTTATTTATAATCTTCCATTACAAATTGATATTTAAAATCATAGCAACTTTATATTTTTCTCATTTTCTTTTAAGCATGATCTTTAACTGTCTTATGCTACATCTATTTATCCCTTTCTTTGAAAGAAAAAGGTTATTCTGATACGGACTTAATGAACTTTGACTTTTTATCCCATGCAGCTAACCTTTGTTATTTCTTTTCTGTCGCATAATTTGTTTTAAATGATAATCCATAAAAGATCATATTAAGTCTTTAGTTTCACTGCAATAGAATTGGAGCACTGGAGGAGAAAAATAGGGAGAAAACTATCTTACTGATAGAAATGTCCTACCTTCTGCTTGATTAGGAAGAAAAACAGGCAACCTTAAAATGATAATGAGAGAATGACTTAGAATCCATAATGACAGTCATCAGATTATTGGGAATGCCTGTTCATTAAAGCCATTCAACAAATTTTTTTTGTAAACAGTGCCCACTGAGCTACACTAAGATTTTATCTACATCAGTTGGCATTTCCTCTCCACTACCTTTAGTTCTATCATTCTTAGCTTTTATGATTGATACCTAAATTCTTTATCCTGTCCTTAGAATGAGAAAATATCCAGGGATTTGAGGGAAATATTTCTCCAGAAAAGATAAAATGAAGACATATTTTTTGCTCACTCAGAAATTTACCTCTTACTTTAAAATTCACTATTTGTGCTAATTTAAACTGTGTTGAACTGGGGAAAAAAAGATAAAAAAACACCAACTGTCGCAACAATTCGGCTAGCAGCTGCTGTGGGGGTGAAAGACCAACACAAGCCCAACAACAAGAACGCTGCAAGAACACATTCTTTTGATCTGCTTTACTAAGGAAATTAGCATTAAGTGGTTAACAGTCTTATTTCAATCCAACATACAAATATCATTCACCTGAATGATAAAAAAAGCCTGCACCCTGAACTTCAGAGCAAATACAAACCAATTACAAACATACATTATAAACAGACCAAATACAATTCATAGTTACCAAGAAAACCATCAGTCCCATGCCTCCAGGAGTGACAGCCTCGAGCAAAAAGCTCTGTTCTTTCTTTTCATATACTCTTTAGCCTTCATCACAGCTCATCTGAGAGACCAGAACTTAGGCACATAATATTGGCTCTGGTCTTAGCAACTCCCCTTAGGGCCCTGGGGGTTTCACACCCACATCAGCTTAGCACCTAATATTTAGGGGTTTGGGCCTGGGGTTTAGCACCTAGTAAGGCTCAATCAAAGACGCTTAATTAATTTATCATTCTAAAACAGTAAAAAACTTAATTGATATTACACCAACCTACATAACTGAGAAAAAAAACAAAGTCTTTTTTTCAAATTACGTCTAGGACAAGGGTAGTGTTTGAATTCTAATTAGCCCTACTTCTGTTGATACTGATTTGCATGATTAAACCCAACTTGATGGCAGCATTGTTCTATTCCTACCTAGTTTTGTCTCCTTGTAGCACAGAGAAAAGCACAAGAACGTTGATCTAAATGCACAACGTTTAAAGATTAGGATCTTATTTTCGAGACTACAAGCCTTTCATGACTCTAATTTCGATTCTAAGTGTACCAAGTATTTGGAATTTATTTCTTCAGCCGACTCACAGATAAAACTCATTTACTAAAAGGTTGAATGTTTTCTTTTTAACTTTGAAAGAATGTGCATTAGTAGAATTTGAAAGATTAGTAGAGTTTGAGAGAAGAACAGAAGACTCACTATAGTGGAAAAGGCACTGCATTTGGAATCAGGCTGCCTGTGTCCAACTCTGGGATTGACTAGCTATGTGACTTTGGGCCAGTCGTTTATACTCCCTCAGCCTGAGATCCCACATCTATAAAATAAGAAAGTTTGACAAAATGACCTCTAAGGTATGTTGGGGGCCTAAAGCTTCTTTTAGTAAAATCAAATAAAAATTCTTCAACATATTATTAATTTAGGATAAATAGTCCCAATTATTTTCTACTAAGACTTAGATTGTTGTTGTTCAGTCCTTTCAGTCATGTCTGACTCTTCTTGACCTTATTTGGGGGTTTCTCGGGAAACGTAATGGAGTAGTTTGCCATTTCCTTCTCTAGATCATTTTACAAATGAGGAAATCGAGGTAAATAAGGTTAAGTGACTTTCTTGTTCAAGGTCACACAGCTGGTATCTGATGCTGGATTTGAACTCAGGTCTTCCTAACTCCAGGTCCAGCATTCTATCCATTTCACTACTAGTTTTCTATCTTGGATAAAGTATTTTTTTAAAATAAATTAATTTATTTATTTTTCATTTTCAACATTCACTTCCATAAGTTTTAAATTTTCTCTGCCTCCTTCCCTCCCTCCTCCCAAAGACAGTGTCCAATATAGTCCAATATAGGCTCTACGTCTACATTCTTATTAAACGTATGTTCACATTAGTCATTTTGTACAGAAGAATTAAAATGAATGTGAGGAACCATAAGAAAGAAAAAAAAAGAGAGCAAATAGTATGCTTCAATCTGTATTCAGAAGCCATATTTCCTTCCCTGGATGTGAATGACATTTTCCATCGTGAGTCTTTTGGAGTTGTTTTAGGCCCTTGCATTGCCGAGAAGAGCTAAGTCTACCAAAGTCGGTCACTGCACAATGTGGCTGTTACTGTGTACAATGTTCTCCTGATTCTGCTCACTTCATTCAGCATCAGTTCATATAAGTCTTTCCAGGCTTTTCTGAAATCCACCTGCTCATCATTTCTTATAGCACAATAGTATTCCATTACATTCATATACCACAACCTGTTCAACCATTCTCCAATTCATGGGCATCCCCATCCAGTTCTTGGACACCACAAAAAGAGCTGCTATAAACATTTTTGCATATGTGGTTCCTTTGATAAAGTCTTAGAAAAACAAAAATATCCCTCAATCTCTATATCCAATCAATTGCCAAGTCATATTGATACTCCCTGTATAATAGCTCTTGCATACATCTCTCCTCTCTGTTTGCATTGCCTCTGCTCTAGTTCAGGCCCTCATCATTCCTCATCTGATTGATCCAGTTTCCAGTCTCTCCCTTCTCCATTCCATCTTCCACACAGCTGCCAAAGTAATATTCCTAAAACAGATTAGAACATGTTACTCCCCTAGACAAGAAGCTTTAGTGACTCCCTACTGTCTCCAGAATAAAATACAACATCCTCTGTTTGGCATTTAAAACTCTCCACAATCTAACTCCAACCAAACCTCCAGTGTTATTTTTTCAGTGCTTTGCCCAAAATGCCCCTCCCCAGTCAAGTCAAACTGACCTGCTGTCTTTTCCCCATACACACTACCTATGACCCCTGTAGCTTTACATTAGCTGTCCACCATGCCTGCCTGATTGATACATGTCCTTTCCTCAACACCCCACTTTAAAATCTCTAACTTCCTTCCAAACACACCTTCTACATGAGGCTTTCCTGAGTTCCCTGGATCACTCCCATCAGTTATTAGCACTTTCTCCTTGCAATTGTTTTGTATCAACTTATTTTATATTGATTTCACTCGTGTATTTGTTGTATCTTCCCTCCCTCCCTCCAGTAGAATTTAAGTTCCCTGAGGGTTGGGTCTGTTTTTGGTTTTTGGTTTATCTCCAGTGCCTTGCACATAGCCGAAGCTCAATAAATGTTGAATTAAATTGACTTTATTTTAATTTTATAGAAAATACAATTTATGTTAAATTGGTATTTGTTTCAATATTGGTTTTGATCATAGAAATATAGACCTAGATCTGGAATATGTTTCAAAGATAACATTCCCACAATACAATAATACATGATAGCAAAAAAAAAAATAGCACATGATAGTAAAAATTGACCATGATTAATTTTCAATAATAGTTTTTAAAATTTCAACAACAAATATTTATTAAGAGTCTGAATGTTCATGGCTTTGTACCAGGCAGCCTTAGAAACTTAAGTCACTTAACTTTTCTCAGCCTCAGTTTCTTCATGTGTGAAATGAAGAAAGTAATAGCACCTACATCTCAGCTTTGCCATTAAGATCAAATGAGATATGTAAAATGCTTTGTGAACCTTAAAGTACTATATAAATATTAACTATTATTGTTAGGTACTCTGGATACAAAGAAGAAAAACAACACAGTCCCTGCCCTAATGGGACTACTAAAATGTGACTACTCAGCTTTCTACTTTGTCCTTAATGAGTGGTTTTATTCTGTTTGGCAAAACTGCTGAGCTCAGCAATTGTGTTTTGCTTTTCTCTCACTGTGTACTTTTAAAATCTCTTTCCAGATAAGAAACATAACAAAACTAACTCAACTTACTGACGCCAAAGCCTTGCAGCTAACTGAGAAGCTAGAGAAAATGAAAGACCAAACAGAACTAGAAGAACAGAGGACAAAAGCCCTCATCCACAAAGTGACAGACTTTTTGCTAGGTAAATGATCTGTGAAAATAGTAGGCCTGCTGCTGCTGGTTTCTCTTCTCCGTTTCATTTTTATTACCCAACTGCTTTTGCTTCATAAGGAAAACAAATTTATATTGGTTGGAAATTACATATGTAGTTCAAGGACAGGAAATGGCCCATCATGTATAATCTTGAAATAATAAACTGTTGCTCACACAAAGGAACTTACAGCTCATCTAGTCCAACCCCTTCATTTTACAAATGAAGAATCCCAGGGCCATAGAGGTTAAATTGCTTGTTCAAGGTTACACAGATTTCCACTGAGAATATTCTCAAAATGCTAATTCTATGTTCTTATTTATGGTTCTTTGAGTAAGCATCATTCACTAATAAATCCTGGAATGTAACCTACAACCCACACAAATGAACTCAGTGTTTCAAGTTTACTTAGTTTAAAAAATATATTTTATATTTTAAAAGAGGAAAGTCCCTTGGGTTCAGTCTATGAGATCTAATATTTGGACTTCAGCAATTTACTCTGGGACTGGAGGGTGATGCAATAAAACTTTGCATAATAACAGAAGGGAGATTAATCTCATTCACTTTGACCAGTATCAAAACATAAATACTAGGCTGGTAAAATATAAGCTCTTCAAAAAGAATGTAATCTCTTTGAGAGCAGAGACCATTTCTTTGTATCCCCAATGTCTGGCACATTGCCTAGCACAAAGTAGGCACTTAATAAATGCTTTTTATATTGAACTGAATGGTAGCTGCTACAGAAATAGAGGTGCAACTTTTTAACTTTTTTATGGCAACAACCCTATTTTCTTATGTGGTGAAGGGGACCCATTTGTCTCACTATCCACATTGCCTTAGGGAGAGACTCACCATAGGAAGAGGAAAACATTATCATATCTCAGCACTTCAAGGATTTGTGATTTCATAAGTTAGGCTATTCCCTTCACCAATACAAATCACAACCTTTCTGTGACTTAGTAGATGGTCTTTGAGAGTTTCTGCATTGAAAAAAAAATCAGTCAGCATACAGACAACCTAGTGATGAGCCTCTTTGAACCTGGCTAGATCAGTCTTCAATGGAACACACTCCTTTATCATTGGACTTACACTCAAAGCCTTTCCAGTGTAGAAAGTCAAAGTGGTTGAATATTAACAGCGGTGGAATCCGAGTCACCATTGTGAGTGCTCTGGCCCTGGTCTGGTTCATTGGATCACATGTTCCAATTTCTGATTGGATCACAATATGGTCACAGTCAAGTAGCATCTGTTTTCCTTGTTTGTTACTCAATGGATAAATAACGTGACTTTGCACATTATTTAATCAAAGAGTTTCAGAGCCTTTGACAATTTTAATACTTAGGATTCAAGATTTAGAGCTAGAAGGGACCTCAGAGACCATCTAGTCCAACTCCCTCATTTTATAGATTAGGAAGGCCAGGGGATTCAGGGGACATGCACAATGTCACGAAGATAGCAAAACGCAAAGTCAGTTTATGAACCCAACTTCCCTGACTCCAGAGTCAGGGCTCTTCCCAATGCTAGTCCATATGTAGGGAAAATAGTGATTTTCATTTGTAGAGGCTTCACCACCAATCAAAGCTCAGAAGTTATTTCCGACTAGCATGTTCGTTTGGTAGTAACTTTTCCTGTTTAGTCTTTCTTTCCTTTCACCACTTAGTCGTATTTTGTTTTAATCACTATTTAGTAGTCTCTTCTTTTGTTTTGTTTTGGAGATGGGGAAAGGAACACTTTGAAACTGCAACCTTAGAAAAGATTCTTTCTGTCCAGCTAAACTGTTTCTCTAGCAAATAACTTTTTCCTTAAGAATTCTTCCCTGGACTCTTTTATCAGTGACACAACTATGACATAACCATGATATCATTAATCTTCATTTCCACATTTTACTTACACACTATTTCTTCTTTTGAAAGTGTTTATGTGGTTTTCAAAAGCCCTAAAACACAAAAAACATTGTATGTCTATACATATATACACATATTTTATTCACATACAGTTGTTTCTTGTTTCCACGTTAGATTGTGAACACATTGAAAACAGGCACTATATTTTGCCTTTCTTTGTATCCCCAGAGTTTTAGCATAGGGCCTGGCAAATAGTGGGCACTTGATCAATGTTTGTTGACTTAAACATGCTCAAGACACTCTGGTTTGGTAAAGAGCCACCATTAACTACATTTTACATTCTTATTTAAGATGAGAACGTCCCACCAGAAGACATAGAAAAGGTTGCAAATCACGTCCTCAACCTCCACCTCCTAATAACTTCACAAAATCTAACTAATGAACTTGACAAAACAGAGTTGCCTATGAAATTCTGTGAGGACGACCAAGCAGCAGAGAACAAGTTAAAACCAAAAGCCGCAGAAGCCCAGAAACTTTTAGCAAAGTCTAAAGAAGCTGAGTAAGTATTTTGTTTCATAATATTCTCCCATTGCTCTTAGGGAATCATAGAATTGGCAGAGGACAGACGCCTTCAAGTTCAGCCTAAATCTTGAGAGAAATTCCCTCTGCAATATCCCTGATATTGTCTGTTTGAAGATCTCCAGTGACCAGAAATTCACTACCTAACGAGGCACTTTGGGTCACTGCTAATTTGTAGGGAGTTTTTCTTTACAATAAGCTTAAATCTGCATCTTTGTGATTTCCACCTATCGCATCCATTTCTGCCCTCCGTAGGTAAACAGAACAAGACTAATCCACATTCCACATGATAGACCTCCAAATATTTGAAAATAAATATCGTGCCACACCTTAGACTTCTCTTTTCCAACTGACCCTTAAATGGCATGTTTTTTAGAATCCCTCCTTCACCCCCAACATCCCTCTAATAGTGAATTTTTTAATAAGCAGTTGGAAAAGTGTTGGCCAAAGGGCATCGTGAAATCTAAATGAAATTAGAAGTACAACATCCAGAGCTGCATAACAAATGCCAAATTCTTGAACAAGGTGACTCAGTGTGCCAGGCAATTATAATAAGACAGAGAGCAGAGAAGCTTGTTTCCTGTTTTCATTAGTGGCTCGGTTCCTTTCTAATGGTCTATTACCTCCTTACACATCAGACTATGAACAATTTAACCAGCTCTGGATTTCCTTTGTCCTTGCTGACTTAGCCAAGCAAAAAGGAACCTCCATCCTGTTGTTTTTATAAGCATGGGAAGCTGTGGCTCACTACACAAGCTCCATCGGGTGATATGGATGGTCACATTATCAATGACAAGATTAAAAGCAAACATTTATTGAGCATCTACTCTATAAATAAACCTTTATTACAATTTCATTGGGACTCAATTGAAGATATAACCCCTTTGTGCCATGTTGGTTTATATTAACGTAAAAAATTAGTGCAATTAGAGATGAAATGAGCAATGAAAAAATAGCCCAAAAGGGGTTTAGGGAGATTGAACAGAAAGGGCACAGGAAGGACAAAACTTCGTGTAGCTTGATGTGTTACACCAAGTAGGCACCTCATAAACTCTTGTTGAATGAGTATCTTTTGAACTGGTGAGAGAACATTATCGGAATTTGTACAGGAGGAAATGGTAGACTTTAGGGGAAGAGAGAGGCAATTAATTCTGGAAAGAGATCCAGCAACATGGTAAAATAGGGAAATTGTGGCATGAGGCTGTCCCTGAAGCCCGAATTGAATTCTATCTTCACCTAATGTCCCCGTTGTTGTTCAGCTGTCTCAGTTATGTCTGTCTCTTCGTAACCCTATTTGAGGTTTTCTTGGCAGAGATACTGGAGTAGTTTGCTATTTCCTTCTCTAGCTCATTTTACAGATGATGGAAATGAGGGAAACAAGGTTAAGTGACTCTCCCAAGGTGACACAGCTAGTAAGTATCTGAGGCCAGTTTTGAACTCAAGAAGATAAGTCTTCCTGACTTGAGGCCCAGTGATCTATCCACTGTACCACCTAACTGACCTTTGAATTTCCCTAAAATTTCCTTCAAAGATCAGCACAAGTACTACCTTTGACCTAAAACTTTTCCTGATCCCCAAGATGCTAGTGCCTTCCCTCCCAGAATTGCCTTATGCCATTTTGCATACATTATGTGTACACCTATATATGGTAAGGTGCTGCCTATGTAAGATTTGTATACCCAGATGAGTTGTCTAACTGTGGCTTGAAAGAGGTGAGCCTGCATGACAGCTGGAAAGCAGGAGCAGGTACCAATAATCTGAACACCCTTTCATCCAGTCTCCAGTGGGATACTGGATCAAAATTATACCTATCTACACACACACACACACACACACACACACACACACAAATATTGCTGATCTATGGGTACGAAAGGCTCAAGACAAACAAAGAAACAAATGAAATCATCCTCATGCCTCAAGCTAATATCCACCAGCTTGGCCCCTTGCCACTAATGCTCATTACACAAAAAATCATCACATATAGCGGATATAACAAATAGTAATCCAAGCAAACGGAAATTAGAGAATTTATAGAAATTATAATAAAAAATGCACAGAATGAAAAAGTTCTTTTGATGAGAGGGAGATGAGATCTCACATCAACCAAGAAAGAAGCCCTGATCTCATCCAAGAAAAAGTTCTCCAAAGTCTGTAGGAAGGCTGGTTAGAAATCAGGAGATATGTTCAGGAACCAGCTTCCCCTACTCATCTGCGGCTTCCAAAGTCTGTCTCTCTTGCTGTCTCTGCATGTCTGGAGTCAGTCCCCAAGTTAGTCTGATACCACACATGAACTCTCTAGAAGGAATGTCTCTCCTCCCCAAAGCTCTCATGTTAATGCTTTACCTTATTCAGATGCATCATCAAATCAGCATTCTCTCCATCAATTAGGAGACTGTCATACAAAATGCTCCAGACTTGGTTGGAAGCCCACATTATGCATATGTGTGTGTGTGTATACATGTATGTATATATATATACATAGATATATATTATATACATATATATAACATATATATACACATACACGCACATCACATCCCTTATTAGAATGGAAACTTTATAGGGCCAGAACTGTTTCACTTTTGTATCCCCTATATTTAGCACAGTCCCTGGCACTTAATAAATGCTTATTTACTGACTGAATGACATGAGGCTATGTTTGATTTCTGCACACACATATATACACACATACCACCACCACCAGCTGCTGTTGCCTGCCCCCAATTCTCAGAATTACCTTGTGGATATTACGTATTTATTTATAGACATATTTGTGTTTCCCCAAAGGAACGTAATCAGGAACTATTTAATTTTTATCTTTGAATCCCTAGCACTTAACACAGTTTCTGGCATGCAGCAAATAGTAAATTCTTTTTGACTCTATGATTGATTGAAGGGGCTAGGATTGAAGTTTACTTGATTTTGTCCTGGGTACAAAAATATCTAGGTACACTAACAAAAAAAGTTGTTATAATTTTCTGCTATAGTTTTATTATATTTCTTCTTCCTATAATAACTTTGAAGGCTCAGTTCTAAATATCTCATAAGTATTGATGTGAGATGAAATCACTGAGAGAGAGACAGACCAACAGCTAGACAGACTGGTATTACTTGAAATGCTTTTCATTTTAACCTCTGACTGGGCTGCTGAGAGGGTAGAATTTCAGTCAGGCTCAAATAAACCTGAATAAACACAGCTTTAAAAAATTCAGCCTTAAAAAACACACTTTCTCTCTGTGAAACCTCTTGACTCTTCTACTCCCAACCCCCATTCCAGTAAGGATTTGTTAACATTGCTGTTTAAAGCTTTAGAAGTTAGGGAATTCGAAACAGTTGATAATCATTTTGCCTTTTTATAAGATAGGTAGTAATAATAGTTGGCATCTATATAGTGTTCTAGTTTATTCTCTTTTGAGCCTCATGACAATTAACCAATTAGTAAGCATTAATTAATTAAGCATTAAGTGATATATATATATATATGCATTAATTAAGTACTTTATGCCAGGCGCTATGCTGGACATTGGAAATAACAAAGACAAAAATGAAACAATCCTTCCTCTCAAGGATTTGCATTCTATTGGGGGAAATGAGATATATAACAGGGGACTGACCAATGAGTATCCAATCCCTAGGAGTGGGCAGTGTGCTCTGCCTGATATAGTCACCCACGTGGATGTTTAGAGTAGCTAGGTGGTACAGGAGATAGAGAGCCAAGCCTCTTCATGAGTTCAAATCTGGCCTCAGACACTTACTAGCTGTGTGAACCTGGGCAAGTCACTTAACTTCTGTCTCCTTCAGTTTCCTTAGATAGGTAACCTCTAAGATAGCAGTGGAGGAGGAGATTAAGGGGCATGAAAATGAGAACAGAAGGATTCAAGAGGGAACAGAAGATGAGGAAATAGAGCCAGGGTCACAGCAACCCTAAGAGGCAATACCTGTAACGTGCTTAGGACAGTGCCTGGTACACAGTAAATGTATAATAAATGTTGATTCCCTTCCCCTTCCCCTTTTCTCCTGACTATGGGGCCAGTTCTCTATACCATCGAGAACACCATACTACCTCTGATATTTATACTATACATATGTGCACATATACCACATGCTCTGATATATATACTTTATATGTATATGTGTGTGCATGGATCTAGGTGTTGTCCTATACATCCAGCTTTCAAAACACTCGCTTTTAGCTTTTTTCTTTGTTTAAGAATAAATTTACTTTATAAAGTAATTTATTTTCTATAATATATTATAATATACACAATACATTATTATATATTATAATATAATATACATAATATATTATTATATATTATATAATGTATAAAGCAATATATATTATATAATATATAAAACAATATATAATATATAGTAATTTACTTTACAAAGAATAAATTTACACCCAATTCAGTCATGTTTTCAGTTGAATGAAATCAGGGTAAATCAAAATATCAGAGTTTTAGATTCACTTAAATCTGATATATTGTTCTCTTATTTTAGGGAAGCAGTAAACACCCTACTGAATCTGGAAGAAATGCTGAAAAACTTGCAACGTGCTGAAAGTGTCCAAGGGCAAGCAAACTCTGCTGTTAAACATCTGACTGATGAGATACAAAAAATTGAAATGACGATACTGAAGGTATTTTGCATCTACTTTGAAACTGTCCTGAATTTGCCTGTAGGATGATGTGAATAGAATGTAAAGACAATGCAGTACTAGTTATCTTCATTTTACAGATGAAAGAGGTTATGTGACTTGCCCAAGATTGCACAGCTAGTAAGTGTGTGAGACCAGATTTGAACCTGTATCACACACACACGCACACATCACTTTAAAACACCAATGATCATATCTGTCCCACCTGCTTCACAGAATTGATCTGAGGATCAAAAGAGATAATGATATGTTGAGTTTATGTAGACTTTTATAGTTTACAAAGTACTTTCTCATGTGCTATCTTGCTTGACAATCACAATACTAGGCAGGCCCAGCTCTCACTACTGTTCTGTTTTACAAATAGGGAAATTTAAGTCCTAATTAGATGAAGCAGTCACTGGATCGGGCTAGTCCTTCATCAGCACTTGTCTAGCACACTAGGTGGTGGGTCAATCTTTTGGCCATGGCAAACCTTGAAACTCCAGAAAAATTAAAAATGGTTCTTGTTCCTCTGTGGTTTCTTTTTACTTCAGTAGTAACACTATCAGAGTGGCCAGAGAAAGAAGAGAGACTGAGTGTCCAGGATCATAGTTTTAAACTATCCACACACATTAATTTAAGAGTGATATAAATGTGAGACCCCAGCCTAATGGCCAACAAGTAGACATGCTACTCAAGTTGTTCAATCCTATCCAACTGGCCAGGCAGCATGTGACAGCAGAAAAAGAACACTGACTGTGCAGTCAGAGGGCCTAGGTTCAAATCCACCTCTATATTTATGACCTGTCTCACCTGCCTCCTACGCCTCAGTTTCCTCACCTGTAGAATAAAGAGGTTGGACTTAATGGACTCAGAGGTCTAGCCCTAGACTTGTGATTTTATGATCTTATCCTCACTAGCTTTAAGGGAAATTTTCTTGCAGGAGGTAGACTTTTACTGAAACTTGAAGGAAATCACAGAATCCAAGAAATGGAGATGAGGAGGAAGAGAATTTCAGGCATGGGAACGATAAATGACACTGGAAAAGATAAGACTTAGTGGGAACCTACTAGCCATCATCAATTACATCAATGCCTGTGATGCAAAGACCCCAGGACACATAATTAGAAGCCATGGGTAGCTATGAGTAGAAGTTGCAGAGAGGCAGATTAGATTCCTAACAATCAAAGCTAACCCAAAGTAGAATGGGCTGCCTTAAGAAGTAGTGGGTATTTCCTGATGCATCCTGACTAGAGATCTTACCTGTCATCATAAAGGGGCTTCTTCAGGCTCAAGTTAGACTACAACCCTTTGCAGCCCCTTCCAACTCCGAGATTCTATGATACCAAGTGTTTGTCTTTATTGCGCAGGTTGCCAAGGTCAAGGAACTCTTCCTAAGGAGACCAGGCTACTCCAGATGAGCTTTACGTGTGTTAGACTGGTCTTTGGAAATCAGATATTGTTTGTACTCAGTCAATAAAAAATCAAATGCAGAGTGGGAAAAAATGAAAATACCATATTAATTCATTCTATATCATCTCTAGAGCAGCTAGGTGGCCAGTGGATAGCGTGCCAGGCCTGGAGTCAGGAAGACTCATCTTCCTGAGTTCAAATCTAGCCTCAAACACTTACTAGCTGTGTCACTCTGGACAAGTCACTTAACTATGTTTGCCTCAGCTTCCTCATCTATAAAATTAGATGGAGAAGGAAGTGGCAAAGCACTCCAGTATCTTTGCCAAGGAAACCCTAAATGGGGTCATAGGACCTCAGTTCAAATCCTGACTACTACTTACTAGGTGACCTTAAACAATTCACTTAACCTCTCTGAGCCTCAGTTTCCCCATTTGCAAAATGAGGGATTTGGACTAAATAACTAATAAAGTACCTTCCACCTTCAGATCTCTGATCCTATTGTCTCCACTGGGAAGATCTTTTAGAGCACACTGTAGGGTTCTGCTCTTAATGATGCACAAAATTATTTTACCTTAAAATGGTTTGTTCATACTTGAAAGATTTGGGAACTAGGGCAATAGGCTTGTTGCCTCAGATTCTACTTGTTTCATGCATCATGAATGGAGTTTTGCCTTTTTACTCTTTCCCCCAAAATAGGCTGAAAACTTCACCAATAAGACTGATGGTGAGTTGGAACACATATCAAGCCAACAGTCTACACTGGGAGATGAAATCACTACTCTGCAAACCAACATACAGAGGACTCGAGATGATGCTGTCAGTGCAAAAGCCCAGGCAGAAGCAGCCCAAGATCAAGCTAACATCACTGAGAAGGTTAGTGTTAGTCCTTCAAGAGATAACCAAAAGAAAAGAAGCCGTTTCCTATTAAATAACAACTTATTGAAAATTGACAAGTGGCCTGGCATACAATAAGGGCTTCACAAATGTTTACCATTGACTGCTTGTTCTGCATCTTTAATTCTAGATCTTTCCCTGTTGTTTTATTAACCTACACCTTTTAGGACTATCAGTATCATTAAATTTTAGGACCAGTGTGTGCAGCCAAACAACATGTGCCCATCTGATCTTCAGATGAGTGTGTGTGTGTGTGTGTGTTTGTGTGTGTGTGTGTAGGAAGGAATTAAGAGGAGTGAGGACAGCAGAGCGGAGGGAAAAGGTTGGTACACAGAAGCACTTTGTAGAAGTCAGAATCCTCTAGCTACATCCCCTCAGGGGCCTTCCTCTGCCCCCCACCCTGAAAGGAAGGAAGGAAATAAGCATTTATTAAGTGCCTACTATGTGCCAGGTACCATACTAATTGCTTTACAAATATCTCACTTGACCCCTGAATTTCATCCTTTACCTGGAGCCACCAGTCCTCCTGATATTTCGGAACATATCCTTTACGTATATTCCCTATTTCAAACCCTTTTTGAGTTTCTAAATCCAAATGAATATCTTCATTTAGGTAATATCCCATTTTATACATTCATTTATGTTTCAAAATAAAATCCAAAATTCTCACCTTGGACATTATTTTAATATAGTTATAGTGCCTAGTCTGTTGTAGGCACTTAATAAATCCTTATTGACTGGCTGACTTGATGCAGCAGGTCACATGTCCAAGAGATGCAGATCTAGACATGAAATCAGAGGTAGTTACTGTTTAATTAAGCAGATGTGGAAAATCAGCCATTAAAATGGGCATTGGCAAGTTGAGTGACCTAAGAAAGCCATTCCTTACAGGAGCCAATTTCCTTAAAAACCTATTTTCTCATCTTTGTATTGTTACATTTTCTTCAGAGACAATCATCACCATGTAAACATACATCTTTTAACCCACATTTTTTAATGTGAAATTCTGAGTTGTAGCTGTTGGTTTTTTAGTTTTTAAGTTCCTGGTGTACCAGGGAAACTTTTTTCTGACTTCAAAACAATCTCTGAGATTTTCTGTGAAAATAGGCTCAGAAATGGAAGTTCTTCTCCCTCTGTCTTTGTTCAGTCCATTCTTTGAACAAATATTAATAGATAGCTTTCTGTTTGCATAGCACTGTACTAGAGCAGCTGGGTGGCACAGTACAGAGTGCCAGGCTGCTGGAGTCGGGAAGACTCATCTTCTTGAGTTCAAATCTGACCTCAAACACTTATTACCTATATGACCCTGGGCAGGTCACTTAACCCTGTTTGCCTCAGCTTCCTCATCTGTAAAATGAGCTGGAGAAGGCAATGGCAAATCACTCCAGTATCTTTGCCAAGAAAAGCCCAAATGGGATCACGGAGAGTCCAATGTGACTGAAAAACGATTGAACTGAACAGAAGCGCTGTACTGGATCATAGGATCTTAGATCTGGAGCTGTAAGCTGCCTTAGACAGCACTGAATCCAGCCCCTTCATTTTACAGTTGAAGAAACTGAGGCTTACAGATTAAGTCATCACACAGGTAGTGTCGAAGGCAGGATTTGATTCCAGGTCTTCTGACTCCAGAACCAGTTTTCTTTTCTCTGGGGAGTTTTGTCATCTGTCAGGTGATTCGAATAATGTGTGCCCTGCCTACCTAACAGAGGTGCTATGAGAATGGAATAAGATAATACATATGAAAATACCTCCTATGCAGTGAAACAACACCGAAATGAAAAATGTTGTTAATAAAATATTATCAATATCGTTATTGATGGAAAAAAATAGAAGTAAAAGATACAGCTTCTCTCAAAGACCTCACACTTGGGTTGCAGAGGCAAAATGTAGAGAATAATAGCTCCCGTTTATAGAATGCTTTAGCGTTTGCACGGCACTTTGCTCACAACAAATCCACAAGACAGGTAGTATTTGTATGACTGTGCTTGTTTTAGAGAAGAGGAAACCGAGGATCAGAGAGGTAAAAATAACTGTCCCATAGTGACACATTTAGTAGCCGCTACAGCAGGTATTCCAGCTCCATTTTCACCACCATACTGCCTCTCTCTATGTGGTGGCTTCACTTAACCCTACTACCTCTTCCATTCATCCTCTCCTAGCAGTATAATGGAGAGAGCACCCATTGGCCATAAGTAAGAAATCTGAGTCGGCCCCAACACTATCCATGTATCTATTTCTCTGAACCTCACTTTCTTCATTTGTAAGGTGGAGATGATATGAATACTACTGTACCTACAAAATACTACTGTATCTGCATTGCTGGGGTCACAAAGAGTTAGGCACGACTGAAATGACTGAATAACAACCACCTTCCTTACGGAGTTGTTTCAAGGGAAATATTTTGTAAATCATTAGATGTATAAGTAAGCCAACATTAGCGGTGGTAGTGATGTTTTTTATTATTATCATTCCCTTCCTTTCAGCTGAACTCCTCAGCCAAATGATCTATAGCCCTGGCTCTATTTCCTCATCTACTGTTCCCTCTTAAATCCTTTTGTTCTGACTTTCACGCCCCTCACCCTCCTCCTCAGCTGCTATCTCAGAGGTTATCTATCTAGACAGTCTTCTCTCGGTCTTCATTGTCTTCAAAAGCTTTGCCATATTTATCACTGCTATAGCCCCGCTTTTCCTTTCCTCCCTGCTTTTCCAAGCTCTTTTCACTCTTGGCTCCCTTTACAATACTCTCTTCTGGTTCTTCTCCTCCTCCTTCTCCTCTGATTATTCCTGCTTCCTTCACTGGCTCCCTTTCTTTATCCTTCCTTCCAACAAAGGGTGTTCCCCAAAGTCTCCTACATCAGCTGACTTCCTCTTATCAGACTCCCCCTCCAACCCTTCTGGTAGTAAGAATATTTGTTCAGGAGAGATTGCTCATTCCCGCCTAGGAGAATTTCCTGCTTTCTTTCCAAAAGACCAAATCCTAGACTTTTTCAAGTCTTAGCTTAAGTCACTCAAAGCCTTCTCTGACTACTTCACGTTGATCTGTCCCTTCTCTGAGCTTCTACTGAGCTTATGTGTGCTACACATTTTAACAAATAATTCAACTAAATAAATATTAAGTACCAGATATGGTGCTCAGACCTAGGGATACAAAAACCAGAAATGACTCAAGGAGCTGACATTTTACTGGGGCAGGAGAGGACTGTAGGATGCTTGTCTTCAGAAAGACAGGTATATACAAGATGATTTTAAAAGATTAAGAGCATCAGATAAAATTTAAGAGAGTAGAAAAGGAAGGGAAGGGAGGAGGAAGTGAATCCCACACATGGGCAATAGGCTCTCCAAAGGCATAGAGATAAGAGATAGAATATAGATAGAGTGCCAGGAACAGCATTAAGTCAGTTTGATTATAGGATCATAGTGTCATAGATTTAGAGTTGAAAGGAATCTTTGAGTCATAGTGTTGAACCCCCTTGCTTTACAGAAACTAGAGCCAAGAGAGGGTGAGTGGACTCACCCAGAGTCTCACAGCTAGTAAGTATCTGAGATGAGGTTCATACCTACATCATCTTGACTCTAAATCCAGCGCTATATCCACTCTCTCATGTTGCCTCTCATACTGTCCTACTTTGTATGTATGGAATACCAAAGTAGATTATAATCTCTGAGAAACATCCACCCTTAATGCAAATAGGTAGCTGGGTGGCACAGTGGATAGAGCACTGGACCTAGAGGCAGGCAGAACCAAGTTCTGATCTAGCTATGTCACCCTGGGCAAATCATTTCACCAGGTCTGCCTCAGTTTCTTCATTCGTAAAATAGCACCCATCTCCCAGAATTGTTGTGAGGATCAACTAAAACGATATTTGTTACCTGCTTTGCAAACTTTAAAGTACCGTCTAGTTATTGACTATCAAACATTTTCTATGCATTACCCTATTTTGTTCTTACAACAATCTTGTAAGGTAACTGAACCATCGAATAGGTGAGTTGCCCAAGATAACTCAGCTAGTAAATAGTAAAGCTCCCACTAGGACATATGTCTTCTGACTCCAAATCCAGGGTTCTCTCCCCTGTATCACATATGACTTATGTAAGGGTAGTTCAAATATCACCTTAATTAGAGTATTGTTTCCCTTGTGTCCACTTTCAAATCATAGTGAAAAGATGATCAGTTACCAGTAGGTGGTTAATAAATACAACATGATGATGTCTGATGGTGGTCTTTACTCTGTTATAGGATTTCATTGACCTAAAAAAACAATTTACCATTCTTCAAGATAAAACAAACTCTAAAGGATCTGTGAAGGGAACGCTCAGTAAAGTAAAACAGCTAAAAGAAGAAGCAGAAAAATTGGCTGGGGAGACCGAGGAAAAAATGCAACGAATAAAAGGTAGCCATATTTGATTAATACATACACATAACTTAGTTCTTTCTTTGACAATGGACAAAGTATGAATAAAACCATAGTAACAAATCTCTGTAATGCATGGAACATATTCCTGTGACTTTTTTACTCTGTTAATTCATTCAATAATCATTTATGGAATTCTTCTTATCTATAAGGCATCCTGCCAGGCACTGACGGAGATAAATGATGAATAAGATACAACTTCTGCCCTTAAAGAGTTTACGACCTAGTAGGGGAGATAAGATACTTACACAAATAACTATACTACAAAGTAAAGCAGGATACCAGCAGGACAGATACAAACAGAGTGTTTCAAAAGTCTAGTCTCCATGCCTTTGGACAGGCCGACTCTCATGCCTGGAATGCTTATACTTGTACTTATAACATATATATACTATATTTATTATATATATTATATATAATATACTTTACTTGCATAACTATAATACTCTACTTATACTGCCTCCTCAACTCTGTCTCTTGGAAATCTCTAGTTTCCTTCAAGATTCAACTCAGGTACCACCCTATCCATGAAGCCTTTTCTGATCTCCCCCAGCTGCTAATGTCACTCCAATAAATTACTTCATATTTATTTTTATGCTTTATATGTACATTTTTATTTGAGGAGAGTTGGTCCTTGATCCCCTAGGTTGATCTCTATCTTGGTTGATAAAATTACAGAAGAGGTAAGATAACAGAAAAATAAAGTGTTCATGTGGGGGTGTGGGTTATGTATGTATGTGTGTCAGGAGCTTAAATGTTGTATCACCCCTATATAAAGTATTAAAGAGTTGTTTCTGATGAAATTAGAAGAATAGCTTGCCAAAGATTGCTCATGTCCCTGGTGGCCCTTAAAAAACCAACTTGCTAGTCTTAAGAGACCATTGAGGTGGGAAGCAGGTTTGTGAAGTGACCTTGTCAGAGAGAGGGAGAGAAAGAGTGTTGGTGTAGGAAGCAGCTCTTCCAGGAGCATAACCCCTGGCAGTAGAGAAAAGAGCCAATCATGGACTCAAGGAGGAGTTAGTCCTGGCAGTTGGGAATTGATCTGTGGAGAAGAATGAGCCCAGGGAATCCAGCTGATTAATCCACCCAGCAGACACATTGTACCAGGAGTTAGCCTCATAAAAACACAAGAAGAGAAGGACAACAGAGCTCTACAGTGCCAAAGGCGTGAGTTGCCTTGCCCACTGGTATTCTCTACATGTATGACTCATTACCAGTGTACTATAAGTTTGTACTCACTCTTCTCACTTATCCTCTTTGCATTTGTGGGAGAATGTACCCCAAGTTTATAGGGAGAATATTCTATGCCTCTTGTTCTTAATATGACAACTTAGTAAATGCCTTTGCTTTGAGCTAATTGTGTCTAATTTGAGCTAATTGTGGTTGACCATTCAAATAAGCATTCTGGTGGGGGCTTGTGGTTTATAGTTTTAGAACTCATAGATTACCTTGAAACTATGATAGTAGCCCCTACCTGGAGACTTATGAGTGCCATGATGTTGGGGTGATAACCCAGAAAGAATACCATACCTTGTTTCCCCCTATAGAACATAAGTTCCTAAAGGGCAGAGATTGTTTCATTTTGTTCTTGGCTTCCTAGTGCCTCGCAGAGTGCCTGGCATATAATACGTGCTCAAAACGTATTTGTTGGCCCCTCTGCCCCAGTACATGATATGCGACATCATTGGTTTCTGAACAATAGTGCTGATCAAATTAGAGTTATACATCAGGAAAGTTACTCTGACAACAGTATGTGTGATGGATTGGATAGGGGAGAGACTGAAGACAGAGCGACCAGTTAGGAGACTAATGAGATATTCCAAACAAGAAGTATTATATTCCTGGACTTTGCTGGTGGTGGCAGTGGGAATGGAAAAAAATGAGACACTGCAGAAACAGAATCAATAGGACTAGATAATCTGTTGGATGATTCCAAAAATGATTCCAAGATGGCAAACATTGATAACTAGAGAGATGATCTCTAATGAAGATAGGGAATCATTCATATAGAAGTGACAGTTGAAGTTTCGGGTAATGGAGATTACCAAGGGTGAGAAGGTTAGAGAATGATGAAGGAGTAGAGAAAATAAGTGGAAAAAGTCCAACATTTAGGGGAGGAATAAGAAGAAAAACTAGTAGAGACAAATAAATGTTGAGACAAGTAGAAGAAAAACCAAGGGAATGAAGTGACCAATGGAATGGTCAAGTAGGAACCAAGGAATAAAATAGTGTGAAAAGGTAGAGTGTGGCCAAATGCTAAATAATGGTCAAGAAGGATGAGGCCAGAGGAAGGTCATTGATTGTGGCATTTAGTAGGACAGTAGTGACTTTCAAGAAAACAATGTCAACAGAGTGATTAGGATACAGGCTAGATTGGAAGGAGTAGTGATTACAAACCACTCTTTCTAGCAGTTTAGCTGGGAAAGAAAGGAGGCAAAAGAAGCAATAGTATGAGGAAGCCAAAGTGCCCATCCAGAGGTCATTCTCCCTCAAGCCACCATCTTATGTGTGAAAACAAAAGTCTCATCCCAAGGTGTCTATGAGGATTTTTACACTCGGGGAGCTCAGGGCAAAATTCTCATCTTACGGACTTGGTTATCAAGGGATTAACATCAATCAGGCTTTTCTTTGGTATATCTTCTACACAAACAACCAGAAAGCCGTCAGCGCTCAAGATAGGAGAACAAGAAATAGAAATATACATTTAGCACTAGAAGGGACATTATAGACCATCAAGTCTAATTCCCTCATTTTGCAGACAAGGCTCAGAGAGTTTGAGTGACTTCCTCAGGGCCACACAGCAAATAACTGTCTAAGGTGGGATTCAAATCCGGGTCTGCCTGACTCCCAAGTCCAGGACTCTATCCGCAATGTCGTGTTGCCTCTCAAATAAAATGCTTTAAATTCTTCTCTTAAAAGTTCTTAATCCACTTAAAGTATTGTAACTACAATATATCATTCTAGTGCTTTTTGCTTTTTCTCCCACTTGGAGCACTGAAAGGGTTACCAATGGTATACTTACAATAGTGCTCCAACTGTACAACCCAAGTTGGTAAAAGACCAAAAGAAAGGTCACATATGTATTAAAATATCCCTGGCGGTATCTTTTGTTGTTGCAAAGAATTGGAAGTAAATACGCACCATTGGGAAGTGGCTAAACAAATTGTGGCTCATAAATGTAATGGATCATTTATCCACAAGAAATGATGAATATCAAGAACTTAGAGAAACATGGGAAGACATGAACTGATGCAGAGGAAAACAAGAACAACTAGGAAAAACACACGTGATGAATACAACAACATAAATAGAAAGAACCAAAACAAAACTGAAAACTAGGCAATTGTTTGGACTAAACTTAGACCCTAGAGAAAAGAGAAGAAAATACACCACCTTCCCTTGTTTTTTTTTCAAAAGTGGGAGTGTGGAATGTTACATATGTTGTCAGAATTGATGTATTATTTTGCTGAACTGCTTTCTATTTTATGTTCTTTGTTACAAGGGAAGGCTTATTGGATAAAGGAAGAGATACATTCACAAATGAAGGTGATACAAACATCTTAAATCTGAATGAAAAAAAGATATCATTAGACCCCTAGGAAGGGAAACTTGGAAGTGTTGAATTTGAAAGTGTAGAGCTGGGGCACCCAGCAAGTACGTAAATCAGAATCAACTAATAGATCTCAAAAACTTAAGCCATACATCCCTATTCTGTTGCAACCACCGAGCCTCTCAACCTAAGCTCCACCCAAACACCCCACAGTGTACTTTACCCCGTCCCGTGCTAGTCACACCCTCCCCCTCTGATGAATCCCCCTCTCTTAAGTTTCCAGTGCTTTCCAGTAGAGAAGAAAGAATACCTAATAGCAGCATGGCATTTAATCAGCAGACCCTTCACTGTCTGGTTTAGGCCCAAAAGCACACACGTCCCCTCCCTATTACACACACACACACACACACACACACACACACACACACCGTCCAAAGGATTAAGACACTGAAGATCCAAATGCACAAACAAAAATGAACAGAAATCCACTGAGTAGAAAATAAATTAATATGTTTACTTTTTTAAAATATAAAATATAAAAATAACTAGAACCTTTAAAATTTTTGTCATACTGTCCTAGCTACTCACTGTCATCCAGTCATCACCTATATTTTCATTTCAAATTTATTTCTAACAACAGAAAATATGTTAGGCTCTCAATGATTAATGTCCCTGTAGAGATATTATTATCTGAGGCCAAAAAGCTCCAATGTCAATAAGGCATTTGCTCTAATTTGCATAATATCCTTGAAAATTTTAATAAAAGGAAGATTAGATTAGATGGCAAAAACAACTGTGTCACTAAGAAATATGTAAATCTCCACCCTGGCAAAAAAAAAAATGTGAGAGCTAAGAACTCTTTTTTTCAAATACATAGTTTCATTTCATTTTTTTTTCTTTCAGATTTAGAAAAGAAGATCCAGGTCTTGAATCAAACCAGGCAAGAGAAAGTCAATCAACTAAAGCAACTAGAAAATCATGTCATAGCTATTAAAAATGAAATTGCCAAACAAGAAAATAAATATGCTACCTGCCACATCTAGGCCATTTTAGAGGGTTAGAGTTGCCTCCTTATATTTTGGCTGCTGATTAAACTCCCCTACTTAGAATTAGAGAGTCCTGGAAACTGGAATGGCTCTCAGAAGTCATTTGTCCAACTCCTCCCCAAAGTAAGAATTTCCATTTACGACAGCTCCCAACGTGGAGATCAGAAAAGCTGTTGTGATGTCAAGTAAGCAAGGGCTGGGGCTGTCTCTGTAACATAGGTCTGTCTAGAGTTTGCCCACCCTCTGTACTGCTATTTCTTGGTATTGAAGGAGACCAAGGAATTGGAGGCAGGGAAATGTCACTTTTTATGAAAATAGGAAAGGAAAAACAAAAGGTTTTCAAGCAGCTTTTTCCTCTTGACATTTTTCCCTTCTGTTAGTTTAAAGTGGGGAGGTGGGACAGAAATTAGGTATGCAAAACAATTATATTTAAATAAGCATGGATTCAGACTTATGCTGTTTCTGTCCAATGACTTTAATTTTGATTGAATGACTATATTCTGTATGGAATCAATATTCCATATATAATCACCTAGAATGTAATAGATTTTCTTGTTAATTTCTGTTTGAGTTTACTGTTCACATTTATTCTAACAAATGCAGGGCATCTAAATAAAATGTCTGTGACTTAAACAGGGTGACTTACTTTCACAATGCTTTTTCTACACAATCATTCTATCAACTAAAGAGTTATGTGTTTTACGCACTCGCACACACACACACACATACACATACACACACACACCCACACCTCCAGTTCTGTGGGGTGATATTAAGGAAGTCGATTTTATGCTTATCTACTAATCGGAATGTGTTTGCATGTAGCATTGCTATAAATCTTGGCAATGATAAAATCTGTAGACTTGCAGTCATGTTAATATTATTAGAGAAGATCAGATTGTCTCATTTTATATGCAGGCTATGGTTAAACATTTATTATAGTTCAATTTATTAATGCAATTTAACTTAATTTGCTTATACTGTTTGGAAAACATCAGATTTCACTTACATTATTTGGAAAGTTATCCTTCTGCTGAATTATATTTTGTGGACCTGATCCCATATTCTCAAATGAAGAACATTATGTACAGACAAAAACATATGGAAGATGGGGAACAGCTGGATTCCATCTCTTCAGAGGGTGGAATTAGATGAAATTGATTTAAAATGCAACATGGTTAAATATGAAGAAATTCCTTACAGTGAATGTAGCTTAAGGAAACAGGGCAACCTACTTCCCTTGAGACCTTGAAGAATAAAATAAAAAATATTTAAGTTTCCTAGGGAAACTTCTTTGAGAGTCTTGTAATAATACCCCACTATCAGCAGTCAAAATTCCAGGAGCTTCAAACATCTGGAACCTAGCAATTAACCTGGAAGTAAACAAAAATGGTCTCTGAGTGGCTTGGAAAAGAGCTGTCTCAAAACCCACTACTTTGACTCTGCAGGAGAGGCACAGAACCAACCTGCCAACATTCTTAGAATCATGAAAAAAGTGAGCACTACTTCCTTAGTAAGTGTGGTTTTCTGGCTTCCCTGGTAAGGTTCATCTTTTCTTGGATTGCGGCTCTACATTTCAGCATCTGGGAGGAGAGAACTGGCTGCCCAAAACCTATGCGCCAAGAGGTAATAACTGATAACGAGAGATGACATAGAATAACATCAACGGACATTTTTGTAATGCCTTAAAGTTTGCAAAGTCCTTTCCATCTGTTATTTCATTTGGTTCTCACAACAACCTGTGGAGGAGGGGCTGCAGATATTATTTTCATGTCCTCATTTCACAGATGAAGAAACCGCAGCTCAAATCGGTTAACAGCTATTATATGTCAGAGATGGGATTCAAATTCAGACCTTCACGAATTCAGGTCCACACCTCAGTATCCACATACTTGACTCCCTCTCAAGACTCACTAGGTACTAGGCATCCACTAAAATTCAGTCAAAGGACAAACTAAGCTTTATTGTACTGTTTAGCACATATAATATAATAGCACATGTTATGCTAACATAATAAATATCCAGAATTACATAATTATGTTTGTGTCTGATTTTTGATTAATAATTTTGGGAGCTTTAGACCTCAGTGAATATGATTCCTATTCTGTAACCTCTATGTGCTCAATTTAAAGGAAGATTATTGGTACACAGAAAGTGCTGGATTGGAAATCAGAGCTTATAGATTCAAATCTAAGTTCTCCACCTTCCTACCTATATAACCTTGGTTGAATCACTTCACAGCTACAGCCTTCAATTTCCTCATTTATAAAATTAAAGTGATGAACTAATCTGAGGTCCCTTCCAGCTCTAGCATCACATAACAAAAGAAATATATCCATCTGAAATCTTTTATTGGTGTTTTGGGTCAGGCTTGCTCAAGGCCACCCCAGCGGTTCGTGTTTGGCAGTGGTTCATGTTTGTGATTGTAATGAAATGAGACACTTCTAGACCACATAACATTTATCAGAAGGAGTTTACTTAACAATCTCATGAAAGGGTATTAAGCAAGCAAGGATACAGCATTGATTCAGCTGTATGAAGCTCCCCTTGTCTTAGTAAGGAACTAGCCTCATCAGGAGCATGGTTTATGGTGGGGTGGAAGTCAGAAGTCATCTTCAGAAGTGATTTTGTTTGTGAATTGAAAGTCTTTACATTCTCGAGTAAGCCTATACAACTTCATCCAAACACAGCATATACAACAAATGGAGGCCAGTCTCAAACACTTGTATTCGGGAAGTACAAAGAGCACTGGAGTCAGGGTCAGAATACCCAGGTTCAAATCCTCATTCCTCCACTAGCTATCAACATGACTTCAGTTAAGTTGCTTCAGGTCTCTGAACCTCATGGTAAAATGGTGATAATACTTTCACTACCTACTTCGAAGATGGTGGTAAAAGTCAAATGAGGTTTTATTTATATACCTATATATAGCACTTTTTAATTATAAAGAACTATAAAAGCATGAGTGATGGTGATGCCAATGGTAATTAATAATTGCTTGTATTTTTTCTGATATACACTAGGTGGCAACATACTAAGTACATTTTAAAATGTACTTGAGGGTGTAGGCTGTGTTCAGAGAAGACTAGTACCTCCAGTGTGAGAGCTGCCAAGCCCTTTCAGGGCTGCTTTCTACTTTTGTTGTCCCCCCCGCCGATCTACCTAACTCTCACCCTTGGCTCCTAGAAGCTGCGGCATGTGCAGCAGCCACACCCCGGTAAACCGTTTCAGCAGATGGGCTAAACCAGGTTGAGGGTAACCTAGGGATATAGACATCCCCTGGTGGAATGGGTGGGTGAGATCTGTCCCAACAGCTCTTGTGAGAGAACTCAGCAGGTGTATGTTATGATAATTAAGGTGGGATTTTTTTTTACTGTTTTCTCTTTTGGAGCACTGAGGTAATCAAGTGACTTTGAAGAGTCTGGCCTTTGTTTCTTTGATTAAATCAGGAGTCTTTGATGACCTGCTTAAGAAACAAGAAAGCCTAGTTCACATAGGTTTGAGTCACATGGTTGTAATGTCCTTTGACCCTGAACAGAGTATATAAACTCGGAGGTTAGCATTTTGTTTGGGGCTCTCACTCACTGGAAGAGTGTCATGTGATTTGACCAGAGGAGACTCTGGGTAGTTGGTGGAGCCCCCACCCCGCTTTGAAACCCAAATATTAGTGCCTCTCTCTCTGGTAAATATGTAATTCTTTGGTCAGACAGCTAGAGGCCTGTCTGTTGATAACTGTGTGTGTGTTTGCTCTGTTTATATTGTCTCTGTTTGTAATTTTTGTTTGTATTTGCTCCAAAGTTCAGGGTTCTGGCTTTCCCCCCTGAACTAAGTGAATGATATATGTATGTTTAATTAAACTGAGATTGTTAACCCCTTAAAGTTGCTTTCCTTAGAAAAGCAGACCAAAGGACCTATGCTAGCAGCCCTCCTGTGTGCTGGTGTTATTGGCCTTACGCCTTCACAGCAGCTGCTAGCAACATTATTTTTATAGTATTGCATCCAAATAGCAGCCCTGAATGAAACAAGGCTGGAAAATGAAGGCCAGCTTACTGAATTTGGAGCTGGATACACATTTTTCTGAAGTGGCTGCAGTGAAGGGGAGTGCGGTGTAGCTGGTATAGATTTCTCAATCAAAACTAATCTAGAGTACCTGCACCACTCCTCCTCCTCTTCTTCCTTGCCATCACCACCATCACCTTCCTCTTCCTCCTCCTCCTTCTCCTGCTGATTCTCCCCACCCTCCTCGGAGCAGACCATCCTGGTGCCTCTTTTGTGAAGCGCGGCTGAGGAGACCCCCAGATTCACCACGGCCAACAAAAAGCTGTAGGAAAGAGTCAAGGCTGAAAACAATGGCCACATTAATTTGAAAGTGGCAGGGCAAGATGGCTCAGTGGTGCAATTTAAGATTAAGAGGCATATATCACTTACTCAACTAATGAAAGCCTATTGTGAATGACAGGGTTTGTCAATGAGACAGATCAGATTCTGATTTGATGGGCAACCAATCAATGAAACAGACACACCTGCACAGTTGGAAATGGAGGATGAAGGTACAATTGATAGCAGCAGACAGGAGGTGCTTACTAAAAAGAGAATCTACAACTCTTCTCCAGAACTGTGCTCCCAAAGAAAACAATGCATTCACAATTAGTAAACCAAGATTTGGTTCATCCACATCCTGACTACTTCAGTATAGTTTTCTCTCTTCTTTGATTCCCTTCCCCCATTCCTCTATTGTACATAAAGTAACTGGTATATATGCACAGGCATAATGCTCATTTTTTAACTAAATGGTGGATGGTATGTTTTGATCAATATCAAATGGAGATGGAGATGGGAAAAAAAACAACTGGTTCTGTGAAAATATCCCTTTTCTCCATTAGTGGCATGCTCATTCAGCTTTTATCTTTATATTCCAGTAAGTTATTTTGCTCTCACTGTTTAACAACAACGAAAAAACTCACAAAAAAATCCTTGCATACCTTGTTTGAATGGATAATTTCAATGTTTTTCTTTTATCATTGTAAAACCAAGGATGATTTTATAACTTTTTTGTATGTAGCTATTACATGTAGGGCAATCTGTCTCTCAGGGATAAATTGCTATAAAGAAATTGATCCTAGATAGTTTTCCCTTCTAGTCAAACATCTTGTTGTTTAAATAAACTTCTTGTTTAAAATTTAAAAAATCTAATCTAGCCAGCAAGCTTGTACACTTACCAAAAGGAGTTAACAACAAGGTCATGACAATGTGACTGCCACTTGCCGGAAAACACCATGCCACTGTCATCAGTGCCTATGCTCCCACCATGACATTTCCTGATGAGGTCGAAGAAGAAGTTTATGAAGACCTGGAGACCCTTATCATTAGTGTGCCAAAAGAATGCAAGCTTATAATTCTGTGTAGTTTTAATGCTACAGTAGGCTCAGACTACCAGACATGACAGGGAATCCTTGGGAGGACTGGAGTTGAAACAGCAATGGCCATAGTAACTTACTGCGGAAGACTTGTACATCTCATGACTTTCTCATCACCAACACTGTCTTCTGTTTACCTGAACACAATAAAACTTCATGGGTGTACTTTGCAGCAAACATTGGCATTTAATAGACTATGTCATTATAAGGTGAAGAGACAGACAGGATGTGAGAGCGATAAAGGAAATGTGTGGTTCAGAGTGCTGGACTGATCACAAGCTAAATATTCTCTCCAAGCTAAATATTCTCATTCAACAAAAGCAGTGGCCCCAAAGCAAAATGACTACTAGAAGATTTAATGTCAACAGATTAGAGCACTTCTCTGAACAGGAAGACTTTATTACTAACTTGGAAGGAAAGTTGAGCCAACATACGGTTGACAACAGTGGAGCAGAAAAGGAATGGGCAGCTTTCAGAGATCTGGTGTACAGCACTGCATTTACTTATCTGCACCAGAACACTCACAAACACCAAGACTGGTTTGACAAAAATGATGGAGAGATTCAGAGGCCACTAAATGAAAAACAAGAACTCCACTGGGTTTACCAGCAGGATAGTTCATCCATCTCTAAGAAGGCAGCATTTAATTCCATCCAAAGTAAAGTATAAGTAAAGCTTAGAGATGCAGGATTCTTGGGTGAATAGGAATGCAGATTAAATTCAGTTTTATGCTGATAATAACAACCCAAAGTGCTTTTATGATGCCCTGGAGGCTATTTATGAGCCAAAAACATAGCATACATCTCAACTACTCAGTGCTGATGGAGCCATATTGGTAAGTGATACGGACATGATCCTGGAGAGATGGGCTGAACATTTCCAAGGTGTTCTTTACAGACTGTCATCAATCAATGCTGAAGCCATTGACCGTTTACCTCAGGTTGAAGTCTATCCCTCTCTAGCCGAATTTCCACCTGAAAAGAGGTTTTGAATGCCATTAGGCTCCTCTCCTGTGGCAAAGCACCTGGTGCTGATACTTACAAGGTGGGGAGGTCCACTGCTCATACAAAAGCTGCCTGAAATTTTCTGGGTTATATAGCAAGAGGAGATAGTCCCCTAGGAGTTCAAGGATGCCTCCATTGTCCATCTCTATAAAGGTAGAAGAAATAGATTATCCTATGACAATCACAGGGGGATCTATATTTTAGTCATTGCTGGCAAGATTCTTGCCAGAGTCCTCCTTAATAGGCTGATCCTTCACCTGGAAGATGGTCACCTACCGGAAAGCCAGCGTGGCTTCAGAAAGGGCTGATATGGTTGATATGGTGTTTGCTGCCCAATAACTCCAAAAGAAATGCCAGGAGCAGAACAGAGGTCTATACACAACATTCATCAATCTAACCAAGGCCTTTGATACTGTCAGTTGTGAGGGCTTGTGGAAAATTATGTCAAAATTTGATTGCACCGAGAAGGATAATGGACGATGCTCTTGTGCTTTCCCAGTCACCAACATAGTGAAACGAGGCTGTGTCCTTGCTCCCATGCTTTTTAGAATGACGTTTTTAGCTATGTGGTCAGATGCCTTCAATGAGGATGAACACAACACCAAGGTCAGCTACCATACTGATAGTAAATTATTTAACTTGGAAGGGCTACAAGCCAAGACTAAAATGAGAGGAGAGTTGGTGCATGATTTTCTTGCAGGTGATTACACACACAACGCAGTCTCTGAAGCTGAGATGCAACAAAGTGTGGAATGATTCTCTTTTGCTCGTGCTAATTTTAGCCTAACAACACCAAGAAAACACATATGTTTTGCTTACTTTGTCAACACACTTTCTAGGGAGGTACACATTAACAGTGAAGTCGATGCAGGCATTGCCAGAGCTATCTCAGTGTTTGGAGGACTCGGAAGGAAAGTGTGGGAGAAAAGAGGTAGTAGACTGACCATCAGACTAAAGGTCTACAGAGCTATTGTGCTGACCACATTGTTGTATGCCTGTGCAACCTGGACAGTCTACCAGTGCCATGCCAGGAACTGAATCACTTCTATTTGAATGGTCTTGGGATGATTTTGAAGATCACCTGGCCGGATAAAGTACCAGACACTGAGGTTCTTTATCCAATTAAACTTCCAAGCATTCAAATTGTGCTGCAGAGAGTGCAACTCCGATGGACTGGCCACATAGTTCAAATGCCAAACATACACTTGCCTAAAAAGCTATTTTATGGAGAACTCACACAAGGGAAACACTCACATGGTGGTCAGAAGAAGCAATACAAGGACACTCACACTCTCAAAGTCTCTCTTAAGAACTTTGGAGTTGATTGCATGAAATGGGAGACGCTGGCTCAGGACTGCAGAGGTGCTGTGCTCTATGATCAAAGCAGAATTGAAGTAGTTCAAAAGAAATGTGAGATGTGCAAATTTAAAGAATCCACCCCAAATGTTCACATGGATTACTTGTGCCCAGCCTGCAGTAGAGCATTCCAAGCTTGTACTGGTGTGATCGGCCACAGTCGGACACACTATAATTTGACTCTAATGTAGTGATGTCATTTTGATCCTCTTTGAGAACAAAGGACAACAACCAGACATCCAACATTATAAAGTTCTTTTAAGCCATACAAACACAACACAATTAACTGCATAGTAATGTATGATTTACTGTGTAGCTTCTTTCTGATCTCAGTTCCAACAAAAGTTGGCAGCAAATTTTTCATCATACTAAGTATCTAAGCAGCCCAAAAACACATCATTTCTGATCATGCTGAATTGGAGCATGGTACAGTGAAAAGAGTGCTAGATTTGGAGTCATGAAACCTGGGTTCAAATCTCAGCTCTTCTGCTTTTGCTATATGCATGATATTGGGCAAATCACCAAAGCTCCCTGAACTTCAGTTTCTTCAACTGCAAAATGAAGGTGATGTATTAGATGCCCTCTAAGGTTCCCTATCCTATTCCACTGATCCGCGGCTCTGTTTCTTAGTCAGTACCAGGTAGTTTTGATGACTGCTGCTTTATAGTACAGTTTAATATCTGGTATGGCAAGGCCACCTTCCCTAGCATTTCTTTTCATTAATTCCCTACATGCTCTTGACCTCTTGTTCTTCCAGATGAATTTTGTTATTATTTTATCTAGCTCTGTAAAATAATTTTGGTAGTTTGATTGGTATGGTGCTGAATAAATACATTAATTTAGGTAAAATTGTCATTTTTATTATATTAGCTTGGCCTAAACATGAGCAACTGATATTTTTCCATTTATTTAGATCTGACTTTATTTCAACTCATTTAATCTCTCAGAGCCTTGATTTCACCTATAAGATGGGAACATGATACCCATAGTACCAGCTCCTTCGTAGGATTGTTGTGAGTAAAGTGTTTTGTTAAAGTGTTAAAACACTGTATAATTGTCAGTTTTCATTTTTCTTACCCAAATTATAACATGAAGGGTAGTATATTGAGCTGGCCCGTTAGCACATGTGTCTTGGACAAGCATCAAAGGTAGACAATCAACTTGAGCCAGGATTGAATAGGAGGAGGAGGAAGGACTAGATTTCATTTAGTTGTTCAACGTTTTCAATGATCCAAAGTTGCTCCTACAAACTAACACAAGAGCCCATCTTTTTATCGCATGTTATCTCCTAGTAATGTTAAATGGCTATGAATGATGGAACACCACAAGCTAAGAAGAATCAGAATTGTGGGTGATACAGAGAAAGACTCAAGGCAGGTGTTAGCAGGTTTTGGCATATTACCAAGGATGACTTGCCTGCAAGAAATGGGATAAAACACCACCTATGATATTTGAGATCTAAACAAACAGAAGTGGACCAAGCATTAACTAGAGGAATGGCAGATGGACGGCTCGGTTATTGAACTGGTAACCATGAAATATCTAAATACCTAAAAGAAGATTATCACAATATTAGGTAGGTTCTCTTCAGAAGATTTATGGAAGGACTTGAAAAAGAATTATACATGATCAAAAGACATGGTTATGTTGTGATCTGCACCAGTGGAGTGACTATATGAGTGAAATGAAAGATCCATAAAAGTATTATTACTACTACATATTTTTGTTCTGATATTGGAAGAAGGCCCAAGATTCCTACCATTATTATAGCAACTTGGAGCTGAGAGAGACATTAGAGACCATTTTCATTACACAGAGAAGGAAAGAGGAGTTAAATGACTGGCCCAAGGTCACATAGCTAGTTGGTAACAGCCAGGATGAGGCTCCAAATTTCCTGACATCCAGAGTTCTGTGCAATGCACCATGCTACCCCAACTAGAAAAAAAATTTTTTGTTTAACATTTCTTATGCCTTGTTTAAACACAGCTGGAGCACTTCTTAAAATGACTAAGCTGTTCCTTCCGTAAACTGGTCTATTTTACAAGCTAAATATTTTAGACTTCTTGTTAGTACACTTTTTACAGAAAATCACTGGGTACTTAGAGTTAGTTGTACATTTAACTTGAGTATACATTGTGTCACGGTGGGGGCTACAAAGTAGGGCATTAAAAACCTCCATATCATGAATACAAGCGTGTGTGTGTGTGTGTGTGTGTGAGAGAGAGAGAGAGAGAGAGAGAGAGAGAGAGAGAGAGAGAGAGAGAGAGAGAGAGAGAGAGAGAGAAAGAAAGAGAGAGAAAGAGAGAGAGAGAGACCTTCATGGGGTGTATCAATATTCCATTCACTCTCAGGTAGGCTCACTCATTCAGGCTAGCAGGTCTAAGTTCCCAGAGATAAACCACCACTGCATGGTTATATTCCAACTCTCTCAGGGTCTTGTGGGAAATCCTGATAAGGGGAAATTCTCTTCCCCTACTTATCACTCTAGTGCTTCAGCCCCCATTCAATGCATTTTCTATCAGCATAACCAGCCATCCACCATTAATAACACTTTTAAAATCTTAAATATATCCATTTATGCAACAATAAAGCAAAAGAAACTATAAATATTAACAGTTTAAAACAGTGCATAAATAATAAAATACATCACAATACCCATATAAACCCAGCTCATACTTGCCTCTCAATACACTGAATATCTATGGACACATTTGCATTGATGCACATGAGAGAAGAAAAGACTTTTACTTGGGATAACTCACAACACTGGAGTACAGGTTTCAAGATTATTGGTTTATTCAGGAACAAATGTACCAAGTAACTGCTTCTCTGCTCACTGCCTGACTGCTAATCCTCATTTATTTTCAACTGGGGAAATTCTTTTTTGAGATTAATTTGAATACATCATTTACAAGCACTTTCGATTAATCACCTTTTAAAGGATGTTTAGAAAGTGTTAGTTATTAATGTGAACGGCAATTTTCTTTAAACTAAAGAACTACAGAGCTCATCAAACATGCTACCTCTGGACTATACAGACCAGACCGGCCAGTTATTCACTGAAACGGATGCTGCAATTGTCCAATCAGAATGAAGTTCACAGCAATACAGTTCAGAATGACTAAAGACAGTTTACTACAATACCAAACCAGCTGTAAAGCTCTCTGCCCCTACCTGCTTTTCCTCCTCAGGCCAGAGGCAGCAATTCTTATTAAAAAAAAAAAAGCTTCCCCTCTCTCCAGTTCTAATTGGCACTGATAGGCAATAGCTCTCACTGAAACTCTTGTCCGAGAAAGTCAATTTGCTCTCTGACCAATCAGGAATCACAGTTGAAGCTTTCTATCTAGAAGCTGACTTCTTCTAACTGACATAGCTTTCACAGAGAAGCTTTTCAGTCCAACCCCTTACCATGTCTTCCGTTCTTAAATGAGAGCCTCCTGTTCTTAGTAATTCACCTTTCACTTAAAAAATCACAATTTCCCATATTTCCCCATCCAATTTCCAAATGTTTATATGATTTCTTATTTTTTTAAAAATTTACCCTCTTTGTAATAAGTACATGAACATAGAACCAGAACAATTTGGTTTTGTATGCCAAAATGCTTTGTAGCTTTGATGTCTTCAATACAATCATTCATCTCTTTGGTGCCCTTGAAATCCTGTTTCTTTACACTCATATTTGTCTATTTTTTCCATCATAACCCTTGGCTCAAAGGGTCAATTGCATAAGACTATCCTCAGGTGGAGATTGATTGCTCAATGCTCTACACCTGTGTATGGAGTAGGAGTTAGTGGGAGAGCTAGAGAGAAGAAAGATGTTTGGCTTCTAATTTCCAGCTTGAAGAGAGAAGACACATCATTCTAACCTCTCTTAAGAGAAAAAGACTGGGAAGAAGCTGATATGTAGAGAAGCCAGCACTTCTATCATGCCTCTGTTCCCAGCTCGTCAAACCAGAGATTTCAGGGAACTTCCACTTGGTGAGATCTGAGATACTCTTTCTTCCTTGGTTGAACTGAGTAACCCCACTACCAATGACAGAGCTCATTTACTCCATATAGTCTGATATGTATTCTCCTATGCATACGTTCTCTAATTTTTGTTTTGCTGTTGACTTAGACAAATGAGTTTATTTGCTATTTGCTATGTGTCTTCATTGTAGAACTGACATCTGGTGGGAAGGGAGTCAAGTCTTGGGCAAGTAAAGCTACATAGCTTGAGACACAATTTCCATCTTAAAGGGTAGTGATCTGGATACAGCTCGAACATAAAAATCATTCCCCCTAGAGTAACAATATTTAAGAGAACAATATATATGTATATGTTACATACACACATATATATACAGACATTATGTTGTTATGTATAATACATATTATGTACACACATGCACACATATACATATACATATATATATATATATATATACACATATTCTAGCTTTATATCCCCTCTCTCTCAGAGAGCACAGTGGCCAACTCATGGCACCAAACTTCAGCTTCCAGTCCTGGAAGGAACCAAAGATTCCCTTGAAGAAGGATAGGAAGAAAAGATTAAAGAGACACCTATTCTTGCATCCTTGCAAGTCACATCTAGATAGACCCATATGGATACATATAACCTAAATGGACCAAATAACAACACACACACACACACAGCCCTTACAGACCAAATAACTTGACCAAAGTCACACAGACAAAGGCTGGATTCAAATTCAACTCCTATGACTCCAAGTTCAGTGCCCTATAATACTTTCTGACTTTTAATATATATTGGTGTGTTCAATTAACATTACACCTAGGACCTTAAAGATCATCTAGTCCTCTCATTTTACAGTCGAGGAAACCCAAGTACTGGGACCTGAAGACAGATTGCTAGAAAACCTGTTTGAAAGCAGCTGTATAAAATAGGACCTTCCTTTTCTTGGGGGAGATTTTTTTTCCTTCCAAAACTACTTTCTTTTAAGAGTTCAAGGAAGGGTCCTAGGTTTTAGTATTTGGAAATTTAGTGACTCAGGTTGTCTTCATCCCTTTCTAATTTCACATAATTTGAGTCTATCCTCGCTTTGCATCCTTCTTTCTTCAAAGAAGAATCAAGTCAGAGCTGGAAGGAACTCTGACATCTGGAGCAAATTCAGTTGAGTAGTGAGAGTGTGGGAGAAGTCCTAGGGTATGTCCACTTCCAAGTGTGGTGAAAGTAGACTGGAAATGGAAGAGATGTATTTACTTCAACCTCTATCTATCTATCTATCTACACATACACATATATATATATATACACATACATACATATATATACACATACATACATATATATACACATACATACATATATATACACATACACAGATATATACACATATATATCCACACACACATATTCATATATACATATATATGTATGTGTGTATGTAATATGTACACACACACACATATATATATATATATATATGTATGTATATATGCCCTCGCCTTTTTTTTTGGACCAAACTTATGATCTCTTTAGTATAGGAAACTCCCAGTGATGAAACTCCCTCTACTGATACACTCTCTTTGCAACTTATTGTCTCAGAGAGTTACTTAGGACACTGGGAGGTTAAATGACTCACTTGAGATTAAAGACTGTATTTGCCAGAGCAGGGACTTCAGCCCAGGTATCCCTGACACTGAACCAGCTCTCTATTCTCATGCCATGCTTCTTCTTGAGGAATGCCTTTTTAAGAATAAGCCTAATACATCACTGGTAAAACGGAATTACTCCAACCACTATAGAAGGCAGTTTAGAATCATGTTCAAATCAATAAAAAACTGTCCACATTCTTTGATCCAGAGGTCCCACAGCTGGACACTTCCTCAAAGAAGGCTAAAAGCAGGTCTCAGGAAGACAATATTCACAACGACAATAATATAAATCAAAAGACCAATCACGGAAAAAGAAATTGAATGTTGCATAATCGCAATGATCAAGAAGCTCAGCCCTAGAAAACAGCTGAAAAAATTTAACTCCCTCCCTTCTTTGCAGAGGTGGGGCATGGAATATTGCTGATATTATCAGATCCGGTTGATGCGTTGATATTTTTTGCTGAACTGCTTCCTCTCTCTTTTTTTTCTTTTATAAGAAATGGTTGGCTGGGAAACTGTTTCTTATAAGAGATATTTCAAGGGATGGTTGGAGGGAAGGGAGAAGGATAAATTTGATGTAAAAATGAAAGATATCAATAAAATTGCTTAAATGATATATGTAAGCATCAGATGCTAGAATAGTTCTTAAGCAGTAGAATCAAGTTCCTTTGACTCCCCTGCCCCAGGCCTCAAAACTCCTTTGTCTTTTCACTCATCCTCTTTTATTGTCTCTGAAGAACCAATTTTCTTCTCCCTTCTGAAGGCTAATCTGTCCACCTGTTACCTTGATTCTATGCCTCATGTCTCCTTCAGGACTTTGCTCCATCAATCATGTACTCTCTCTTATGCATCTTTAACCTGACCCACTCCATTATAACCCCCTCTGTTTACAAATAGGCTCATCTTCCCTGTTCTAAAACAATCAAAAAGCATAGTGCTGATGGGCCCCCTTCCTTCTCACTTTTTTCCCCATTATTATCCTTGAGATTCTTAACCTTTTGTTCTTCCATATGAATCTCATTATTTCTTTTTTCTGGGGCATCTAAGTAGTGCAGTGGATAGAATTCTGGACCTGAATCAGGAAAACTCCTCTCTCCAGGTTCAAATCTGGCCTCAGACACTGACTAGCTGTGTGACCCTGGGCAAGTCACTTAACTCTGTTTGCCTCACTTTCCTCATCTATAAAATGAGCTGAAGAAGGAAATGGCAAACCACTCCAATATCTTTGCCAAGAAAACCCCAAATGGGGTCACAAAGTCAGACATGACTGAAATGACCGAACAACAACAAAATAATGTTTTCTAGCTCTATAAAATAGTCCTTTGGTAGTTTGATTGGCATGGCATTGAATAGATAAGTTAAACCTCACCATGTCTTTCCACATGGCAGAATCACCAAAAACACAGAGGAAAAAACACTGGCTCTCAAGTTTTGATACTTAGTCACTGACCTTCCCTAGAACTTCTTTTCTTCATCTAAAGCAGAGATCCTCAACCTTTCTTTCTGTCTTGGACCCCTTCTCATAATAATGTTTTTAAAATGCATAAACTATATAAGATTACAAAGGAAATAATTATATTGAAACAATTACGAACAGTTTTTATTCTTATCCTTATCAGTTGGGATACTAAGGTTAAAACTGGAAAGGATTCGGGCATCTGAGGCACATTGAGTGAGGTAGAAGGTGGGATATTACCAAGGCATGACCTAAGATTGGCTATTAGGTAATGAAATTTTTTAGCCACAGAGACCCCATGAAATGGTACCTCCGAATTCAATGAAAGTATATTTGGTTCCACAGGAAGATAATACAAAATCAGAAATTAATAACAAAAAAGGATGATTTGGTCTCGAGCAAGCATATGCTATGTCTTTGTATTGGCAGTCCAACAGCTGTCCAGATTTTTCATCAAATTTTATCCTTTGAAGTAAGTTTTTTTAATTTGGCTCAAACCTCTGTCTTGACTCTCAGCTTGTTGATCCAATTAAAGCTATCATATTTCTGTGAATGTTCCAGGCAGGATTAGAGATGGAAATTTAGCTGAGCCACTGGGTCTAACAACCAAACCAGTGTGTAAAAGAGAATTCAAAAGTTTCCATACCATGAAATTAAAAAAAAAAAACTTTTATAGCTGATGGTCCAAGGAAGTGCTGTGTAAACATTCCATGCCTAAAGAGAAACATTTTTGGTGACCCATCTGCTTCAGGTCTGGGCTGTCCCAGTTTTCAGGAGCACTTAACTCTAAGCAAGCTAGGGAAGAGAGCTAATGGAAAAGATCAAATGTTCAAGGTAAGAGCACAATTGTTCCCATTGTGAAAATGTTAGTGTCTAAAATTTCTCTTCATTAAAGGCAGAAATGTGATGTATTTGAATGTGGCAATTATACATTAACTACTCCTTCCATTGTCAACATGGAAGAAGCACAAAGAGGCATTTTATAAATGATTAGACACTGAACAGAGAGCAATATGTAAGCTGGGCTGATTTTTCTCCTTAAAAAACAGTTTTCTTTCAACCCAGTTCAGGGTCAGTTCTGTTTTTCTTGGATCACTTAAAGGAATTAAGCTGTTTACATGAACCAATTTCTCTTTATCTAGGAAAAAAGCATTCAGCTTTCAACCCTGGACACAGCCTATGGTTTGCTTGTTTTTTATTGGAACTCTAGCAATAAAAGTGGCTAACATAAATGAAACTGTGCTTTAGTGAACAGTACAAAGCATTGCATTAGAATGTGAAGAAATGGAACATAGTATATAGAGTGCTGGACCTCAAATCAGAAAGACCTAAGTTCAGATCTCTCTTCTGATACTTATTAGCTGTCTCACCACGAGCCTATCAGCTAATCTTTTGAAGCCTCGATTCTCTAAACTGACTTAAAGTTTCAGACCATCACAATCTGCTTTGCATTGGAACTCAGGTAGATGACAGAACAAATACCCAATGTACTCAGCATGGGAGCCCAGGCAAATGAAAGTCCTGGACACCTAAAGGATTATCAATTCAAATAAAGTCAAAATGGTGCAGTCTCCACACTGGAACATTGTGACTTGATATTAATATTTTGTTCACACTAATTCAATTAAGATCACTAAGCTCAACGTAAAGGAAGAAATCTAGAAGGAGTGAAATGATACGACTCTCTCTCTTGATCAACCATATCTAGAGTCTTATGTTCAATTCTGGATTTCACAATTTAAAAGGTACAATGAGAAGTTGGAGAATATCCAGAGGAAGGTGTCCAGGATGGTGAGGGGACTTGTTTTATGCCATAGGATCAATTTAATAAGAAAAGTAAAGATAAGAATAAGAATGAAAATAAACTAAACAGTTAATTCATCTCATGGAATCTTTTTCCAAATACGCTTTAGTCATTTTTTTTCAAGTCATGTCTCACTTGTCATGACCCCATTTGGGGTTTTCTTGGCAGATACTGAAGGATTTGCCATTTCCTTTTCCAGCTCATTTTTCAGATGAGGAAACTGAGACAAAGAGGGTTAAGTGATTTGCCCACGGTCACATAGCTAGTAAGTGTCTGAGGCCAGATTTGAACTCAGGGAGATGAATCTTCCTGACACAAGCCCAGCACTCTATCCACTTCACCACCTACCTGCCCTATCAAAATATCATTTGGACTAAAAAAGTATAAAAATCCACATGTATAGCAAAGGAAGATAAAGACTCAAGGCTTTGCACTCAAATGTACAGATCACATTGACCCAATGGATGAAGGCTATGGCTACATAGCCAATTTGCCTTGGTCTCCTCCAGACAAGATATGTTGAGAACAATATCAAAGAAAAGCTGGTGGCTGAATATGTTAACATTCAGCTTCCTGAAAACAAAGCTGAATGGCAAAAACATATTTAAAGCAACTAACCTCTATGTAATACCAATCTAAGGATGCATCTTTAGAATTTCAAAATGGCCCTCAATAGACTTTGAAAGTATCTTAACAAAAACTAATGTGATATTAATAAGGCATAGGGCCCATCATCCTAAGACAACTTTATAAAGATTAACATTTCCTCCCCCAAAAAGAGAAAGAAGACTGCAAGATATTGTTGGGACACAAAATAAACAGGCTGAAAGCCTATAGAAATACTTCTGGATTAAGCAGACTTCTTCAAGCAATAGTAAAGGCTAGTAATGCGGCTATGCCATTGGAATTGCTAAATGGAACTGAAAGGAGTTTACCTCTGCACTGGACCTTAAGCAACAACTCAGATCCTTGAGCGGAATGAAAAGTTCTGCCTGCGTGGACTGTGTCTAAGTGATCTCATTCAACAACATGTTGACAACAAAGTACCAAACAAATGGCTGACCCATGTCCATATGTTTGTTGGAATAGGGGAGTTTATGATGGCAATTCAGAACCAGATCGTTGCCACTAAAAGCTATGGAAGAGTTATACTTAAGCCTGGATTTAGTGATTAAGGTAGATTATGCAAGGAAATGCAACACATACATCACTCTAGGCTGTAAAAGTTTAGCACCTACTGAACACCTAGTAAGACATGACCTGGTAGCTAAAATTATATATCAGGAGTTTGTATTTTTCATGGACTGCAAAAGGACAAGTCCTAATCTTACAAATATAGACCTTAAAACATCCTCAAGAACTTGGCAAACTGTACTGGAATTGGACCAGTACCACCAAGTGAACCATTGCTCATAATCACCCAGACATAATATCAATTCACAAAAAGTTAAGACCATGTTAATAGATGTTGCCATCCCAAATATTCATAATCTCTAAGCTATATAGAATAAAAAACTTTCAAAGCATGAAGAGCTGGCCTAGGAGATCAAACTAATGTATAAGGAGGCGAAGTATGGACCATCTCTGTTGCCCCCTCTGCTACTAGAGTCATCCTGAGAATGCTCTGTCAGACTACAAAAGATGAACTTAAATCCTAACACTTTTATTCAACTATAAGTAGCAGTTACTTTATCTACCTAAGCAACTGTCCATAGGCCATAAAATATATAAGAATATACAGATCTGCAAATTTAGAGACATATCTACTCCAAATGTTCATATGGACTATTTGTGCCCAACCTGGGGCACAGCCTTCAGAGCTTGTGTTGGTCTGATCAGCCGCTTGTGTTGGTTGTTGGTCTGATCAGCCACAGTCGTACACACTGTACCTTCACCTAGTGATGTCATTTTGGTCCTCCTCAAGCCCAGAGGACAACAACCACATAAGAATTATAACAGGAGAACATCTTTTACCAGAACTACTTCCATTGGCATCCCACCTAAAAGGCTAAGGAAAAAAATATTAATAATTATCATGGTAATTTCTGAGTTCCATAGAAAAGATGAGAAAGAGATAACAACCCCTCCAAAATCTAATCCAATATCCATGCTATGAGAGGGAGGCAACTACAAAAAAGGTAAATGGCAGCCCAGGTACTGTACAGGGAAGACTTGTCATGCCCTGCGATCACTTCGGTAACTGGGGAGGCTAATTGATAACATGTTTACATTTTAACAGCAAGCAATTGTATTTTGAAGCAAAGATCCAGATTCAGCCAACTGTGCTATTGACAGAGGTATTCAAAGTATGCCAGACATTTATCCTTCCCAACAGATGTATAATCAGAACCCTAATTAGGATTCATTAGCTAACGCTATTGTTCTTCTCTGTTCCCAAGTATTATTCACCCATCCATCCATCTAGTATTTATCAAGTGCCTTTTACGTGTTAGGCACTGTGCTAAGCGCTGGTATAAACATATGTGTTGTACGTGTGTGAAAAACTGCACACTCAAGGAGCTAAAAAATACAATAAGGGGGAAAAGACTTGTACACAGATGTAAGAAGGGACCTGCCAAGTCCAACCTTGTGAGTACAAGTATTCTTCGTATGCCCATAAGGAGCGGGCTTGGCCATTACGCTAAGAACTATGACACAGGGAACAATATATATGTAGGAATAAGAGGTCTGAGGATCCTGCTGTAAGCAATTTGAGGAAGGAGAGATCCCTATCCCTAGGGAAAGTGAGATATTTTCTGGGAAGGCTCTGTGGAAGATGCGGCACATGACTTGGGCCTTGAAAGAAGGAAGGAACTTCAACAGATGAATATAAGAGAAGAATTGAGTCTGTTCTAGACAGGGGATGGCAAGCACAAAAGCATCAACGCAGGAGACAGCAATATGAAAATAAGGGGCAAAAAAAAGTTTAGTAGGCCTAGATCATAAAATATGTGAAGAGTGACAGCAGAGAAGAAGATTGAAAGGACATTTGGGTTCTGATTGTTGGGACCCTTGAATATGAAAATGAAGAATTGTTATTTTTTAGGCAATGGGGAGCCACAGAGGGTTTATGAATAGAAGAGTCATGTGATCAGAGTGATCAGATTTATGAGCTGGAAAGATTGCTCAGTCAGCAGTGTAAAAGATGGGTTGGCGAGAGTATATACTGAAGGCAGGAGGAGAGTTTAAGAGGCTATTTAAATAACAGTCTAGGCAAGAAAAGATGAAAGCCAGAATGAATCTTGCTATTCATTTATATAAATAATAATTTTACGTACCAATGTGCACATGGCACACTGGACCATAATTAGGAATTCTGGTACCTAGGGCAAATCGAGATCAGGGTAGAAAAAATCTGAGTGAGAATCAGATATTGAATTTATGGTGGAGGAGGGATTGAACTTTCAACAGGATGTAGTGAATTTTGCAGTGAAGAGGTGGTTGTTGAGGGACGACGGATGGGGAGGAGAGGTTGGAAAATAACATTGGAGAATAAGGGGTATGCAACATCCTCTTCCTGCCCTTGGGTGCCAAGGGGTAGGAGAGAAGAAGCCAGGTTTGCAGAAAGGGTGCCAGGAGATGTGGTATCCTCAGGGGGAATACAGGTTTCAGGGAACGTGAGAAGCTGAGAGGAATGTGAGAATGTTATACATTGAATATAAAGGAAGTTTCTTAACAAATGAGGGTTCCAGAGAACACCACAGAAAAGGGAGGTAAGAGAGGCTGAAGCCTGTGGAGGATTGGGGCTGAATTTACTGTGGTGGGTAGAGCAAGGGCTTTTGCCCCTAATTTTCTTCTGATTTGACCTGACAGAAAAGTAGCTTTGGGAACAGCTGATGGTCATATGACCCTTGGGGAAGCAAAATTGGGAAGAAGAGGAGAAAAGTAAAACTCTGGGGTGGGTGTGATGGGGCAAGCAACGAAATAGGTTAGTCAGACAGCATTGGGCTTCTCCCAGGCGGTACCTGAAGTGAAATCCCTGCCACTCATTGCTAATTCTAGCTTTTAATTACGTAGGTACATGCAGAGATTATCAGGAGGGATCTCTAAACAACTAAGTGATGGACATAGAGGACTTTGGGATTCAGTGAATTTATAGCTGCTAGTAGCCTTCCAGGAGATAGGCATGTGACTCAGTGGATAGAGCACTGGACCTGGAGTCAGGAAGACCTAAGTTCAAATCTGGTCTCAATCACTTACTACCTATGTGACCCTGGGCAAGTCATGCAACCTCTGTTTGCCTTAATCTACTGGAGAAGGAAATGGCAAACCTCTCCAGTACCTTTGCCAGGAAAACCCCATGGACAGTATGGTCCTCAGTGTCAGGAAGAGTTGGACATGACTCAACAACAACAGCAACAAATAGCCTTCCATCTACTTCGTGTATACCATGTATTTACCTACTTACTCTCATGTCGTCTCTCTCATTAGAATGCGAGTTCCTTGAGGATAGAGCCTTTTTGCCTTTTTTATATTCCTCGTAATGCTAGTGCCATCCATCTGAAGCTATCTTCAGTTTATCTTGCATGTGTATTGTTTGTACATAGTTGTTTGTATTTGTCTCCTGTCTTATACTGTGAATCCCTTGAAAGCAAAGAGCGGTTTTTTAACCTTTTTTTTTCATTCCCCAGCATTTAGTACAGTGCCTGGTACATAGTAGGTGCTTCATAAATGTTGATTTGACTTTAGATCCATCACACTTAGACAAGCCAAGTGGAAAGAGCAAACGATCATTTGGGTGAGTCCTCCAAATATGAACCTGGTCCAGGTAAGTTTAAAGCTTGAGGTTCTAGATTATATATGTATATATTATTATTATATTATATATATTATATATAATTACATTATTTTATATATATATATATATATTACGTTAATTTCATGGCCAGAGTGTCATTTAGCTCTTTGGAAAGTAAAGGGGCAAATGAAGTGCAACATCATGGTAGAATGATCAAAGTTCTATTTGTAATTAAAAATAAGGATGATCCTCATTTACATAACATGTCATGGTTTACAGTGTGCTTTCCTCACAACCACCACAGAATGGGAGTGTATTCATTTTACAGATAAGGCAATTGAGGTTCAGGGATGTTACCCTTGATTAGACAGGATGTTTCTCAAGTCTGGACACATAGGTAAAAATACATATTTTGAAATATTTAGAATATTAACAGACCTTGGTCCCCTTGACTTCTTTTTTCTGGAGTACGCTAAAGAAGAAGGTATACTCAATGAAAATCACAGATGCAACACACTTGATTGGATGCATAAAGAGTGAATGTGCTAAAATTACCGGCAGTGTGGAGTTACTGCACTGAGTTCACGTGAATCTTGCAAAGCACATCAACCTTTGCATCACAAATGATGGAAATCATATTGAACATGTTATTTGTTAATATTTCAATTAAATAAAATGCTGCTGAAAATTTCATTCATTTCACTTCTTGAAAATACGTATTTTTGCCCATGTGTCCACGCTTTAGCTCAGATTCCACTCAAAGTCTTCTACTCCAAGTGGAACATTCTTTCCATGCCACCTTACATTTATGCCCCCTTTTGTGATTCCGCAGTCTGTACTTCAATGGAAAGGTCCATCTGCCTGACAGAATTCTCTCTCATGCTGATTAGTGAAGAGAAAAGCCAACCATTTGAAGACAATCTTCCATTCTATAGAGAGAGAAATCTCTAGACCTGAGCCTTATGTGAATCATGGTTAATACTTGCCTCTCCTCTGCCAGCTGCATCATGTTTCTCCATCAATCTTTAAGTGAGCAAAGACATTTTACAACATCTATGTCTGGCAAGCAGCCCAATATCCAAAAGCACTGCCTAATCCTGGTGTGAAACTCCAGTGCTGACTTGCCTCCAATGATGCAAGCACAACTATGGGTGGGATAGACTCTTTGACACTGATGTAACTCCATGGCAGCAACAGGAGCAAGAGTTTTGATGAAATTTTCTAATCTAGAAAACAAGTTTTAGCCTCTTAAGAAAAAGATTTTTTTCCCCTGAATGCTTAATCATCTGAAACATCACATGATGGGGGAAGGGGACAGAGCTCAATTGGAGTTTTGGGATGCTTTTGGGCTATGCCTTTATTAAAAGGAACACTTTTCCAGGATAAAAGCATTGGATTCATAGTTAGGTTTCCTGTACTGCTTTCATCAATAAATCACGGTGTGGCCTTCAACACATGCCAGCATAACTCTGGCTTCCTGATCCCTCTTAGGTAAGAATTGCCAATTCTTGGTACTCTAATGCAGGGGTGAAGGATTCAAATGGCCACACTTGAGGACCTAAAGAGCCCCATGGGTTTCCCACCCCTGCTAATGTGTGTAATAGGGCTATAGATGAGGATATCAGGGAAATGCTCTGAAGCCCTTGGGGAGGGTTGGGCCAAAGACAAGATCCATCTTGGCTCCCCTGGTTGTAAAATATCAGTAAAAGCAAGAGGCTTTTAATGTTAATGTTAAGTCCAGAACATAAGTGGCTTGTTGTCAGCTGGGTTTATAATGTCAAAATAAGAGGAACCGCAGGAAATACGGAAAAGAAAAGCAGGAAAAGGAGACTAGAATATTAAATTGATGAAAGAAAGACAGGTTTCCTCCTCCTCTTACCCCCTTGCAACTTTATAAAATAGCTGTATAATCACATGAGTGTGTGCAGCTGGGGAAAACAGGAAAAGCAGCAAAAAGAGGAATCATGGGATTTTAGCACTGAAAGGGACCTTAGAGGTCTCTAGTCCAATTATTTGACAGAAGAACCTGGGGAAAAGTGATTTGCCTAAGGTCAAACAGTTCTAGGCAGCATATCAAATGGAAAAGGCTAAGTAATAATACAAGGAACTAGAACTGCCTCTGCATGGGAAATCCCTCTACCAAATCAGATCATAACCCATCTATAACTTAGTAGATAAGTCAGAAAGAGTTGCCTGAACCCAAGAGGAATGAGGCTATTTGCCCACGATCACACAGAGGAAGGACTTGAACCTGGGTCTTCCTGATTCCAACAAACTTCATAGCCTACAGGCAGAACGTGGCCATCAAAACCCCCAAGTGCGGCCCAACCCAGATTAAAATGGACTTTGGAAACGTTTAACAAAATAAATAAAAATATAACACAACATAGATAATGCTGATTTGTGATTTTCTAAGTAAAGATCCAGCAGCAGGCATTCAGTCCTATTTGAGTTTGACACAACTACACCTCACCACTCTTTCATTCATTCAATCTGCATTTATTAAGCACCTACCACAAGCCAGGCACTGTGCTAAGTGCTAGGAAAACCAAAACGGGCAAAAGAGAGTCCCTGCCCTCGAGGAGCTTATAATTATTACAAGTAATATTTATATAGTACTTTAAAATTGGCAAAGTACACACCCAATATGCCCTTTGAGCCTCATGTTAAATTTTAATGTGCATCCTAAAGATTATGATCATCCCCATTTCACAGATGAGAAAATGGAAGCTCAGAGACTTAAAATGCTCATGGCCACAAAACTAAGAAGTGCGAAATTTGGACCCAGGTCCTTCTACCTCCAGGTCCAGCACTATCTCTGCTTTTCCACACAGCATCTTGTATTTAGAACCTATATATACATATATGTGTATATATGTATGTATGTATGTATACACACGTATGTGTATATGTATGTATATGTATATGTGTGTATACACACACACACACACACACACATATATATATGTTTCCAAGCATCAGGTACTTAATTGTTTATTTCATTTTCGACTTTACCATTTTCAGTAAACATTTTCCCTTGGGGCGGGGGGGGGGGGGGGGGGGGGGTCTTCAAATTTCATTCCTAAATCAATCTTTTACAACCTGGTGGTTGTTAAATACCTTGGTGGTGATTCATTCTGTAATCAAGGAGAAGGACATGGAAATATTTAGTAGATTTGAACAGTTTAACTTGGATTTGTAAATTATACTTAGGTCTTAGAGGAAGCTTTCCTTTTTCTTTATTGACTTCATTTAAGTTAAGCCTGCCATGAACTTGCTAAATATTTCCTTTAAAAGAGCTATTCCAAGGTTCTCTAGCTCTTTGGTCAGACTTTAATCTCTATCCCTCGAATTTTCAAAGTTCCACATTAGCAACCAGGTGCTGAACTCCACTTAACACAAAAACAATGAAAATGAACTCAAACCTTTGCTCCATTTGAGCTGTCTCTGCAGCATGCCTCTTAAGCGCAGAATGCCCCTATAAAAACATTCAGAATGTGCTGGCGGAGAAGAGGAACAGCTTGCCACCATATCTCCTCTTGCATCTAGGGTATCACCTTGCTGCTTACTTGGAAGGAGAAACAAAATGGTTTTGCAACCCTGAGGATATGTCTAAATGTTCTCTGATAAGAAATCTTTCAACTCCATTTTAGTCGAAACTTTGAAAAATATCAAATATAAATTTAGAGATTGCTTTGTTTGCTTTATGACACTTGAAAATTTCTGAGAAAAGGATAGGTGGTTATTTTTTTTCCAGGATGATTTAAATGTAGTCCTGCTTAAAAAGAGGTGAATTGTTTCAATGTTGATCTCTATAGGATCTCTTATATGATAATTACCTTCAAGCAGCAATCTTAACGGGGGTGGGGGGGGCATGTCTATGACCACCAGGGGGGCCTTTGAACTTGAATGCAGGTGGGAGATTACATCTTTATTTTCAGTGGGTGTCGAAATGGATAGAGTACCCGGCCTGAATTCAAGAAGTTATCCTGATGAATTGAAATCTGGCCTCAGACACTCACTAGTTGTGTGACCCTGGATAAGTCACTTAACCCTGCCTCAGTTTCCTCATCTGTAACAATGAGCTGGAGAAGGAAATGGCAAACCACTCCAGTATCTTTGACGAAAAAAACCCAAATGAGATCACAAAGAGTCAGACGTGACTGAACAATAAGTGAAGTCTAGCATTTCCTTCAGTTATTTAAATATCTTTTGAAAAGGGGTCTATAGCTTTCTCCAGATTGTCAAAAGGGTCCACAACATTAAAAAAAAAGTTTAAAACCACTGGCTTAAAGGAATCCCATTTGTTTTTTATTCATCTTCTTCAAGGCCTACATTTTATTTACATACAGCTAGGTGATACAATGGTAAGAAAAGCCTGGGACCTAGAGTCAGGAAGACCCAAATTTAAATCTCTCCTCAGATGCTTGGAGGGGCTAAACCTCAGTTTTCTCATCTTTAAAACGGAGATAATTTTACTTTATCTACTTCCTAGGGTTGTTGTGAGGATCAAATGAGCTAACATGTGCTTACTTAAGATTTTGTAAACCTTAAAGCTTTATATAAATCTGAGCTTTCATTGTACCTCTCTTGAGTCAAGGTTGAAACTGACCACAGAATCAAGAAATCTCAGGGTTGGACAGAGCCCCCAAAAGCTCTGAAGTCCAACCTGTGCCTGAATAACAATACCAGCTGAAATATATCCAACAAATATGCAAACAGCCTTTGCTGGAAAAGCTCTGGGAAGAGAGCTAAGCCGTATGTATGGCTTAATCCTAAGACTCCTCACCAGCCTGGTCACCCTCCTTTGGACATTCTCCAGTGCTTCCCTACCCTTCCTAAAACGTCACGCCCAGAATTGAACACAATATTCCCAGTGGCCTCACCAGGGCAAAGTACAAACGACAGATTGGCTCATTCCTGTGTTTCCATACAAAGGTGTATTGTTTTGTTATCTGTTTTTTAAATGCTTAATCTCTCCTTACAATTCAAATCAGATTCAGGTTCTTCTTTTTTGCATCTGCCAAATCAGGATTGTTCTAGCTAATTTATTTTTTTAAGTTTCCAAGATCTTTAGTGCTGAAGATCTTCCCAGCTTTAAATCCTGTTGGTCTGTGAATGTTTCTATACCGTTGATCCTAATGTGAAGGAATCATAGATTTAGAGCTAGAGAGAACCTGAGAAATCATCTAAGGACAGCCCCTTCATTTTACATGTGAGAGCCCATGAGGCCCGATGAGGTTATGTGCTGTCCAAGGTTACACAGAGAGTACTTGGAGATAATGTGACATATTGGACAGAATTCTGGACTTGGAGTGAGACAAACGTAGGTTTATATCTTACCTCTCACACTTACTACTTGTATGACCAGGGGTAAATCAGATTAATCTTTGTAAGCCTTCTTCCTCTGCAAAATAAGGAAAATAATACTGTAGTACAGATATCCTTAACCTAGGATCTCTGAACTTATTGTTAAAAATATTTTGATAACTGAATTTCAATATAATTGGTTTCCTTTATAACCCTGTGTTATTTTCTGCATTTAAAACCATTATTCTGAAGAGTCTAAAGGCTCCACCAGACCACCAAAGGGGTCCATGACACTAAAAAAGGTAAGAACCCCTACTATAGTATCTAGTACTCAGGATTGTTTTGAGCCTTAACAGAATCAGTAATTAATTCATAGCGTTTTAAATTCTACAAAGTGCCACATATACATTATCTAATTAAAGCTTTACAACTACCTTGAGAATACAGGTATTACTATCTCTATTTTACAGATGGAGAAACTGAGACTCTAAGAGGTTAAGTGACATATTCAAGTAATAATTTGAATCCAGGTCTTCCATCTCCAAATCCAGTGTAAAAGAGAAAGATTGCAAAAAAAAAAAAAAAAAAACCATGGGCCAAATGTTGTGTCTACAGAATAAGACCCAGCTGGCCAGTTCCAGTTGGGCAATGCAGCCCCTCTCTTTCTCCCTCCTTTTCTTCCTTCCTTCCTGATGTCATGATTCTCTTCAAGAATGAAGGACCTACAATAACAAAAGTAGATCAGTTCCTTTTTCGGGGAGGGTGGTGTTTCACAGACAATTTAGAAGTGAGAAATGCTCATTGATATCCTGATATCCACTGGAAGGATAGGAATTTTAAAACACCTCAAAAGACCAAGCTGCATCTACTGATGGGGTAATTTTAAAAAAAATCTATAAAGCAATGAAAATAGAGATAAGATAAAAATGTTTACTTCAAAGTAAAATTATTATAAAATGTTGCATCAATTGACACAGCTGGTTCTTCTAGTATTAAGATTAAGGAGACTTTAAAATTCTTGCTAGTCTATTAAGGTATCTTCTCACAGAAAAGAATCCCTTAGGGGGCTAATAACCCAATCCTCTCCCACGTAAAAGCAACCAAAAGTTTTCAATCTTTTCTCACAATTATGTAAGTTGTAGAATTCTTCAGTCTTTTAAATGAAAATATTGTGTCCCTGTTAGAAAGAAAGCTTATGCAAATGAGCAGAAGAGAAGGAAAAGAAATCTATGTAATGAGCTAGAGCACACCTTTTGGAGAAGTTTTAGTAATAAAGGCATAGATTATTTCATTCAGTGGGTGTATGTAACACCCACTGAAACCAGTGTAATAATAATAATAACTGATTTGTATAGGACTTTAAGGTTTTGTAAAATGTTTTTCTCACAAGTTTGTGAGGTAGGTTGTATAAATAGATATATTTTTAACTTTTTAGTTTTTTGAAATAAGTTGAATTGATGTCTTTGCTGTATATCTCCATAGTTTTCCCCACTATCCCTCCCCTTTCTGCTCCCAGAGAGCTATGCCATCTAACAGCATTTTTTTTTTTTGCTTTTTGGCAGGGCAACTGGGGTTAAGTGACTTGCCCCAGGTCACACAGCTAGTAAGTGTGTCAAGTGTCTGAGGTTGGATTTGAACTCAGGTCCTCCTGACTCCAGGACTCGTGCGCTACTCACTTCACCACCTAGCAGCCCCAACAGTATTTTCTAAAGAAAAAGAAGGGGGAAAATCAGCATAACTGGTTAATACATCAAAAAAGTTGGAAAATGTGTTCAATGTACTCCTCTGCAAAAAGGATAGAGGTGGAATGGGAGCGTCTTTATAACTCTTCTCTCAAGACATGCTTTTCATCATTTTTCAACTTCTGATTTTGTGTGTGTGCGTATGTGTTTCTCGAAGCAAGCAGAGCCAAGAAAACAATAGACACAGTAACTACAACAAGATAATGCAAACATTATTATCCCCAGTTTTTTTTTCACTGGACCTCTAATTTCATTGCTATACGTGGGCAATCAGTCTCCCTTTACCAATGCGCACCAGCACTTGCTAAGCAGCTTATAATTTGCTGAGGGTACTAAGTGACTTGTCTGAGCTCATCCAGCCAATATATGTCCAAAGAAGAACTTGAATCAAAATCTCCCTGACTCCAAGGCAGGCTTTCCATCCTCTAAACCATGCTTCCTTTCCTTATTTTACAGATGAGGAAACTGAGACCTGGAGGGGTAATGGGATTTGAGCGGGTTAATAAGGATCTGAGGCCAGATTTGAACCCAGTTCCTACCTCTCTACATCCTGAGTATTTTCTACTGTGCCATCCTGCTTCTCAGGATATAGTTTGTAATTGAGAGGTAGATTTTGGTTCAAAGAGAAGAATCTAGAAAATCATTCCTAAAATGAACTTGAGCCTGCAAATGGTGATGCTTCTTTGAGGTTATGGCTAGGAGAAATTTTGTTTTAGGTAAAACCTGGGTACTACTTGAGCAAGTTAGATGAAGGGATAGATTGTTTTCTTATTAAATTCATAGGTAACACAAAATAGGTTAAGATAAACTAACATATTAAATGATAGATAAACCGACCGATAATGAATTGACTAAGTGTGCCCAGCTAAACCCCCACTTCAAGCAATGCAGTCCCTGCTCTCAAGGACCTTACATTCCAAGGGGACTGGGGGAACAATACAAAAAGGGGAACTGAAAAGGGGTGAGGAGAGGTAGACTATACCTTGACACGCAACATGGTATGAAGACAGCTGGGAAGTAGTGTAGAAGAGATCTTATTCCTAGCAAAATGAGTCAAAAACCCACCTGTCGGGATTATTTGAAGAAATTTCCACACATGGCACCATATTCTCTTTAAGCTCAGATCATCTCATGAAACCCAGACTGCCTTTCCACCTTGCTCACATGTAAGTCCTTTCCCAACCCTTCTTTCCCTTTTGGTTCTTTTTTATGGGTTGTCTTCCTCTACTAGAAGGTAAGCTCCTTGAGGGTGGGAACTAGCTTTATTTTTGCCTTTCATTTGTATTCCCAGTACCTTGCATAGTGCCTGGCTGTAATGTTAAACAGGGTGGGATTTTTTTTTTTACTGTTTTCTCTTTTGGAATGCTAAGGCAATCAAGTACCTTTAATGAGTCTTGCCTTTCACATGCAATGGCAAGCAAAGTGGGACCTGTTGTCGTTTTGGAGTGCTTCTCAGCACTGAGGCAATTGGGTGTCTTTGAGTCTTGCCTTTGTTTGAATCAAGAGTCATTGATTGGAAACAATGTATATGATGTGGTGCTAGTGATTAAAGATTTTTCCCACACCCTTTTGCTAAGTAGGCACTGAGCCATCAGGGTCCTGAACAGGGTATATATGATCTGAGGTTGGGGTTTTGTTTTGGGGGCACACTCATTGGAAGAGTGTCAGTGATTTGGCCAGATGAGACTCTGGGTAGTCGTTAGGGCCTCCCCAGCTTTGAAAACCCAGATGTCAGTGTTTTTCTCTCTGGTAACTATGTATGTAATGTCTATGGTCAGACAGATCTGTTGATTTGTGTTATTTTGCTCTGTTTATAATTTCTGCTTCTAATTTCTGTTTGTGTTTTCTTTGAAGTTCAGGGTGCTGACTTTTTCCCCTGAACCAAGTGAATAATATATGTATGTTTGATTAAAGTGGGATTGTTAACCCCTTAAAGTTGTTTTCCTTAGAAAGGCAGATCAAAGAACCTGTGCTAGCAGCCCTCCTGTGTCCTCTTGTTGGTTTTTCACCTCCACAGCAGCTGCTAGCAACATTGTTGTTACACTAGCACAAAATAAATATCTACCTACCTATCTGTCTATACATCTTTCTGACTAGGAATTCTAACAGTAATTATTTTTTTTTAATCTCAACAAGCTTAAATGATAGGACAAATCAATTGCACAAGTACAGTTATGTCTAGACAACAGTTCATATGGGGGGAACTAAGGGTATTAGTGGACTGTATGTCCAATCTGAGTCAACAGTGTGACATGGCTGGCAAAAAAAAAAAAACCTAATGTGAATTTAGGCTTAAGTATCACGAACAAGGAAAGTATTAGTATTAGTACTACTCTGCCAGACCAAATCTAGACTATTAACTCAATTCTGGACATCACATTTTAGGAAGGACATTGAAAAATCTGCATATATACAGAGAAGGGTGATCCAAAAGACATGCGAAGATAAGTTGAAGGAACTGCTGGTTTTTAGTCTGGAGAAAAGAGAAAAAAAAGGTGATAGTTTCCCCCCCCCCCCAACACACATTTAAAGAAGAATTTCTTTAAGAAGAAGGATTCATTTCACTCTGCCTGATTCCAGGGGGCTGAGTTAGGAGAAATGAATGGGAGTTATATTAAGGTAGAGTTAAGCATGATGTAAGGACAAAAGTTTCTAAATTAGAGTTGTCTAAAAGTGAAATAAGTGAATTCAAAACTTGGCCATGAGCTTCTATTCACTACAATCCTTCAAATGGTGGCTGGACAATAAGAATACCTATTCAAATACGTATGAGATGCTGGACTAGGTGACCTATTCCATATGCTTCTTTTTTTAATTAAGATTTTTTTTTTTTAGTTTACAACACTCAGTTCCACATGATTTTGAGTTCCAGATTTCCCCCCACCCACCCCTCCCTCCCTGAGACGGCATGGAATCCAATATATCTTCTACATATAACTTCACATTAAACTTATTTACACAATAGTCAAGCTGTAATGAATTATGATCAATGGAATGAATAGTGAGAAAGAGGAAACAAAAACAAAAGAGGAATTAAAAAAAAACAAAAGAAGAAAAAAAAGGAGAGCAAATAAGTTTGCCTCAATCTGCGTTCAGATTCCACAGTTCTTTCTGTGGTTGTAGATAGCTCTATCATGAGTCCTTTGGAGTTGTCTTTAAACCTTGTATTGCTGAGAAGAGCCAAGTCTATCAAGGTTCATCACCACAGAATCAATATATCTGGTTGTGTATAATGTTCTCCTGGTTCTACCCCACTCTCATCTTTATATCATGTAGGTTTTTCCAGGTTATTATGAAGTCCATATCTTCCCCATTTCTTATAGCACAATAGTATTCCATTACATTTATATACCACAACTTGTTCAGCCATTCCCCAATTGATGGGCATTCCCTTGATTTCCAATTCTTTGCTACCAGAAAAAGAGCTGCTATAAATTTTTTTTGTACATCTGGGTCCCTTTCCCATTTGTGTGATCTCTTTGGGATACAACCCGAGAAGTGGTATTTCTGGGTCAAAGGGTATGCACATTTTTATAGCCCTTTGAGCATAGTTCCAAATTGCTCTCCAGAATGGCTGGATCAGTTCACAACTCCACCAGCAATGTAACAGTGTTCCAATTTTCCCATCGCTTTACCAGTGAAGGAAAATTACTAGCATGAGAAGGAGATAAGACTGACAACATCATAGCAAATCACAGGACCATAAATTGAAGCTGGATGGGACACTGGAGATCATTTAGTCCAATTCCCTCATGTTACAGGTGAGGAAACAGGGGCCCCCAGAAGCTGACACTTGTCCCGGTCTCCTGAGGAAGTCAAGGCAGGTTCTTTTCCTTTTGTTACCCTTTAAATCTGGTTATAAAGATGCTAGTGATTATAGGCATCTAAAGATAAGAAACGGCAAAATGCAACCTTGGGACCCTAAATCACATCAAATCCTCAAGATCAAAAGTTTACAAAATTATAGATGGAGAGTTTAGAGAGATTTTAAAAATTATCAACTTCAATCCCTTCATTTTACACATGAGGAAACCAAGGCCAAGAAAAGTAAAGCAGCTCGTCCATGGCAAACTCTTTTTACTACACCATTCTGATGTCATTGATAAGGCCAATTCAGGAGAATCAGACTGTTTTTTTTTTATTTTTTGTATTTTTAATTTGTGGGATAAAATGAGCACTTGTATAAACATAGTATAATAAAAATGATTGCACATGAAACTGAAAATCTATTATGTACAACTTGCAACTCCATTTACATACATAATAAATTTATTATATATATATAATTTATATATAATAAATTTCTTAGTTTCTTCCTTTTTTTCTTCCCTCCCACCCCCCCCACCCGAGATAGCTACCATTGGACACAAATAGGTATATATATATATATATATATATATATATATATACACATATACATATGTGTATATATATATGTAAAATTTGGGTATTTATAATAGTCAAAATGACTTACTCATGCACAGTCTCTCTTAAAACATTATTGTTGTTACACCATACAATGTTCTCTTGGTCCTGCTCATTTTCCTCTTCGTTATTTTGTGCACAAGTTTCCCCATTTTTTCCAAAATCACTGAGCTCATCATTTCTTATAGCATAGTATTATTCCATTACAATCATCTACTGCTACTTGTCAGCCATGACCTGTTTTTGTTTGTTTTAGTCTACACTGTGATTTATTCAGCATAAAGAGTCCTGGTGTGGAAGCTCCTTTCACAGATCCTGATGGGGGATTCATCCACATTTTTTAGTCTTAGAGAGCTGCCTCAGCATTGAAAGGCTATGTGACTCATCTTCGGTGCTTGAGCAAGTATTTGTCAGAGGCAAGGCTTCAATGCCTGTCTTCCTGACTCTTGGATTGATGCCATATTTACTTGGAACATGGTCCTCCCTATTCAGTACTTGGAGTGTCCCTATAAATAGTCATTGATAAAGAGAGAAACAGACAGGCAAAGCGTTGATATAGTGAATAATTAACAACATCTTATCACTAGTTTAGCTGTGTCTTCAAACACCTGCTTATGGATATTTACAAATGATTGAAACTTTTCTGTAGTAGCCTAGTAGTAGTAGCCTACTACATTGTCCCAGTCTTCTGTAGTAGTAGCCTAACTGTATTGTCTAATGATTAAACCAGCCTGTACCCCATTCTGCAGCTGCAACCCCAGCAGTTTAATAATTAGGTCAGAAGAAAAAGTCACAGTTAAAAACTGACCAATTAGCTCCTCAACACCATCTTCCCTGAGTAATTAATGAGCAGAGAAGCAAACTGACTCATGTTGGAGAAAAAAACAGACACATTTACCTTCCCCACAAATGCCCTTAGCAGCACACCTCAGGAGGAAAGAAGGTACATGAAATGTAAATGAATTTTTATTCTTTCCTTGGATAAAGTAGCAGATTTTGGTCAACTCAGCAAACTGAGAAAATCAGCCTCACTCCATTCCACCGCCTCTGAGGATCAAGCTAAAGGTCACTAGGTAAGGTAAGTGCATTCCTTCCAGAGAGCACTTGGTCATTAGGACTTTACTATGACCCATCACTCTCCCCATTGCCATTTTTATTCAGAGAAGAACTACCATTCACAAGAATTGGCATTTTTAAGAGGCAGCAGATCGAGAGCTGACCTTGCAACCAGGAAGACCTGGGCTCAAACCCAGCCTCTCACACATACTGGCTAAGTGATTTGGACAATTTCTTGGTACTCTAAGCAACTGAGATTTAAGTGGCAGAAAAGGCGCTGCCCTACATTGAAAGGAGTTTCCCTCCCGGGGAGTTATGCCAATGAAATCGTAGGTTTAGTGTTTGCCTCCTAACCTAACCCTTCCCCAAAAGGAGTGAAATTCAGACTTATTCAATTTATTAGCAAGAGACATTTTTCCTGTGGCTGTGTCTACATGGGTTGAAGAGAAGTGGAAAATATAAAGTTATCTAAATGAATCGAAATACCTGAAATGGGGAAGGACTAACAAACTCACTTAACTAAAATAGCAAATTAATTGAGGAAGGTATAATATTTTTATTAAATTATTAGTATAGTTTTTTTCAGCTATAAGTGGATTGCACCTTTTAAAATGGAAACAAATTCAACAAATTTTTACTAAGCACCAACTGTCCATACAGCCCTGTCCTAGACTAGAAGGAAGCTATAAGACAAGGGAAGCTAAGACATGGTCCTACCCTCATGAAGATTATAGACTGGAAGGGAGAAAACCACAATAAGTGTTATACACAGCATCACAAAAGTGAATTTGGAGGTGTTAAAGTCACTAACTACAGAGAGATGTCTGGTTGCATGGGGGATGTGGTGCTTGAATTGGCATTAAGGATGGTCAGGAATTCAGCTGGTAAAAAGGAGGACCTTCTAGACAAAAGGAGCAGGCAAGAAGACAGAAAATCCAGATTGGCTGGTTCATGCAGCACATGGAAGGTAACAGGCAAGAGAAGACTGCAGAAGGGAAAGAAGGGATGGGGCCAGCTTACTGAAAGTCTTGAGTGCCAAGTAAAGTTTTTACTTTACTCCACAAATAATTGAGAGCCATAGAAGATTTCTAAACAAAGGACATGCATAAAAAAGATAAATCTAGCAGCTGTGTGAAGAATAGATTGCAGAAGAGAAGGAAGGCAGGAAGACCTGATGGAGGCTTTTGAGGCAGTCCAGAGAAGCTTGGGAAAGGAGGCCCATAGTGGGGTGGTATCAATGAGAATAGAAAGGAAAGATGCACAGAGGTGCCTACCTACAGCAGGCACCAGGACTTGACTGGATATTTAAAAGGCAGAGAAGAATTACAGATAATATCGTTAATAAAAATTCTCGCAGGCTCATGGGACACAAGATTTATCTGCCTTAAAAAATCACCTTATGTCCTCTCCCTGCTCCATCCTTCCTCTAGAAAGGTAAAAGGGATTCTCTCAGGGAGGGTTATGTTTGGGAGGTTTTAGCTCTCAGCGAGTTGGGTTTTTTTGTTTGTTTTGTTTTTGTTGTGTTTTTTTTTTAAGTGACTCACCTCTTACAAATGTAAATGGATGAGTCCGTGGTAGGTCTTCTCCCCCACCCCTCCTTCTCATCTTAGGACCTAGCTCCTAGACCATACAGTACTCATTCCTGTGCCAGTTCGCTTCTCTTGACCCCTTGGGCATCCCCAGGGGCGCTCAAGCTGGCTCTGAAACCCTATGCGCCAGGTAATGGCAAAGTGCTAGCCCTCCCACACCCCTTACCCCCACCCTATAGCAGGGTGCACCTATTGCAGGAGCACCAACACCACAAAAGGGGGAATACTCCAGCGTGGGAGCACAACTACAACCCCTCCTGCCTCTCCAAAGACCTCAGCTCCCCGCCAGCCCGCCCCCTCACCCCCCACCTCCCATCGTGTGCGCATGAGCAAAGGCGCCTCCCTCTGTTCCTCCCTGGGCTAAACTTTCTAATTCCCTTCTTTGGGCTCCCGGACTGGAAGGAGCTGGGAGAAGAAGCCTTTGAGTTTAGGGTAAGAAAAGTTTCTGTGCTCTTTCTTTTTACCGCCTTTTCCTCCTCCTTTTTTTTTTCTCTCCCATTTCTTGGAAGCAGCGCGGCGGGGGGGGGGGGGAGAAGAGCAGCCGCATTCCCCCCTCAATCATTTAATTTGTCTTCTGCTTCTCCCCACTTCTGCAGAGAGAGAGCAGGCGGATCCACAGGCGGCTTTTTTCCCTTCTCTCTTCTGCAGTTCCCCTCCAGCAGAAGGGAGGAGGAGATGGGATTACTCCAGGTGCACCTTTTCGGTTTCCTAGGTAATTCTGTGTGGTAGTACCTGGTGGTGTGGTCTTGGGTTTGAGATGGGGGAGGGAGCGGAAAGGAAGGGAGAAAAACCCTTTCGCCAGCGCTTTGCTGGAAGTCGAAATGAATCAGAGGAGGAATTTGGGTTAGAAATTAAACGTTTGTTCTCAAATGCCATTCACTCTCGCTTGGCTAAGGGAGCTGCCGCGAGGCGGCGGGACCTGGGCGTGGGGAGATGGTAGCCAGAGCTCCGGTTCTCTGGTCCCCGGTGCATGTGTCTCTTCCTTTTACCTTTAAGCTCCTCACCTCTCCTAGACCCGCTCCCTTACCCGGCAGGAGCTGAGAAACTCCGAGCCACAGAGCTCTGGTCCCGAGGTCGATCCCTCTCTCCTCTGCCTGTAATCGATTTCCCTGGGAAACTGCTTAGAACAGAGCCAAGAAGCCTTTATCCTGGGAATAGCCCGGCGCCCCGTATGACTTTAATTAACGATTGATGTTCGCCTCCGGATAGTGCCAAAAGGCAGCTAGACGTTTCCTTCTTCGGATTATGGCGAAATGTTAAGCAAGCAGAAAGTTGCGAAGTTCTTTTCCCCATTTTCCCACCCCTTGGAAGTCCCACCTCTCTGGGCTAAAGGGAGGGAGCCGTGCCAGTGTGCACCTCAGGACGCCCCTGGGAAACACACACACGAGCAAATTTGCAGCCTCCTTGCACTTTATAGTAAGCAAGCCGAATTAATGAGTTTGCAATTAATATCCTTTCTGGTGGGAACTGAGACGCCCCAGGATTGGACATTTCCCCAGGGACTGGAAGATGGGGGTCAAAAGGGTGTGTGAATGAATGGAAGGTGGTGTTCATTGCTGATCTCTTGTTTTATTTTCTCTCTCTTATTTGTCCCAATTCCCCATCCATGGATGTCTGTCCTCTTCTGCTGTTCCCGGGACCCCAACATTCCTAACCCTTGCTCTCCCTCACCTCTTGCCTGTGCCCTCCCTGAATGCTGCTTCCTTTCCCATATCTTTCTCTATCTCTTGTCTTACTCTCTCTTGCGCACCTCCTCCTCACTACATCTCTCACCTCCTCCTGCTTATCGTGGGCCTGACCCCCACTCTCAGCTCTGTGGGGAGCCAGTGTGCACACCCAAGAACCCGAGTACAGTTATGGCTGTGCGGAGGGCAGCTGCTATCCAGCCACTGGAGACCTGCTGATTGGCCGAGCCCAGAAACTCTCAGTGACCTCCACGTGCGGACTGCACAAACCTGAGCCTTACTGCATCGTCAGCCACCTCCAGGTGAGGCCGGGGATCTGCTAGGCAGCTCTGGCTGAGCCGAGCACCCCTTGGTCCAAGGGACCCAAAGGGCCAGATTTCCTGTGCCAGCCGGTTACCTAAATAGGAAGCTGGAGGCCAGGGAGGGCCTCGGGAGAGTATGGCTGGAAGCCCTTCCTTTTGCCCCATCTCAATGTGTTTGCACAGTTGCATCCGCTTAATGTTTCCTGTCCCACTGGAAAGACAGCCTAACCTCGCGTTCCACGCCTCCCTACTTTTCCCTGAATGGGGAAACATTGAGAAACTTGACTAAAAAAATTGTGGATTCAAGTAATCCCTTCCATCCTCCTTACCTCTGACTTGGGGTGGGGGAGGGGGGAGAAGGAGGATAGTGACTACACTGGTAGTTTCATTGGTGCCACATATAGAAACTTTTTCCATTCTTTGGGTGTATCACCAAAAAGATAACCCACACTAGGGTTCAACTCAGCCTATAAATGTAGGGTGACAAGGTTGTGATGACATGGGAGTTTGATGGCTCATTTTTCCTTCATATTCCCTCTTCTCAAGTTAAATATTTCATTTTCACACACCAGATCTTTTTGCTGTTCCAAAAAAGAAACTATACCCTGACTGAAGACAAAAGGACCCCGCCCTAACGAGGAATAAAAAAATGCAGCCACCAATCTGCTTCCAAAGGAACTCTCAAACTTTACATTTCAAACTTCCAAGTTTCTAACTTAAGGAAATATTTTCTTTCTCCCGCCCACCTCTCTCTTCTTCCCTTCCCATTGGAACAGAAAAAAAATATATTCTTGAAACAGATATGCATAATCAAGCAAAACAAATCCCTTTACTGGTTTGTCCAAAAAAATATGCCTCATTCTGCACCCTGAGTCTATCTGTTTATTGAATTTTCTGTCAAGGAGATGGGAAACATGCTTCTTCATCAGTAGAGGTCCCATTTTTAGGTACAAAATTTAAAAATTTCAAAAAGCAAAATAAAATATGCAATTGTTCTCATCATCATCATTTAAGGAAGGGACTGGAAGATAACAGTAAGTAAATGATGCTTGTTCTAAATGTAGAATAAATTCAGTCCTGAACTATCACTACTAATTTTAGAAATCCCCTCCCTTACCTACATATTATGTTAGCTCTTCAGTAGGACAAACAGATGCAACAGCTTTGGACTGAAGTCCACCCTTTTTGAAAGGAAGAAAGAACCCATTCCAAAGACCTGAAGGAATGTGGTAAAGTGGACTCCATTCATTGGCTTCCAGGTTTATACAGAGATGTCTAGACCGCTTCCTGATTAGAAGTGAGGCTATAATTAACCCCTCCTTTTTTTAAAGTTCTGGTAATTGTTCTCCATTACTAATTTCCTTGACTGCCTGGTAATGACTGTAACTGATGTCGACTTTTTTTTAATAGTATTCAAATTTGAGGTAAAATAAGTTTCCATGGGAGATATCTCTTGTTTTATTATGGTAAAATAAACTAGCCTCTCCTAGGCTTGGGTGGCCTCTATGAACAAATCCCCATCCCATTCTAAAGGAAAAAGTGACCTTCTCCTTAAAGTTCTGCTGCAGTCATTAGAGTTTGCACTAAATGAGAGTCAGACTCTACATTTGACATGGTAAATCCTGAAATGTGTAAATTTTTTCTATTTTTAAAATCATTTATACCAACATGATTGCTAAAACAGTTAACTCTCAAGGAGATTGCATTTGACGAGGGAAGATATACAAAACATTTCCCTAGACTCCACTTCTTTGTTCACACCCTTGATACCTTTGCCTCCTCTACCAAGGTGACTAAACATCAAGGGGACCAATGTGCCCCACTCTATATCCTGGAGTTAATTTCAATTCCAGGTGCATGCCTGGCCCTTCCAAGCATGAACCCATTGGTAATAGTTATCTATGGATGGCAGATCCTTTCTAAGGCTACCTTAACCATTTTATACATCTTTGAGTTTTAATTTGCCTATTCCTATAACTCTTTGGTAATGGGGCAGAGCAGAATCCAGTTACTGTTCTCATGCCTTATCAAAGTAGCATCATCAGACTGTGTAGGTGTAGAGTTCAAAAGGACCCCAGAGGCCACCTGTTCCAACCCTTTTATTTTTCACTTTTGAGGAAACCCTGAAAAATGAACTGACTTGTCTAAGATCACATAGGTAGTAAGTTTCAGAAGGAGACACTCTGAATTTATTGGCAATGCATTCTCATCCCTCTACTTTGTTTGAACTCAAGGATCCCAATAAATTATTCCTATTATAGTTTGCTTTTTAAAAAAAATTTAGCTGCCTTAGTATTTATGTCTATATTGTTGTTGTTCAGTCACATCCAACTCTTCAAGACGCCATTTTAGGATTTTCTTGGCAAAGGTACTGGAAGGGTTTGCCATTTCCTTCTCCAGTTCATTTTGTAGATGAGAAAACAGACAGAGTTAAGAGACTTGCTCAGGGTCACATAGCTAGTAAGTGTCTAAGGCCAGATATGAACTCAGGAAGATGTCCTCCTTACTTTAGGCCTAGCACTCTATCTACTTCATCACCTAACTGCCCCGTATGTCTACACATATATATGTGTATGTGTGTGTGTGTATATATATGCATGTATATATATACACATATATATACTTATATATATATTTATATGTGTATGCATATTTAAATTTTTTAATTGTTTATTGATATTCTTTTTATAACATCACTATTACTAACAAATGTCTAATATATTTATAAAATCTGTTTGTGAATTGTGCCACTAATAAGCCTTCTCAGGTTATTTATTAGGATTAAAATTTAAGCCAAGAAATTTATTTCTAATTAAATTAATTGTGGAAATTATGTCCTGTTCTACTTTTAAACTTTTATTTGAAAGGAGAGGAGGCCTTTTCAACTGTTACTTAGATTCAAAAATGAACCAGCTATAAAAAGACATGACTTTAGGTGCAAAATAACATTGTCTCATTCACTTTTGTCACTGATGTTTTTGCCTTTTTTAAAAGAATATTGAATTCTACTCAACTAATGTGCCCACTTAACTTTTTTCAGGAGGACAAGAAATGTTTCATGTGCAATTCACAGGATCCTTACCATGAGACACTCAACCCTGATAGTCATCTCATTGAAAATGTGGTTACAACATTTGCTCCAAACCGCCTTAAGATTTGGTGGCAATCTGAGAATGGTATGTGGTTGGTGTGGGAACAAGTTCCATAGAGAGAAATTGGTAACCTTTGGTTAAATTGAAGGGCTTCTGTGTGTTCATAATTATTTGTTGGTTTCTCTGTCCTGTAATTATGGCCTTTGGCAGATTTATTGCCTTGAGTGCTAACATGTCTTAGTAAAATCAGATTCCTCCGCCCTGGAGCCTTCATTTTCTTCAAGAAAGCTCTCTTTCATGATAGAGCAAATGTGTTCTGTATAGGCTGCGGGGGAAACAAGTTCATTCTATCTGCTGCTCTCAGTCTCACACAGAGCATTGCAATTTAAAATGGATAGAGTGACTTTGGGGGGAAGAGAGAAGGGAGGGAAGAATAGGAAATGGAAAGCTAGATAGAGATTGGCTGGGAAAACAGCTTTTTTTTTTCCTCTTTTTTATTTGCTTTTACTCTCTTTGGGGCATTTTAGACTTTTGTTTAAAAACAAAATTTATTTTTTAGTCATAATCGCAACAATAAAAATAATTTTCATTTAAATTAACAAAGAGGTTTTGCCAAGTACTTTATGCCCATAACCTCATTAGGGGAGTTCTTAACTCTTTTTGTGTGTCATAAATGAAATCTATGAACCCCTTCTCATAATAGTGTTTTTAAATGCATAAAATAAAATTCATAGGATTACTAAGACAAGCAATTATATTGAAATTGTTACATTAAGGAAAAAAAACAAGTTCACAGATTTCAGGTTAGGAACCATTACCCTCTGATGTAGTGACCCCATCGTACAGACAAGGAAGTTGATGCTCAGAGAAGGTGAGAGGCTTGCTCAAAGACAAATAGCTAGCAAGCCTCTTCAGAATTAGAACTCAGATCTTTGTGGCTCCAAATACTGTATTTTATTTGCTTCACCACACTGAGGAATTATCATTATTAGGAAGAGAAACCCCCATTAAGAAAATGTATTTTTAATTTCAAACATGATGAAATGGATAACAGCAGTAAATGAGAAGATAGCAGTACGTTTTTGGTTTGGGAGAGTTTATTTCTTGAAAAAAAAATCACATTAAACCTTAATAAATAAAGTGTATAAGAAAGCTATTTCATGGGCAAGGCTTCCCGTGATCAAAAAATACTTCTGGGTTCTGCCTGATTTAACTGAGTCCTTACGTTACGGCCCCCACACCTCAGAAACGGTGAGATCCAAATAGCCATTTATCATTATGGGAGAGAAAATACTCCCTAAATAAAAGAGCCTGTAATTGAGTGTTACGTGACCACTATTTGCTAGAAGTCTGAGTTCCCAGGGCAAGAAAGCAGCGTAGTCGAAGCTTTAGATGAGAAATAAGACTTGGGTTCCACTCTGTCAAAAACTTATACTCTGTATGACTTTGGACAAGTCACCTAGTATCCCCTTGGGACCCCAGTTTTTTCCTCTTAAAAATGAGAGGTTTGAACTAGATGATTTCTGGCATACATTCCACCTCTTACATTCTTCCTGCTGCAATTGTAATTCTATCTGGAGAAGGAGGTGCATTTCATCATCTATTATCTGGGACTGGGTTTGGTCAGTAGAGTTAGTCTGCATTCCAGAGGTTGGCTGCTTTTCGTGTTGTTTTCATTTACATCATTGTCATTGGGCCTGTTGTTCTCTGATTCTCTTTATCCCTGTTCTTATCCTGATTCTCTCTGTATCAGTTCATTACCGCCAGCTTCCCGAATTTCTCTCAATTCCTCATGTTCCTTGTTTCTTGTGGCACAATAGTATTCCATTGCAGTCCTATACCCCAGTTTGTTCAGTCATTCTCCATTCAGTTGAGTCACCAAGGATCTGTTAAGTGCTTACTCTATTCCAAGGCCTGTGCTAAGCACTGAAGATACAGAGAAAAGCAAAAAGCCCCTTGCCCTCCAGGAGCTCACCGTCTAACAGAGAAGACAATGAGATAGCAATAGGTTACATTGGAGACAAAATGTTTCCAAGTTTTTACTGCCTCAAAAAAAAAAAGGCTACCACAAATATCTTGGTATATATGGAGTCTTTTCTGTTTTTGTCGTACTTGGGATATATTCCCAGTAGTACGGTGCAGTCACTTCCATGTTTGTTCATGAAATAAGCAGCGAACTAGTTTGCCATTCTTTCTAGCCCTCTCAGGAGAAAGACTTACTTGTCTGCAGCCATGTGGGAGAGTTAGCCAGTGCATGAAGATTTTTGCAAGTTAGTAGGGCAAAGGGAAGCCCATACAGCCGGAGTAAAATAGTATAGAATTGGCAGGGTTGGGTCACTATCCCAAGAGATTAGATAAGAAAAACAAACAGCATTTGTTATTTCTACAGAAATGTTTAATTTTTTTTTACAAGTACCTGATTTTCTTCCGTATAATTTTGAGAGTTCACATCTAAGGATCTTCTTCATGAACTTTATTTTTATTTCCTTTGTGGTGCCTTGAGCAGATATTGTTCTTGTATGTGATAAACTAAAGCTGTTGTGACCAGATGCTGAAAGTAGCTTAGGTACACAAGGAGTCTTGAGTTATATCCTGTGTGGTGGACTATTTGCAGGTATGAAGGAAGTTTTGAGAGCTATAGAAGACCAGCATTGTCTTCGTTTCTCGGATGTTTTCCTGACTCCAAAAAAAAAAAAAGAGTTCTTTAGTCTTTTCTCATGGGGGTTGGGAGGGGAGGGAAGGGCAGAATGGGAAGGAGAACATTATAGCTCATGTACTTTACTGGTACTGTTTTGGTTTCTTATGACTTTAAGCTAATGCTGAAGGTTTGGGGAAGCTAGGCACGCCTCTAATGTTTGATGTCTTGGGCAAAGTGGTCCCATAGTGTTTTAACTAACACTTTGCCCAAGAAGTAAGTGTCTGGAGTAAGTTTATATTAAGACACTTTAGTAAGTTAGATAAGGCTAGTTAGAAAAGATTATAATGTTTTTCTTTGGCATTCCAACTAACTCATATCCGTTTCAATGACTGCTCTTTTTTTCTTCTTCTTTCAATAGACTTGGCAATTTCCCAATGCAGAAAGTTTATTCCAAAAGCTCCTAGTGATTTCCTGAAAACCAACCATGCTGTGACTTGATTCATTCTGACATGTCGAGATCTTCCTGCCTTTTGAGGCTCCTTAGAAGTATTGAGTAGTTCTCCAAGAGCACCAGTCAGATATAGGGTCTTTTTATTGCTAGGTTTGGGGAGGCATGATTCTTTAGTATGTTCTCAAGGGAGGCTCTCTCTACCTCTGGAATTTAGTGACCTTTCTAAAGCATTAAAGCTGGAACTCGTTGACCTTTAGGGCATAGGGTAAAAGTCAATTTGTTTGTTCAGGCTGTGGCCTGAATAGAGATATGTTAGTATTTGTTCAGGATGGGTTTATTTATTTGGGCCTATCTGATCCTTTGTCTAATTTGACTCTGGTTTTTAATTGTGGAAATGCACCCGTAGCTTTTTCCAGTTTCGTAAACTAGAAGATAACTAACATGTGTGGTGGATTTTATTTATTTTCCTTGCTTTTGTCTAGTAAAAGAGGGAGCTATCTGTGTTTCTTTCTATTTGTGGGAGAATTATTGTGTCTTGGTGCTCCAGCATGCAAGCTCACCACCTACAGTGGGCAGGAAAGAATTTTTCCCCTTTGTGAATATCTTGGCACAGATGATTGGGAAGACGTTTCGATTTTCTTCCTAAGCAAACAATAACGGTCCTGGCAATTGCTAGAGACTGGATGCCAGACTTCTGTCAAGCAGTGATCTGATTCCGTATAGCCAACTATAGAGTCAAAAGCAGAATGATGGCCCTGAAAACTGGAAGAGACAGAAGATGAGGGTTTTGCCACCTAGCATCACTGTGTGGTTGTTAGGTTCTTTCTGTTATCGTTGCCAAGAGCACAAGAATGGAAAATAGCCAAATTGCTTTCTGACGTTCCTGCTTACCTTCAGTTTCCTTTTTCTTCTTCTGTAGGTGTGGAGAATGTTACTATCCAGCTGGATTTGGAAGCCGAATTCCATTTCACTCATCTCATCATGACTTTCAAGGTAAGGAATCCATAGATTCCTCCCAGGTGAGAAGAGAGGCCATGACTTAATCCCATTTTCCAAACTGATGGCTGCTCTGGGCTTATGTATTACTATTGCCCTACCTTGAAATGCCATTACAACTTTAAAACGAGGGCTGTAAAAAGGAGGTTTAAGTAACTTTCTGGTGGGCAGAGTGAGCTACATTTTGAAGGTAATTCAGTCCAAAGCTTTTAATTAGCTATCTCTATTTGCACATGGATAGAATCAGCTTTGACTCTGCCCCAAACTACAATAAAACATCTGGAGATTAAATCCCCGTTCCTGCTCTGTTTACATTTTAATACTGAGTTTTCTAACAAAAAAATATCTCTTGTTTTCTTTGCTTCTCAAGATTCTGGAAGGTTTTGAGGAACATTTTAAAAATTCTTTTTAAGCAGGTATATGTGTGTGTGTTTAAAAAGATAAATTTTCTCTTTACTTTCAGTTTGAAAATGTAAAAGTGACTTCACAAGTAGAGAATGCCTATATACAAAGTGCCTTTGTTTCTCCTTGAGCAGCTGTCTGGTAATGACAGATTTCAACATGGCTTAAAAGTACATTTTGATGCACATGAAACCTATAATTTAATTATATCATAGATTGAAATCACTTTTGAGTTGTTTTCCATTGGAATTAGGAACCTTCACTATACCACTTCAGGTGTATTGATTTTCTTCATAGGCCAGTAGCCATAGACATCAGTCCTGTTCCCATGACCTCTGCCATTGCCTGGTGGCTGAAGGACTGAGGCCTAGAAATTAAAGCTGTGCCAGCCAGCCCAACAGACTGTGGCAGTTTGATTTCGTTGTTTTGTTTTGTTTTTTTTTATCATAAGCTGTTATCATAGGTAGCACCTCCTCTGACCTTTCCCCTTTCTTTACTCCCACCCTAATAAACTTATACTGTTGTTGGCAAGTGAGGAGGGGGTTGGATCATGTCAGTGCTCACCACTGCTTGTGACAGCATAGAGAAGTGTCATGGGATAGCTTTTCAGGGCTTCTCCTCCACCTCCATCCCACCCCCGTGCCTGCTATCCTTCTCCCAGAAGCACCTGATCAGTTCTCCCCATCCCCCCACCTGCAAACACATGGCCATACTGGGTGACTAGAAGTTAAATTTAAACTTATGCCCCTGAATATTGATCTTTATGGCAAGTGAAGCATAGAAGGTGCTTTCATTAGTTTTGTTCTACAAAGACTAGAAATGTTTTTATTGCCATGGTGACCTTTTAGTTTGTCTTTTTGCGGGGAGGGAAAGAAAGGTTCCTGATTATAAATGCATCTCAGTCTGAGTTCATTTTTATTTAAAAGTCATCTGGGTGGATACTCATTCAGTTGTTCAAGTCCTATACCTAGGTATAAAAAGTAAGGCAAACTGAAAAAAAATATTTTGGGAATAGCAAAGTCCATTAAAGAGAATAGTATTTGACCAGGATAACAGCAGTAGGGGGCGATGCACCTTAGAGTTTACAACGTACCTTACATCCATTATTTTATCTCTGCCTGTGAGGGATATACTCTATGGCTATTAACACCATTTAACAGATGAGGAAATTGATACTCAGAGAGGTAAAGTTATTTGCCCATGGTTATAAAGCTATTAAATGTCACAGGAAGGATTCAAACACGGGTCTCTCCTGAATGAAAGTCTAGCATTGTAACCTCAGTACCATGGGACAACAGTCTTCTGTGGGAAATGACCTGTGTAGAGTTGGTTCCCTGACCTTGAAATCTGAGAATTGTTTGTTTTTTCAAATACGATGCATGACAAAGAACTAGGCAGCAGGTCATTTATGTATAAGACTTCACAATTGAAAGTAACGTATGAGATGTCAGATTTTTAAGAAACAATTTGAACAAAAACAGCAAAAGTAGTCAGGGAAGGGAAGTGGTCTGGATTTTTTTTCCCTTAAAAAAAACTTAATTCAATAAAAATCACTTTTAAGGGGGAAGTAGCTTCTAATTGGAGAATTTCTAAGTTCCTAACTGTTGTTTGTGATTTTGAAGTCAAGACAGATTGTAGAATATTAATAGAACTTGCTACTTATCCACAAAAGCTTCTTAACATTTCCTTTGTTTTACACTTTAGAGAAATTAGTGGTTTATTTGTTCACGCTTAATTCTCATTAAATAGGTTAGAGTTGGGTTGTGGGTTTTTTTCTGTTAAGAAATGAGATTTTTAAAACATCCAAAAATTGATTCCCAGTCAATTATGTGATTCTAGGTTAAATATTATCTTATGTTTTACTTCTCACAAGAAACTGTTAATTTTTGAAAGGAATTAACTTCTGCTTAAAGCAACGCAAGAAATGGGTTTGTGACGTGCTTTTTGCTCTACTGTTCTTGGAACATCCTCATGGCACATCTGGTCATGATTATGTAATATTTGTTGTCAAAGGGGAGTAAAAAGGGGAAATCTTATGAAAACCAAGCCATTTTCCAGGAAAAAAAATTATCCAGGGATTTAGTCAGTTTTGGGTTATTCAAAGCTTTTGTTTCTTTTTTTTTCTTCTTACTGCTTATGTTTTAGCTATTTCATGGAGTTAAGTCAAAGCTAGTGAGTAAAATGAGATTTTCATTTTATTGTATTTCAGTTACCCTGGCCTTAATTAGCGTGGGAAATAAAAAATGAAATGTCTGTTAAGCTATGTCTGTTTAATTACCGTCGATCATTTACTGTAGTTTTGGGTGTTTTTTTTTTCCCCTGGTTGCAGTACTGGAAATGGCAGTACACAAGAGTGTGCTGGGTTTTTTTACATATATGCACACATATGCATTATACACATGTTTATGTATACATATGCACACAGGGAAGGGGAACACAGTTAGAAAGAAGATAGGCTCATTGTTTTCTTCCTCTGATCCACTTGAGTCTTATTCACACACCAAGGGATTTCAGGCAAAGGCGGAGGGAGGGGCCTGGAAAAGGGAGCAATGGCAGGTATCCTTCCAGGGCTGGTATTTCACTAGCTTAACATTTAATAATATTAAAACTAATTATACTAGCCAATATTTAGATCGTGCTTTTAGCTTTGCCAAGTGCTTTACATATATTATCTCATTTGAGCTTCAAAAACATCTTACAGTGTATGTTGCTTAGGGTTATTATCATCCTTGTGTTACAAATGAAGGAACTGAGGCTCAGAAAGATTTCTCAACCAACCCATTGTCTCGTAGCTAGTAAGTGTTGGGGACAGGATTCAAACCCAGGTCTCTCTTGACGTTAAGGCCAGCATGTTATACAACAAAGAACACCACCTGGAATCAGAGAAAGTAGATTCAAATCTTACTTGTATGACCATGGGCAAGTCACTTAGCCTTGTTAGGTCTTCATTTCTTCTTCTCCCCAGTGAGGGAGTTAGACTCAAGGTGTCTGAGGTCTGGATCTAAGATTCCCTGAGCTAGGTAAATCAAACTGCTTCATCTTTGAGACAGGATCAGCATCAGAATAGGTTTCAGATTTAATGGAGCTTTCAAATCTTATTGCCCAATTATTTGTTGCAAATGTTTTAAGAAAGGTCTCTATTTAAATATAACTCCCCATTTTAAAAAAGATATTTGTCATTTTTCAGTCACATCTAATTCTTCTCGACCCCATTTTGGGTTTTCTTGGCAAAGATACTGAAGTTATTTGCCATTTCCGTCTCTAACTCATTCTATAAATGAGGAAACTGAGGCAAACAAGGTTGAGTGACTTGTCCAAGGTCACACAGCTAGTAAGCATCTGAAGCTGGATTTGAACTGACTCTACACCCAGCCATCTATCCACTGCTCCGCCTAACTGCCCTAATTAAAGAGGCTAAAGCTGAGGAAAACAACTTTGCAAAAAAAAATTTTATAGTAGATACAGAGAATAGTTATAGTTTCTAGCGCTACATTAGTTAGGCAAGAACATTGACTCTATGAGCAAAATCAAAGAAAGAAGAAACAGTTGTCATTGGCTACAAAACTCTGCATTCCCTTCTGCCCCAATGATAATAGTGTCTCTGATTCCTTCCTCAGAGTCCGTGATGGAGAATTTTCTTAGCTTACTGGGCAAACCAGATCCTTTCCTTTCAGGGTTTTGTTTCTTTGTTTTAATTCCCTGGCTACTGCTCTTGCCAAAACAACCTAGTATCAAGCCTAACTTGATACAAAAGCCAGTCATTCCATGTGTCAAGTAGCCATATGATTCCTAGAGATCTCAACAGGTGCGTTTAAAGTATGTAAAAAGAGCAGATAAAGGTGAAATAGTACATATAAGCGAAATAAGTGTATATAATAAGTATAAGTGTAAGTATAAGTATACATAATAAGATAAAGGTGAAATAGTGTATATAAGTGAAATAAGACACAAAAAAAGGCAAGAAAGTGGGGTAATATTCAGCCCTCTTCATTTTGCTACCGGTGACTTCTTTTGTTAATGAAGATCAGATTAAAGAAGATTGAAAGAATGTATAAGGAAAGGAAGGAAATGATGGTTATATTGTCCCCCTTGGCTTAATCTATACCATCTTGTCAATTTTGTGCCAAGTTTGTTTTAATTAAGAAGTGAATGTTTATTCACATTTTACTTACTGCATTTTCCTATGCCTTGTACTTTGTGTAAGATTGGAGTTAGGGACTAGCCTTGGGATTTTATTGGTCTAGGGTTCTCCCAGATGAGGAACCTCCCCCTACCAATACAGATCAATTCCCCTTCTCCAAAACTGAGTCCTAGAGAGTTGCTTAGAGCCCCGGAGAAGTTCGGTGATTCACCCAGGGTCATAAAGCCAGTATGTGTCAGAGATGAGACTTGAACCCTGTTCTAGCTGACTTCAAAGCCAAATCCTTAGCCACTATACCTTGGTGCTTCACTACAACCCAGCTATACACCAAAATTTCTCTGCCCATTATGATTTGTGTATGTGTACGTGGCAACTCTTTGCAAATAAGAAAAATTCTTTAATAAAAGTAAATAACAAATAAAAGTAAAAGACTGCCTGTAATCATGGCTTCCCTAAAGAGTTCTAGTCTCTAAAGGGAAACATAGTTGGTTTATGTGGTAGGGCTTGAAACTACAGACTTCCCTTGCCTTGGAGGAGAGTGTTTAAATTCTAGCCAGATTGCTTTGATAAGTCATAACCACATGTAGTATTTTGGGGGGGGAAGGGAGGATGGAGAAGAAGGAGCCGTAAAGCATTAGACTATTGAATTTGGAACTATTTCAATCCAATATTTGACAGAGACTTACATTTCCAACTTTTGAAACAGGACTTTTTTTTTTCCAATTCCTTTAGACATTCCGCCCAGCTGCAATGTTGATAGAAAGATCATCTGACTTTGGCAAAACCTGGGGCGTGTACAGATACTTTGCTTATGACTGTGAGAGTTCATTCCCAGGTGTTTCAACTGGACCAATGAAAAAAGTGGATGATATAATCTGTGACTCCCGCTACTCTGACATCGAGCCCTCTACTGAAGGAGAGGTTGGCTCATTGTTTTTGATTCCTATTTGGAGTGGGGAATTGGAGAAGAGGGACAGCTGTCTATTTGAGAAGTGGCCTTCAAAGATTTATTTATTTTATATGTACAGTTCTTACTGTTTCACTTCTCTCCTTTGCTTTTTTTAGGTGATATTCCGTGCTTTAGATCCTGCTTTCAAAATAGAAGATCCTTATAGTCCAAGGATCCAGAGTAAGTCTGTCTCAAAATAAAAGGCTTAGCCTGGGGACACTGGGGGTGTAGGGAAAGTAATGAACCATCAAAGTATTTGCTTCTTAGTGCAACCTAATCACATCCTTCCTCTTCCTCGAGTCTGTTGGCCACCATGATCGAGCGTCCCATTGGTGGGGAAGAGTTCTTGTTACTGGAAGGAGAAGGCTAGGTCATCCTGTAGAACTGGAGCGACCTGCTCCAATATTGTTAGGAAAGACTTCAGGCCATTGTGTTATTGCAGGAAGTGGAAGAAGCTGGACTTGGGTAGCATCTCTGGAAATCTTGACTCCTTACCAGCTGCAATGTGGGTCTTAAAACATCTGTGTTTATCCAGGGAGCTGAGTCTACTCCAGAAGCAAAGAGCAATGATGGGAGTGGAGGGTGGGGAGCAGAAATCCTCTTTTATACACAGATCTTTTTCAAACCATAGGTTTCTCTTAAACAATTTGGAGTATGGAAGGGGAGAGATGGGCTGAAATCCAGAAGATAGTGTGAGAAATGCAATTTGGCCACTTTTAACATATACAGAACTGCCTCTGATTTCCCTTCATTCACTCATTTATTCTTTGGATGAGTATCTATTGAACATTTTCTGTGTACCTGGCACTGAACTACAAAGCTCCCTAACATTTTGAAGTTTATATAATCTGGTTGTTAAGGATTATTAGCTGACCCCACCCTACCCCCTCCTCAAAAAAAAAACCCCAAAACAACAAAAAAAAAGCATGCTGTTGGACAGAGTCAACACGTGGTCTTTGGAATGCATACTGAAGTGACTTAAGTAAATGGACACTCTCTCATTTTCGTGACAGCTATAGCATGTTATTATCACTTGTTGATCTGTATAAAAAAGGTTGTTCAGTGTTAAATCACAATTTTGAATGGAGATTTTAATGTACTTTGTAATCAGAGGCCCGTAGCTTAACTTTTATAGTTCTCATTTTCTCTGTGCTCACTCTTAGTCAGTTAACAAACCCATACTGCAAGAGCCCACTAGGGGACATAGTGGATAGGACACTCACTGGACGTGGAGTCAAGAAAGTCTGAGTTATAATCCTGCCTCTGACACTTTCTAGCTATTTGACTCTGGACAAGCCTGTTAATGTCCCTTAGCATCAGTATCCTCATCTGTATTATAATAATAGCACCTACCTCACAGGGTTGTTGTTTGAGTCAAATGAGATAAATTTGCATAGCTCCCTCTACAAATCTTAAAGGGCTATATAAGTGCTAGCTATTATTAAGTGTCTGCCATATGTGCCAAATACTTGGCTAGGGACTGGAGACACAAAGATAGAAATGAAAGGCACTGCCATCACAGACCTTGCATTCTGTGGGCTAGAGGTTATTAGTAGCTGGGAGGACCGGGAAAGTCTTCATGTGGAAGATAGAGAAGAGAGCCCCTGGGCTGAGATTTGAGGGAAGTCAGGGATTCTAAGAGGGGTAGATAGGGAGAGCATGTGCCTCACCATGAGTTACAGATAGCCTGTGCATTTACCAAGCTGCACAATGAAGTGTCCTGCGGGAGAAACAGCAAAAAGGCCAAGCTGGCTGGTTCAGAGCGAGTAAAGGAAAATACTGTTTAATAAGGCTGGGAAGCTAGGTTGGAGCCAGGTTGTAAAGGGCTTACATGCAAAATAGACAAGTCTGGTCTTAATCTTAATCCAAAAGGTAGCAGGAAGCTGCCTCTCGGGTTTTTGAGTTACTGGTCAGACCTTGTGCTTTAGGCATATCACTTTGGCAGCTGTGAGGGGGATAAATTGGTTAGGGGAGAGAGCCTTGAAGCAGGGAGACCAATTAGTCTATTGCAGTAGTCAGAGTGAGGGGTGATGAGGACCTGAACTAGGTGGTGGCTTTGTGAATAGACAGAGAGGGAATCACTGGGAAACATGTTGTGATGATAGAATTCTCTGGTCCGGGCAATATATTTTTAAGCTTAAAAAAAGGCATGTTTCCATTAATACTAGAGTCAAATGTAAGATCTAATTGATGTCTAAAGCTTCATTAAACACAGAGTGGGGAAGGAGGCAGGGAAGGCTCTCTTGGTCTTCTTAAGTGTCTCCACAAGGGTTAACTCTAGGGCTTTTCAAGTATTCAATTGCTCTTCAGGTTTTTATCCCATTGTCCAGCATTTCCTCAATTGAAGCTTGTGTGTGTTCAGTTTTGTACAGGGCAGTGTTTCTCAAGGTTGGTTTTCAGAAATTCCATTCAGTGGAGTAGTACCAATGTTTCGTTGTTTAGTTTTTGGATTTGCGTAGCCCCATTCATACAAAGAGCTTAAGTTTATCATGGACTTTCTCCCTGAATCAGCAGCCAACTTTTATCATCTACATGGCAAATCCTGCATGACTTGTGAGCCTTTTAAGACATTTTTGTCTTTGGAGAATACCTTTTGTACTCACCCAAGAGCAAAAGTGACCCTTGTGTTCAGAATTATTACCCGAGAGCTCTAGCAATGTCCACATTGAAGTGTGGAACTAATTTGAGGCCACAGAGCTTAGGGATAATGACAGGGCAGGTGGGCTAATCAGTCCTTTGGAATCCAGCTTGTGTACCAGTGAGTTAATAATGTATGAAAACTATGATGGAGATGACTGAGTGGTAGTGGTAGCTATTTTTAAAAGTTATTCTAAAAAGCAGTTAATATCATTCTAATTAGCATGGGTCTATAAACTTTAGAATTGGGTTTGTATATTGAGCCAATGTGGAGAATTAGGATAAAGGAAATAGGAGTTAAAGCAAATAAGATTTAACAAAAATAGAGAACCTTTATACTAATAACTGTGCCTCTTCAGCATTATGCTATATTAAGTTCCTTGTGAATAAGCAGTATGGCATAGAGGATAATGGGCAGTGGACTTATAGTCAGAGGACCTGGGTTCAAATCTCATTTCAGACACTAGCCATGTCATCTTGGGCAAGTCATCTAACCTCTTGGGCCTCAGTTTCCTCATTTGTACAATAAAGAGATGGGACCCAGTGGCCTCTGAAGTTCTTTTCAGTTCTAAATCGATAATCTTATGACCTTTTTTTTTTATTCTTTGTACTGGTATCCCTAGTACCTAGCACAGTGTCAATGCTTAATAAGCAATCTTTGATTGACTGATTATTCTGGTAAATGTGGGGAAAGCTAATGAAAATGTTAAAATCCAGTACAGAATACTTTAGGCTGAATGCTTTCAAAAAATCTCAATATGCCAGTCTGGAATAATTTCTAGATTGATTGTTCAACTATACTATAAATCTGTTTTAAAATACCCGAGTGCTTCCAAAGAGCTAGGATGTTATCAATGTAAGCATTCCCTCCACTGATTGTAACTTCCTACACCTCTAGTACATGGTATAATGAGGTGCTGTGGCCAAAAATTTATCACCTGGTGGCCAAGCTTTTGGTAACTGGCCTTCCCGAACTTATACCAGTTCTAGAGGACCAAGTTCATTGTCAGGCTTGTGCTTGAAGACTCCAGCTTTATGAAGCCTGCCAGAACTTACACACCATGCCCAGTGGTATAAAGGAGTAAAATTTAGTAGAAAATTTTCATAACCCCTTGGATTTGATTGTAGAGTAGAAAATTTGCAAATTGTAGGTATCATGGACTTTCTTCTACAAAAGAAGGTCTAGAATTGTTTGGGTTTATTTTAATAATGCTGCAATAGCAGATCTGGATATGTTTATCTTACTGCATAAGCATTCCTGCCTGAATGAAGTTTTCTCTGGTGAGAATGGACATTGTTTGCTTTGGGTTGCTCATATAGCTTTAGGGTGCTGGGTTAAATCATTTGTATGCAGTTCAGTGATGTGCATGTTAGGGTGTTCAGGACCTCGTGTTACATTCCTGTGTATCTCAACCTTTGCCACTCTTTTCTTCACACATCTTTTTTTTTACATATCCATACATCATAGAAGAGATATTTGGATTTAGTTGATGAAATGATAATCCTTCCTTTTACCAGCCAACGAGAATTTGTGTTCCGCTTTTCTCACGGTGAATGTACGAATTATGGGAGAATACTTAAAAATCTTAGTAGCAATTTTAACTTGCTTGCCTTTCTTTCCAGATATAGGAAACTGGTAGCCAAAAATGTAGCCCCCCCCCCCCCGCAAAGGACTCTTCTTTTGCTCTTTCAACTCATATTTCTTAACCAAATGAATAATGTGTAAGATAAACTATAAAACTCATAAATGTCAGATTAATATCATTACCATCAATCAAGTCGTATGTGTTCTTGGTTCACATCGCAGATCTCTTAAAAATCACCAACTTAAGAATCAAGTTTGTCAAATTGCACACTTTGGGAGACAACCTGTTGGATTCCAGAATGGAAATCAGAGAAAAGTACTATTATGCAGTTTATGACATGGTAGTACGTGGAAATTGCTTCTGTTATGGACATGCTAGTGAATGTGCACCAGTGGATGGTCACAGTGAAGAAGTCGAAGGAATGGTAAGCACATGTCTGCCATTTTTAAAAATTCAGTTTTAAATAGAAAATGGAAACTTCTGGTGTTTAAACCTTGTTACAGATGGGTTTTATATACATCCTTTAACTAGAATTTAGCTTAAACTTTTACAGTGTTTTCCAAGCATTTTACTTCGCAGGTTTTAAATTTTACCTTTGGTCCCCTGCAGCTCGGTAGGGCTGGTGGTGGATAGTATGTGTTTTATTTCTTAGTATTAGCTTTTTATTAGTGGATAAAAGCAAATTAACTTTTGAGATTTGTTGCTTCGAGCTACAGCAAAAATAGACATTTTTAGTCAACAAAGATTAGAAAGATGGTGAAATTAAAAGAGTGTCTGCATTTATGTTAGGGAGGATTAAAAACTGCAGGCATTCCAGTCTTATTGCTGGAGGCCATAAACTGATCATCCTTTGAAAGAGAAAGGACATTTAACCATATGAGAATACTACAGAGCTGGTACTTTGGCTTTCTCTCCCTCTTCTTGCTTTCATCTTCTCCTTATTCTATTTTATTTTCTCTCCTTCCATGATGTTTTTACATTATTTTCTGAGTTGGCAATTACTGAGGTTTTCCAAATGGTGGCTAGAAAGTGTGGTGAGGAGATTGTGCAAATTTAATGGTATATACAAAAGATCGTATTTTTGTATGGTGATGTTTGGGCTTTTGTTGTTGTTTTTAAAGAGGGTTGGATGAAGTGTCAAACATATATCAACTCTCTGTTGACTTATACCTTTCTCTTTATCTCTATCATAACTATTATTTCAGAAATAAAGGTGTAAAATATTTTTTGGAAATTCTGAACTTAACAAATGCCAAATACCATGAGCATTTCTATATACAGAATAGAACACGTAAAGAAAATTGTATATGAAATGGGATCTCTATTCTACACCACTTGCATTTTTAAAAAGTATATAATAAATTCAACCTGTTAATTTCAAAATTGCTTTGCTTGTCTGTGCTTCCTTGGACATTTAAAAAAAAAAACGTTTCAATGGCCCTTTTTTTTCCTCAACTTTTTTTTCTTGGCATTACCATTGCTGCCCTCCTTCTCTCACCCCTTAAAGAAAAAAAACTTGTAACAAATAAGTATACTCAAGAAAAATAAATCTAAACAGGGGCCATTTCCAAAAGTTGATATCTCCTGTTCCTTGAGTCCATCACCACCTCTCTGTTGGGAGGTGGGTGATACACTTTTCATAGGTCCTCTAGAGTTGTGGTTGGTCCCTGCTTTGATTAGAGTTCACAAGTTTTACAATGTTGTCATTGTTTAAAGTTCTTCTGATTCTGCTTACCTTAATCTTTGTCAATTACTACTTCCCAGGATTTTCTGAAATCCATCTCATTTCTTATGGAAAAATAATATTCCATTACATTTATACCACAGTTTGTGTAGCTATTTACCAACTGATCTGTCCCCATCCCTTTGTCCCTTTGTTTTCAGTTCTCTCTCTCTCTCTCTCTCTCTCTCTCTCTCTCTCTCTCTCTCTCTCTCTTTCTTTCTCTCTCTTTCTCAAACTTCTGATTCATCCTTTGGAATCAGAAAGTTTATAAACATTCCCTCCCTGGTATCATTTTCCTTTTTACCTGTCTCGCTTCCCTTAACCCATTCCCAGCTGCTTTTCTGTTGAATTTGATGTATTTCTACCCCAGACCCTTTGTCTGTTCCACATAAGAGAAAACTTCACCTGATACTCACTCTCCCCTACCCCTTCCTCCATGTTTGTATACCCTTCTTTTCACATATCCAAGTTATCAGAAACAGCAAGTTCTACCTCCTTATTCCTCCTTTCTCCACTAGTGTCTTTCTATTACTGTCTCTTTAACTTGCCATCTTAAAAATCTTCAGAACAGAACCAGTACATCCTCAGATCCTGTTTTTCTTATTTAACACCCTTTGAAAATGTATGTTAAAGTTCTAAAGAGATGCTTGTCTTCCCCTGTTTGGGTGTCATCCCTTACTCATATACAATTGATATGAATTGTCCCTTACAATTGATAGAATAATTTTACCTTTCTAGGTTTTTCTAGACCCTCATATTTCAAAGTTTTTACTCAGCTCTGGTCTTTTTGTCAGGAATGTTTGAAAATCCTCTATTCCATTAAACTTATATTTTTCTTCCATATAGAATTATACTCAGCTTTGCAGCATAAGTTATTCTTGGTTGTAAGCTTATAGCTTTTGCCTTTTGAAATATATTCTAAGATTTCTTGTTTTTAGTGGAAAATGCCAGGTTTTGTGTGTGATCTTGACTATGGTTCCTTGTTACTTGAACTCTTTCTTGCTGCTTGAAGTCTTTTTTTTAAATTTTATGTGAAAGGTCTGGATTTTGATTATGATATTCCAGGAAGCTTTTCTTTTGGGATTTCTTTTAGGAAGTGATTGGTGAATTCCTTCTGTTCTTCCTTTGCCCTCTGGTTCTAGCAGATCTGAGCAGTTTTCATTTATGATTTCTTTAAGTAGAGTATCTAAGGTTTTTTTTTTTAATTATTCTGATTTTCAGGAAGTCTGATGGTTGCGTTACTTTCTTCTTGGTTGGATTTTGAGGTGTCTCTGCATCTATTATCGGTTTTTATAGTAAGCTGTATCTTCTTGTGTATACTTATCAGTTCCCGAATTGGGGTGCTTCGTTCTAGGGCTAGCTAGGCCTTGCTGTCTACTATTTTGGATGGGGTGATTGGCTCTGCTTTTTCTCAACCTCTTATCACTTGGGTTCCCCCTCCTGAGATCATTTGATGGATCTTTGGAGTTCAGAGCACTGGCTCTTCAGAGCCATCTATGACGTCTCAGGACAGAGTGCTAGGGACTCAGAACCCCGGGGCCGGAGGTGTCTAGGTCTGGAGTACTGCCTATCTGGACTGGTTACAACCACTTTGGTCATTTCCAAGGATCTCACTGTTAGTGTCCTGATCTCTGGGGCTTTCTCTAAGGAACCCTGTGCTCTTGCTGCCTTAGGATACAGAATCTTGCTGGCCCAAACTATCTCTAGGCAATGTCTACTGGGAGTCTTATAGCTTGTTTACCTGTGTGGGTATCCCTTTACTATGGTTTGTGGGGTTATGGCTGATTTTTGTGTAATTTTAGGGTGAAAGGAATCACTAACTTTAGTTTCTCTTTGGACTTCTCAATCATTATTCATTCTGATGTGATTTTTAGGTTTTGCTGAAATAGGTTTATAGGAACTGTTCAGGCAGCCATTTTGGCCAGAAGTTTAAAGCTAATGTCTTAAGACTAATGAGAGTTGTGGAATCTTTCCATTACCATGTTCTTTAAATTGATGTTAGAGCAAAGGTCCTTAACCTTGGACCCATGTACTTTCAGCGGGTCCATAACATGGATGGAGAAAAATAAATTACATCTTTCACTAAGCTTTGGTTTCCATTATAATCTAAGTATTTTATTTTATACATTTAAAACATTTTTTCTGAGAAAAGGTCCATAGGCTTTCACCATATAGTCAAAAGGAATTCATGACACAGAAAAGGTTAAAAAAAAAACCTCTGTTAGACAAACTCTATGTATGTTCCTTTATAGCAAATCTTGTATCTATCTGCTTGAAGTTTCTGCAGAGAATGATCCTTTAGAATGCATCTTACAGAGTTTACTAATGTGATACTTAACATGTATTAAGTACCTACTGTGTGCCAGGCTTTGTGCTAAGCATTAGGGTCTAACTAAGAAAGATAGTCCCTGTCCTCAAGGAGCTTATAGTCTAGTGGGAGAAGACAGCACCCAAAAGGGCAGGAGGATGAGGAGAGGGTAGTGTTGGATGGGCATAGTGGGGAAATCCAAAAGAGAGCAGCCTGGTGGGAAAGGAAGAGATAGCTGGCCTATGCACCTTCACAAATGGAGGTTCTGAGAAGACCTTTTCACAGTCAGAGGGTGCTGATGAGGTGTGAGCACCAAGCCTAACTCAGTCTGACCAGATCATGCTGTTTCTGATAATGAGATTTCCGAGGGAGTGATGGAAAATTCCAAAAAAATACATTTGAGTGAAAAATGAAGAGACCCATGCAAATACATGAGAGCCTTGCTATGAATGGCATCTTGTAATTTTTCCTGCACCTTTTTGGTCAAACGCTTTTCTGAATAGAGTCCAAGGTGAACCTCTTCCGCTCCTGTCTTGAAGTCATAGTAACTGTCAGAGGTCGTCCAGGTGGGTTGCATGTACATACTCTGTAGATTGCACTCATATGTAACACCTGGAGTTTAAAATGTGTCTTGCTCTGTCATGGTGAAAAATACTACAGTACAAGACTTCTCTCTTCACAAACAAAACAAACTTATTTGTACTTTCCAAATGACTCATCTTTAGAGATTTTTGGGTCTCCTCACTATACTTAAGTTGAATTTTTTTTCAAATACATAAACATGAAAATGGCAGGTATATAATTTTAATCACAGGGGTTTAGAGAGGTCTTTTTTTCCTAAAAGATGTTGTTCTCTCTAATACATCAAAATTTCCATAGTACTATGTAAGGCACACAAAGCATGAGAGCTATGTAGAGAGTTCGAGGTGCCTCCTCTACAGTATGTAAATATTTGAGCCTGTGTACTTGTATCTTTTGGTTTTTCTTGTTTTTGGTTGATTTCTTCATGAAAAAAAAAATAAAAGCCCAACTATTTTGTATATGGAAGAAGATACCAGCTTAAAAAAAAACCTAATTCATTTTTCCCTGAGTTTACTTCCATGTGTCAGCATGGAGAGTAATTTCAGAAAGTGTCTACTGCTGTTGTGAATTCTCATAGACACTGTCCTATGAGGGATTCCACTGTAATGGTTTGGTTTTTTCCTCTCATTTTATTCCAGGTCCATGGACACTGCATGTGCAGGCATAATACCAAAGGTTTAAACTGTGAATTGTGCATGGATTTCTACCATGATTTACCTTGGAGGCCAGCTGAAGGTCGTAACAGTAATGCATGCAAAAGTAAGTTCCAAAAAGAGGAAGGGAGAAAGAATAGATTTAATTTTTTGTTTTTGTTTTTTAAATGATCTTCATTGTAAACTTCAAACTAACCTCAAAAAAATAAAAACCAAGTCAAAAGATCCAAATAGAAACTCTGATATAATAATATAATCAGGAAAATGACAATATAATCAAGAATTTCATAAAAAAATTTCACCTAACATAACATCTTCTGTATGTTCCTTCTTGACTTTTGTCTTTGTTAAGCTGTACACATTTTTCTTTATATTACAATATAATAATAGTGACAATAGTTAACATTTATATAGCACCTACAACGTGTTTAGGCACTGCACTAAGTGCTTTGTAGTTATTATCTCTCATATCCCCATTCCACAGATGAGGAAACTGAGGCAGATCACACAGCTAGAAAGCAGATATGAACTCAGCACTTTTGACTCCAGGCCCATCATTCTATCTACTATACCACCCAGTTAATGTATCTACTTTTCTGGTTCTGTTTATTTTGTTCTTTCATATACATCTTTCCATGTTGATATATGTCCTTTTTATAATATTGTTCTATGATATTAATATGGTACTAGAAAGACACTTGTTTAGTGGCTAGAGAACTAGCTCACAGTCAGGGAACCTTGGATTCCAGTTCTACCTCTGATGAATAATGTCTGTGTGACTTCATTTAACCTCCCTGTGCTGTAGGCCAAAGGGATCAAATGAGAACAATCCCTGCTGAACTAGATTAAAATGTGATTGGGAAGTGTTTAACAAAAATAAATAAAAAATACAGTGCAATATAGATAATGTTACTCTGTGGTTTTCTAAGTCAAAATGCAGTTTAGTGGCCCTATTTCTATTTGAGTTCGACGCTGCTACTTTAAGCAACCCTCTCAAAGCTATAAATTGCAGAGACAGTGCCAAACTTGTATTGGGAGAGGGAATCTCCTCATCTGGGAGTTCCCTAGATCAATAAAATCAGAAGTCCAGCATTGTCCCTCCAAAGCCATATCTCTCAATGGAGCTGGCAACCTGAAACTCATGTGTTCTCTTTATGTAATTCTGCAAGGTGACTTTCTTACGGCTCCCAACGGTCCCTTCTCTCCCACTCGGGGAAGAAAATGGAGCTTATTTTGTACTTTATGTGAGAGTCAGTGTGGTTCAATAGATGGAGACCTGGTCTCAGAGTAAGGAGAGCCTGGGTTCAAGATACTCCTCTAATGCACACTGGCTCACTGAACCTGTTGGTACCCCAAACAAAGACTGTAAGCTGCAGAACTTCCAAACCATTCTTGGTCATCCACATTTGGTAGAGAAAGTGTCTTTTCCAGAGAACTCTCTACACCAGTCAAACCACAGGTCCTGAATAAAACAAAACATATTTTATATTTCTTAAGCTTTTCCAAAGTAGTTTAATTTTTATTGTGTTTGAAAGATTAACAGATCTATTTAGGACCTCAGTTTAACTGTTAGAATTTTAATAAACTCTTAGGTGGGTGCTTTTTTTTGCCTACATCTAATCCCATTTTTCAAACAGCCCCTCTTGGTTGACAAGTAGAGAAGTGCATCTCTTTGGAATTTGATTTAGAACGCATTCCTATGGAAGTGAGATCTTATCTTATTGGTCTCGTTCTGCAGAGTGTAACTGCAATGAACACTCTGGCTCGTGTCACTTCGATATGGCCGTGTACTTGGCAACTGGCAATATCAGCGGAGGAGTGTGTGATGATTGCCAACATAACACAATGGGACGGAACTGCGAACAATGCAAGCCTTTTTACTATCAGCATCCAGAGAGAGATATCCGAGACCCTAACATCTGTGAGGGTAAGGAGGGGAGTGGCAGTTCTCTGGCTTCATCTTTCAGGTGTTCTTTCCTTTTAAATAATCTACAATAATAATAATAGTATATAGTAATAATCTATAATACTAATGAAAAAGTCAGCAGTGGATCCCAAGGGATAAACATCTTTCTGTGAGAGCCCTAGGCTGAGTTCCAAATACTGCTTTGCTCCCCTTTTTTAATTGTTTTGAACCCTAGTGGCAAAAGTCACACTTCAGGAATCCCGATTTTTAGTCCATTCATGTGGAAGATTTGGAAAGGCAAAGGGGAAGTATGTGTTTATACACACCGGTACACAGTGTTTCCTGTAATTAACATCATGTTGTCATGTTTTGGGTTTTTTTTTTTAGCATGTACCTGTGATCCAGCCGGTTCTCAGAATGGTGGAATTTGTGACCGCTACACTGACTTCTCTGCTGGCCTCATCGCCGGTCAGTGTCGGTGTAAATTATACACAGAGGGAGAGAAGTGTGATATTTGCAAAGAAGGTTTCTATGGATTAAGCGCTGATGATCCATTTGGGTGTCAATGTAAGTATGATATGGAAAGGAAACAGAAGTTTTGGATGTGGAATAATATTTGCTTAAAACATTCTTGTTCTTAGGCTGCTAGAGTTGTTTATTCTAATTCATTCAGCTTATTGCTTTTATTTTGTTTTATAAAGCCTGTGCTTGCAATCCCTTGGGAACTATCCCTGGAGGGAATCCTTGTGACTCCGAGACAGGATATTGCTACTGTAAACGTCTTGTGACAGGACAACATTGTGACCAGTGTCTGGTAGGTTTCTCCATTTTTGGAAAAAATGCAGCAAATTGTGCAGTTTATGAATTTCAATTTGGAACATTTTTTCCCCCTAAAGAATCCACTGGCATCAAATGTTATACACATATGATCATAAGATTTAGAGCCCAAAAAGGACTTTAGAGGTCATGTCTATTCACCTATTCTTACAGAAAAGGAAACTGAGGCATGGGTTTACTTGGCCAGGATATTAATAGTAACAGTAATATTTGTTTAATTTACATAGCACTTGAAGGTTTGCAAAGCACTTCACAAATATCTCATTTTATTCTCACAAAAACAATGCTAGGATGCAAGTGCTATTATCATTCCCATTTGGCAAGTGGCAGTTAAGTGACTTGTGCCCGGGGTCTCACAGCTAGTAGGTTTCTGTGTCCAGATTTAAACCCAGATCTTCCTAACTCCAAATCCTGTGCTGTATTCACTGCATCACCTCTATGCTGTAATCAATGGAATTATCACGGTAGCAAAGTCAGAGGGGCAAAGAGGGAAGAGGCATACAGGGTAGCGATAATGCAATTAGACCGGAAATCTGAAAACATGGTTTCTAGACTCAGCTCTGCCTCTCATCATGCGACCTAAACAAGGCACTTAACCTTTCTTAGACTCGGTTATTAACTCTTCTGCTGATTAAGGAATTAGACTAGAAGACCTCAGAAGTCCCTTTCATCTCTGTAATTGTGTGCTATCCGTATACCAAATGTGGTCTAATGTAGTTTAGAATTGGCCTAAACCTTTCTTTAGGATCTGGAAGAAACCAAGAAATTATTAATGAGCCCATTTGCCCTATTCACTAGGCAGGGAATTCGTTTTTCCTTGCTCAGCTCAAAGTTGCACCTTTTCATCCTGGGTTTTGTTGAATGATGTCCTGCTTCTAAGGGACGATGCAACTACTCCATGTTTTAAAGCGTGCCTCTTAAGAAACACCAAAAGAGAAAATTTAACTCTGGGCCTCAGAGATAGCTGCTCTGTGATTGGGTTAAAGCTCCAAGTCATGTGCAGCCCTCTCTTCAACTTGAAATTAGGAGAGCAAAGCAGCTACCTGCTGTGGTTTAGGAAGGAAAGTTCTCTTCTAGCCTGAATTCATGCTCCAGGGGGACCAGTAGAATGATTCTTAGCTGCCCTCCCTTCACTTACCACATGTCAGCCTACCCTCTGATGTGCAAATCAGTTGAGGTCAATGAACATTCAAAAAACCTAATCATTTCATCAAATTCTTACCATCTTTTCCTTCTCCCTAAGAGGAAAACACAAGTACAAATAAATGGAATTCACATCTTTATTGCTCTTTCGGATTAATTATTAGTTCATATCAGTCAGATAAACTACGCGATATAATCATACAATTACTGCATGATCTGGAATTCATTGGTTGTTTTGCCCCCTCGTTTTAACAATAAGTCATTATTTTTGTTGGCTTCCCACTTTCATAGTGAAAATGACCTGGGAGGACGAGCAGAGCATATCATAACATGTCTCTTGCTGAGTTGTTTGTGTGATTACAGAAACCCACCTTTAAACCATGTAATCCTTTTCTTCTACAGCAAGAACACTGGGGTTTAAGCAATGATCTGGATGGCTGTCGACCTTGTGACTGTGATGTAGGAGGATCATTAAACAATAAGTAAGTAAAATTTCATTTCTGTTCCTGTAACCACCCATATAGAATTATTGTATTTTCTTTACCTTTGTGAACCTTAGCAATATCAGAAGACCCATCATCTGATAGAAAAATATTTTAAAACTTTGAATCTATTAACCAACTATTAACTCCCAAATAATTTTTTGAAATCTTAAACAAATATCCAGTTTTTCATAATTCTCCTATTTCTAAGAGTTAATTAAGGCTAGAACCATAACTTGTACCAGGTGAACAGGGCTCATCTCAGGGTGTTGACATGGGGTAGAGGAAAAGCATGGAGAAGGAACGCATCCTCCTCGGGAAGGTATGCTTCTGTGCTTCATCCCCACACCTGTGGCCCTCATGGAATCACAGAATTGGACAGCAGAAGTGGCCTCAGTAGCTAGTCTTTACCCCTACCTGAAAAAGAACCCCTTATGGAACATCCATGACAAATGTTCAGTTAGCCTTTGCTTAAGACCTCAGTGCGGTAAGTCTCCACTAGCCTTCTCGAAGGCATCTCTTTCCATTTTCTATAACTGTAGTTTTAAGAAGTGGTGGAGTATTTGTTTTTTTGCTGTATCTCAGACCTAAATTTGCCTCCTGTTTGCAAAGTTCTGCCTCCTGAAACCAGACAGAAAAAAAAATCTAATCTCTCTTCCACTTAACAGGCTTTGAAATACTTGAAAATAACTTACTCACTCTTACCACCCCTGTGCTGTGCTGTGTCTGCTCTAAGATAAACACTCCCAATTCTTCTAACTCATCTTCATATAATGTGGACATTTGCCATCCTGTGACTCTAGAAACCTAGAGGGTAATGAAGGCTGCCCCCACAATGGAACTGCCCTCTACTGGACATCACCCCACCTCTGTGCTATACCCAACCACCCCCTTAACTGAGTTTGCTCCAAGTACAGTTAGTTTTAGCTCTGGACATGAAACCTAACCATAAGCATTTTTCTCCTAACTCTCCTTTGACAATCATTATCCCATTGATGAAAATTCTGTCTGGAATAATTCACAAGAGCCCTGAATATTGATAGATAGGGCATGAAAGCTTATTTGAAATTACCCAAGGGCTATAGTTAGTGAATTTGTTAGCTTTGTAAGAGTAATATTAACTATTTCTGGGTCAGTCATCAACAGAGATTTTGTCAGGCACTGGGTTAGGCTCGAGAATATAAAGACAAAAAATGAAATTGTCCCTTTTCTTAAGGAACTTACAAATAACTGGGAGAAAATGTGTACAAATATAAGCCTATACAGACTGTCTATAAGATAAATACAAGAAAAGTTTGTGATCTCCACAAAAGAAGAGCTTTCTTCTTGGAAAGATCAGGAAAGGTGTCATACAGAAAGTGGTCCCTGAACTGAGTTTTGAAAAAAAAGTGGGGGGACATATCTAAGAGTAAAAGGGAGTTTCTGTCTAGTCTGTGTCTTGCTGGAAAACACAGCAGAAGCATCTGGTAAAGATAGTGTAAGTGACTGATGAGAGAATAAACAGATGTGAATTCCCTTTTGCTCTGGAATCATCTCCCGGGAGGCTTCTCTATTCATTGAGCGGGCTTGATTTACCCACAAAATCTGACTCTCCTTTGCAAGTTTATTTTTCAGGCTCATAGTAGTCTAGTGGAAAGGGATGAGTTTGTTCTATTTGGCTTCTTAATTAGGGCTTGCTCTGTTATGGATTGGAGAGTATTCTTGAGTACAGCGTGTAACATCTGAAAGTCCAGTATGAATTTCTGTTCTTCGAAAACCACAGAGGGAGAGAAAGAATGGAATAATCACGTCTAAACAAAGAAGGGAGACCACAAACTTCTCAGTCTGTTTAAAGGAACATAGGAGCATGGATTCAGGAACTGAAAGGGATCTTAGAGGTCATCTAGTCCAGCTTTCTCATTTTACAGATTTAGAAACTGAGACCCAGAAGGTTGAGTGCCTTGTCCAAGGTCATTTAAGGTAGCAGATGATCAAGCTGGGATTTAAACTCAGATAGCCTCTGATTCCTAAGCCAGTAATCTGCCCACTACTACTCTCCATATTGGATGCTTTCTCTGGCTTTCTTTCCTTTGAGACTCCCAGAACACATGTTCATTAATTTAGTAATTGATTGCCCAATATGAAACGGCTGTCTCATATAAAAATCTTCCTACTTAAATTAAAGCACCACATAAAGATCTTTTGTAACAACAATTTCTTGTATCATTTTATCCTGCATAGTTATTTTTCTCTTTTTTTTCACTGTCTCTTCTCTCCTCTCTTCTTCTCTCTTCCTTTTTGTCTTCCCTTCTCCCTTCTTGCCTCTTCTCTCTCCAGTCTTCTACCTCCAAGCTCCAGTCTCTTCTCTTCTGTTCTTTTCACACCCCAATTCTGTATCCATCCCCTAGTCTATTCTCTCCAATAAAGAGCAACACTTGGTTAGCACTGGAATTTGTTAACCAAGCAAAATTGTGAAAGAAGTAGATTTTTAGCTCTCTAATACGATTAAAATGAAACCCCACCTTTTAGGCTAGCTAGAAGACAGTTGTTGAATCCTTTCAGATTTTTTCCAGGTCTGTGATTCTGAAGTTTATCTTTATTGATGTTATCTGTTCCAAAACACCGTACTGACTCTTTTAGATGAGGATTCTTTACTTGGTCTAGGAGCCAGGTATACCAATTTAAAAGAGATTCTTCCCAGACAGCTGATTAATACTGTTTAATCTACAAAATATTCTAGTGACATCAGGCTTTTTACCCAGACTCTTTGAGATAAAAGTGGCATTGAGAAAGGGAAACACCCAGGATGATGGTTTGCACATCCCATATATAATATGCAAACTCTAAATAGAAGCCTGGACTGCTGCTTGATAGTTTGATTTGGGGGGAAAATTTCTTTTTAAATATTTTAATATATTGAGCCCATTGTGGTTTTTCTGTTATAATACAGTGAAAGCTCACTAGCTGTAGAGAAGATTAGTCACAATTATAGAATATTTTTAAAGGCATGCAATTTAAAAAAAATCTGAATACATACTGTATCTGAAGTAAGCTCACAAAATTTTTTTTGGTACAAGAATTATTGGAAATTAGGCTATTGATTGTTACCATAGACATAATATTTCTTAAAATGCCTGACAACCATTTAAATAGTATAAATACCTTCCTTCTAAATTAGTGAGGTCTAGTCTTAATGAGATACTTACTGTACTTTGAAATTAGAGCCAGCATGAACAGATATTATAATCAGTTAATATGTATTGAATGTTTCCTAATGTCTTTTGATAGTGCCATACACTTTGGAGCATGAGAGGAGTATTAAGACATGGTCTCTTCCTCCAAGGAGTTTTCAATCTAACTATTGTAAATGGGTCAAAATGCAAAGTTACAAAACGATAGAAAACAGTGGATCGTTCACTAAACTGTGTGGAACTGACTCCAGATCTGAAAAGGGAGAGATTTATATTAGAGAACTGAAAGAGGCTTTGTGGGATGAAGTGGAGAGTGAGATAATAAAATGAATATAATGAGCAGTGGGACCTAAAACAGGACCAGTTCACTCTAGCCAGGAAGCTTGGGCTGGATGCAATAGAAAATAAGGAAACAATGGAGATTCTTGAGGAAGGTCCTAGCTTAATCAAAGTGATGTTTTAGGACAATTATTTTGGCAGTTACTTATAGGAAAGATTTGAAAATAATGGTGAGATAGGATGGGATGTGCCTGGATGTGTGATTTCACGGGAATAGGGAACTCTCAGTGAGGAAACTCTCAACCAAGACCTTCTCTGTAATTGATAGTCTTAGAAATTTTCCTGATGCAGCAAAAGGTTAAGTGACTTGCACAGGGTTACACAACCAGTAGGTGTCAAAGACAGAACTTGAACCCAGGTCTTCCTAACTTGAAAGCTAGCTCTTTCTCTGTTCTACATTGCTTCTCTAACAATAATAGCTCCCATTTATATGTTACTATGTAGTTTATAGAGACCTTTCCTCAAGACAGCCCTGTTGAGTAGGTAGTATAATTGTTGTGGTCCCCATTTTGCTTGGTGATGAAGGTGAGGCTCCCAGAGGTGCCTCTTCAGTCCCATAACTAGGCATTGTCAGAGTCAAGACTCAAACTTGAACTTTGTACTTTTTATCCTTAGGAAGCTGCTGGAATAATCTAGGCATAAAGTGAAAACAATTATGGTAGTGACAATGCAAAGGAAATGATGAATCCAAGAGAAATTTTGAAAGGACAGATAGAACTTGGTGATAGAGAGGTAGAGGCAGTTAAGTGACGCGCGGGAATCAGGAAAACTCGAGTTCCACTCCTGCCTGGACAAGTCTTGTAACCTTTCTGAGACTTGGTTTCCTCATCTGTAAAATGAGGGGTTTTGACTCACTGGCCCTTCCAGCTTCCAATCTACAGTCCTGTGACCCTACTAAGTATTATCCTTGCCAGAAAATGGCACCGTTGGGAAGGTTAAGCCCATATGGGATAGAGAGGAGTAAATTCTGTGGTGGGGCCGAGGAGCTTGAGGTGACAGTAGGAAATCCAGTGAAGATGCTGGAAATAAGAGAACTAGATTAGAGCTCACCTAAGAGATTGTGGCTAAAGATGCCAATCCAGGAGTCATCTACATAGAGATTTAGCTAAAGTCGTGAGACTGAGCTCGAGTTCACTCACAAGTCTGTATCGATTGACTTGAAAGCGTGCCCCCGTGGATGACGACTTAAAACTATTGATACTTAGGAAACGAGTGACTACTAAGACAGATTCCATCGATTTATCCAGGGACAATTCCTTGGTTCTGCCCTTGACCAGCCATCATTGTCCACATAATCAAAATCCTTGGGGCTCGTGCCAGCAGTGAATCATTAGGGAAAAAAACAACCTGAGAATTCTCTTCCATATTAGGTAATTAGGTGACACGGTCGATAGAGTGCATGACTTATAATCAGGAGCACCTGGGTTCAAATCCTGCCTCAGAAACTCACTAGCTGTGTCACCCTGGACAAGTCATTTAACCTCTTTAGCCTCAATTTCCTCATCTACAAAATAATAAGAGCACCTGCTTCTCAGAGTTGTTGTGAAAATAAAATTAGATAATATTTGTAAAGTGTTTTGCAGATTTTAAGGTACTACATAAGTGCTGGCTAATTATTATCGTTATCATTATTAATTATTATTATAATCATTTCTTTCCCTTTTGTCTGTTGGTTATGGAGAATTTAGTTGTCTTTTTTTCCTAATTAATCCTTTTTTCTTTTTCATTCGCTTCGTTTGTACACATCTGCTGGGAAGGGAAATAGGATTCTGTCTTGTACTTATGATGTAATGTCTAATGCCTGAACTGCTGCAAATATCTTTTGTTGGGATGCTGTGCCAAAAGAGGCCTAGGTTCTAATTGGAACAAGCCTCCCTCTCCTGAGACTTAGTTAAGGGATGTTAAGAACTTGTCTCCCTTTAGGAAAACAACCACCTACATGGTGCGCGGGAATATGAGCACAGCTGGAACGTGGCAATGCTGTTTTGGATCATTTTAAGGAACCACAGTTATAAGCCACCCCATGAGAAGGAACTTGTCCTGACTGCTTAGTCTAAAACATATCTTAAGAAAGGATCTTGAGGTTTTGCTCCTACAGGTTGACCTGAATTTTTAGATGGCATTTCCAAGTTATATCTTTAATGGGGTTCTAAAAAGAGAAAGAGAGACGCTGATCACTGTGGCCAAAAGAAATATTCACAATAATGACCAACTTCTTGAGCTGTAGAGCAGACATGGCCCGTTACCAAAGACTGGAGTCAAAGCTTGGTGGAACCTGTCAGATCTTGCCCACCATTGGCATAGACTTCAAAAACTCAGGGTCTTCTCAGCTCCATGGCAAAACATCATAGTAGAATTTTGGGGTGGGGGGCAGTATAGGGGGGAGGAGGTAGAGGGAAGGATCCAATTTTATACAAAGGGGAGGAGGTAGAGGAAACGATTCAGTTTTACTTTGTTCCTGGGGTAATAAGGATAAACAAAGGGATGTATAAACGAACAGGCAGGCGGAGGCAGAAACTGGTGGAGTGCCACTCATCCAGGAGCCTTATGAAACAAATCTCTAGAAAAAATAGAAAGTCAGTGAAAAGCTGGTATTTTCTTTTTTTTTTTTATTTTTTTATTTTAATTTATTTTTGACATGTTTGGTTTTCAGCATTGATTTTCACAGGCATTTGAATTACAAATTTTCTCCCCATTTCCCCCCCCCCCCCCCCAAC
>CM053623.1:118377181-118400254 GCA_028646595.1 Phalanger gymnotis
ATATACATATATATATATACACACACACACATACACACATATATATGTATATATATACATAGACACACATACACATATATACATACATATACATAAATATATACACATATACACATACGTATACACACATGCATATTCCCTTTAAAAGCTAGTATTTTCAAATGTGGCTTTTCCAATCAGTTTTATGATGGGCACCTAAGTGGTTTGCTGGATAGAGCTTAATTAGATTCACAGAACCCTGAGTTTGAATCCTTTCCCAGATACTTTGTATCCATAGGACCCTGAGAAAGCCACTTCACCTCTGACTTCCTTAGTTTCCTTATCTTTAAAATGGGGGCAATTATCACACCTATTTCCCAGGGTAGAGGTGAAGATTAAATGAGAGAATGACTATAAAAGTGCTTAGCACAGTACCTGGCACACAGCAAGTACTATAGAAATGTGTTAACTCTTATAATCATTAACCTTCCTCTGCTTCTATTTCATCATCTGTAAAGGGGAAATAATAGCACCTGCTTCATGGGGCTATTGTGGGATAACATACGTCGAGTATTTCGCAAACCTAAAAGCATTATATAAATGCTAGTTATCATTATTATTAATAATCAGAAATGTAGAACCTCTTTTAATGATTTATATTTCAGCGTCTGAAAATCTGTAGGAAATATAGTTTTCTCTTTCTCTTTCAGCTGCTCGGCAGAATCAGGCCAGTGCCTGTGCAGGCCCCACATGATTGGCCGACAGTGCAGTGAAGTGGAATCTGGTTATTACTTCACGACCCTGGATCATTACATTTACGAGGCGGAAGAAGCCCACTTTGGCCCCGTAAGTAGGAAAGTGCTCGGCGCATGGGGGAGAAGTCCATGGAGTCTCAGAGGGACCTCAGTGACCATCTAATATGACCTGACAAGAATAGATCCATGATTTCTCTGGTATAGGAAACTTCCTGTATCAGTGCAGGTTGGCACCTTCTCCACCATTGGTCCTCTCAGTTGCCCAGCACACTGAGATGTTAAGAGAATTGCTCTTAATACAGGAGGCACGTTGGCCTCCTGGTGCAGCTGTGTCAGAGGTGAGACTCGAACCCAAGTCTTCTTAGATTTGGGGCTGGCGCTATCCACTTCTCTCTCTCTGCTTGTGTCACAGAGCAGTTGGTAACATAGATTCTGGGGCAGGGGGGTTGGCAGCAAAACAGGCGTGTATAATTGTGCAAACCAGTAGTCACATTCATGTCCGTGGGTTTCCCATAAGTCTTTTGAGCAGCTCGTGTTGACCAGTAGCCAAATTTCTGGTCCCGGGCTTCAGAATTTAAATTGTCACTGGATTGAATGAACGCACACAGCCCTGTTCCCACGCTGTCCTTGGAGAATTAAAGATACCAGTCATAAGGCAAGATATAGCCTGACTCAGCATCGGTCTGGTCCAGTTGGAAATCAGACAAATGTCCAGTGACTCATGAAGTAGCTTATAGGGCAGGAGTAGGAATGGGGACTGTGATTACATTTCAATAGCGAGCTCTTGGGTGAGGCTGCTCCCTCCATTGATAGAGAAAAGCTCCCTTCTCTGAGACTCAGAGATGTAATAGAGTTGCCTAAAGCAGGAGTGTGAAATATAAGGCCACACATGCGGCCCATGACACATTGAAGTGCAACCTGAACCAGATTAAAATGTAGTTCCTATCTAATTTTAAGGTATTGATATATTAATAAGAAAGAAAGAAAGATAGGTGGTTTTCTAAGTCAACATGTGGCCCAGGGAACTTTATAGACAGTCTAATGGCCCCCATTTTAACTTGAATTTGATATGACTCACCCAGGGCAACTAAGAATAGGGTCACATAGCCAATAGATGTCAGAAGCAAAAGTAGCTTATATTTTTCCCAAATAGTTATTAGAGGAGGCACATTAGCCTCCTGAGTCCTCCTGGCACCTGAGTTCTCCTTCTGCCCGTTATATTATCCTATTTATGTTATGGAAGATGTTCCCAAGTTCCCTAGAACCATTGTAACTACAGATTTAAGGATAATCTTTTTTTCATTACACTGTCCCAAAAATCTTAGTGCTATTTAAGCTTATTAAAGTTCAAACAGTGCTAAGGCTTTTGGGACAGCCTGGATATGCAAAGGGTTTTCCCCAGCCAACAGGAATAAAAGACAGTATCTGACTGTGAAGGGAGGGTAGAGAGAAAACATGTTTTAGTGACTTCAAATTTCTCTGCCTTCCTTGAATGTTTTAACTGACACCATTTCCGGTAGAAAACAGTTCTTTATTTTTTTCCCCCAATTTTTCAGGGAGTCAGCATAGTGGAGAGACAGTATATTCAGGATCGCATACCCTCCTGGACTGGAGCTGGGTTTGTCCGAGTACCTGAGGGAGCCTATTTGGAATTTTTCATCGACAACATTCCATATTCCATGGAGTACGACATCCTTATTCGCTATGAACCACAGGTAAAAAATAATTCTAAGACTATGAGTGAAGGGAGAGATACTGTTAGATCTGTGAATTTCCCTTCTTGGGGATCTTCTGTTCGTAGAATCGTGGTGTTCCATTGGAATAAATGAAAGTTACCGACTTCCCCCGTAGGTATCTAACCATGTTTATCTTTCTTGATTTGGCAAATAATTTGTTCAGAACACCCTATAAATGGCACTGGGCTAACGCAAGTGTTAAAAATTATTCTAGTTGCCAGATCACTGGGAAAAAGCTGTCATCACCGTGCAGCGTCCTGGAAGGATTCTCACGAGTAGCCGATGTGGTAACACAATTCCCGATGACGATAACCAGGTCGTGTCGCTGTCACCAGGATCCAGGTCAGTCTGACCCTGGTGCCATTTTTTTCCCCATAGAATTGTAATATTCTGGTTATTTTCTCCCCCTAATTCCCTTGTGGTAGAGGCTGTTTGGTTATCACTTTCATTAGTAGTTTGGAAACCTACAGGTTGACTTGTTTAAAATCCTTGAAAGCTAACATTTGTTTTATTCTTGGATAGATATGTAGTCCTTCCACGTCCTGTGTGCTTTGAGAAGGGTGTGAACTACACAGTGCGGTTGGAGTTACCTCAGTATACCTCCTCTGATAGTGGAGTAGAGAGCCCATACACCCTCATTGATTCAGTAAGTGAAAGGTGGCGATTGTTGTCGTTTAGTCATTCAGTTGTGTTTCTGCAAAGATATTGGAGTGGTTTTGCCATTGCCTTCTCCAGATCATTTTACAGACGAAGAAACTGAGGCCAACAAGGTTAAATGACTTTCCCAGGGTCACAGAGCCAGAAAGCGCCTAAGGCCAGCTTTGAACTCATGTCCTCCTGACGTCAGGGCCAGCTCTATCCCCTTCGCCACCAAGCTGCCCTAGCTGAAAGATAAAAGGCTAAACCTGTGTTGTTTACTTCAGTTGCAGTAGAGTCATACAACCAAGAACATTCTGCGCAATAGTAGCTACTTTGTTTTTCCCTTTGCTTGCTTCGGAGATCCATTTGATTATTTATTCTAAAAAATCTTCCTGTCTTAGAAAGAAGTGGAATGCCTACTCCCTTTCTGGCCCCTCTCACCAGCCTTTGTAACTTTCTGGACCAGAATACCTCTCATTCACTCCTGGGCCACCCATTCCTTAATCGTGTGGCTTTCCCATTAGAATGGAAGCTCCTTGAGGACAGGGGGACTATATTTGTATTACTAGAACTTCCTTTTGAATGGGTATTCCCAGGTCTTAGTACAGTATGTGGCTTATCATAAATGCTTAATAAACAATAAAAATAGGTAACATATAGCACTTACTGTGTGCCCAGCCCTATATTAAGTACTTTACAATTATTATCTCATTTAATTTTCACAACCCTGGGAGGTAGGTGCTTTTATTGTCATTTTACAAATGAAGAAATTGAGGCAGAGGTTCAGTGACTTGCCCAGGGTCACACGGCTAGTAAGGGTCTGAGGTTGGACTTGGCCCAGCACTCTATCTACTGTACCAACTAGCTTTTGGTCATTCTGGTGCCTTAAGCATATTATAGTTAATTTGTCTTCAACGATGGGGCCTGCAAGGAAGATAATTCATAAATATCTGTGATATAGGGTCAGCTAAGATTTCTGTAATATGACTTCATATAAAACTTTGTTTCCAGTGGCCTATTGCAATTATATAATATTGCATATTACAGTCATCGGTGTTAGACTCGGACTGGAATATTCTAGAGGGCAGGAGTAAGTATCTCATTGAATTTAATATCTCTCCTAGTGTCTAGCACAGTAGTTTGCACAGAGTAAGAGTGTAATAAATGTTGTATTGTATTGGTAAAAGATATTTAAAATGAAACAGGGTGCTTTTGTCATTGGATGAAACAAGATTTGTTTTTCTCCACTGGAAAAGCAAATTCTTAGAAACCAGGAGTAGTATCGTGAGATACGAGAAAGCCCCTCAGGCTTTATTTTTCCCCCCACAGCTGGTTCTCATGCCATACTGTAAATCCCTGGATATTTTCACCGTTGGAGGCTCAGGAGATGGTGTGGTCACTAACAGTGCTTGGGAGACCTTTCAACGATACCGGTGTTTGGAGAATAGCAGAAGTGTTGTGAAAACCCCCATGACAGACGTATGCAGGAACATCATCTTTAGCATTTCTGCCCTGCTACACCAAACGGGACTGGGTAGGTGCAAGTTGTTTTGTTTGCTGAGCTAGCAGACACATTACTGTTAGCTGCTGACCATGCTGCCGGTGAAAAGTATTCTCAGCACAGTGAGCTCACTCCCAGGGAAACCCCGGCCCTCAGCCTCACAGGCTTAATGCTGCATCCGTCACTTGTATCAGCACAAGTCACGTTTCAAATGCAAAGGTGGTAGATTCTCGGGATGCCAGGGTGTTTTTCTAGATATATCTTTTTCTTTCTCTTGGTTTTTCATGTCTTTCAGTGGTTTAATACCGTTGAGGGACTTCTCAGAAGTAAGTTTTAATGGTGAATTCTCAAAGATTTAACTTAGAAGTATTAGTAAATGAGAGAATAATCCCTTTTTCTTTTTTTAATACAGGGTCAGAGTTAAACCCAGCAAGTCATAAGGCCTTAGCCACGGTGATCTATGGGCTAACCAATAATGTGTAAGCTTTATGCAGGATAAGGAAGAAGCAACCAGGGACCTGGGAATTCTGACCTTATGGGGACTTTCCCAGAATGCCTTGTATCGGTCATTCAGCCCTGTTTCTCCATCCTCCTCCTCAGGGAAGAGGTGATGTCATCAAATGCAGCGTTCTAAGGACAGTGAAAAGACAAGAAAATCAGGGCAGCCCAATGAAGGAGAATGGAGTAGAAAGAAGGAATTTGCAACACAGTATGCTGATTTCTTTCGTAGTGATTCGTTCGTCTTATAGATTCTTCCCTCTCTCTACTTTTCAGCTTGTGAGTGTGATCCTCAGGGATCCTTAAGTTCTGTCTGCGACCCTAACGGAGGCCAGTGCCAGTGCCGCCCGAACGTTGTTGGAAGAACGTGCAACAGATGTGCCCCGGGCACCTTTGGATTCGGCCCCAATGGGTGCAAACGTAGGTTACTCAGGAAAGATTTAAATTTCTTTTCTTTTTTTAATTTAGTAAGACTGACTACTGCCAGATATTGTTATCGTTATATTTCCAAAAGGTCGCTTTTCACTCCCCAAGCATGCTATTTTGTTTCCATTTCCATTCAGATCGATATTCAATTAACGTACCCTGGCTTTTGGTAGAATCATAAAATAATTGGGAAGGACCCCAGAGACTAACCCCTGCCCAGATCATGAATCTTCTCTATAAGACGCTCAGAATTGATCATTTCAGTATTCACTTAAAACTCTCCAGAGCCAAGTAACTTCCTAGCCCACTAGACAACTCATTCCATTTTTGGACAGCTCTGATTGTTAGGAATTTTGTTCCTTATCTAGAGCGCAAATCTGCCTGACTATAATTTATAGTCATGGGGCTTAGTTTTACATCCACTTTTAGTAGAACAAACCTAGTGACTGCTTCAAATATTTGAAAATTGCTCTTATATTCAGCCCCCTTCTTGGTAAAATTACTCCCAATTACTTTGAGACCGCTAGGTGACACAGTGGGTCGAGTGCTGAGCCTGCAGTCTGGAATAGCTGAGTTCAAATGTGGCCTCAGACACTTGACACACTTTACTAGCTGTGTGACCTTGGGCAAGTCACTTAAGCCCAATTGCCTTGCCTTCCCCCCTCCAAAAGAAAAAAAAAATTATAAAATAGGAATGATAATAGCACCTACCTCAGAGAGTTGTTGTGCAGATCAAATGAGATGATATTTGTAAAAGCATTTAGCATAGTGTATGGCACATAGTAGTGCTTAATAAGGCCTTATTCTCTTCCCTTCCTTTAATGCATCCTAGTGTGGCATGTTAAAGACGCTGGTGAGTGGTAGCTTTTCTATCTGCTTACTTCTTTCTGGATTTTTTTTTTTGCTTCTTTATTTTCTCAGCATGCGATTGCCACATGCAAGGTTCTGTCAACGCCTTCTGTGACCCAGTTACTGGCCAGTGTCACTGTTTCCAAGGGGTCTATGCCCGGCAGTGTGACCGATGCCTCCCTGGCTACTGGGGCTTCCCTAGCTGCCAGCCTTGTCAGTGTAACGGGCATGCAGATGATTGCGATCCCGTTTCCGGAGAATGTTTCAGCTGTCAGGACTACACTTCGGGTCATAACTGTGAAAGGTATGTGAGAACTGCCCGTTGAACCAGCTTGTGTGGAGCGATTAAACGTCACTGACGTGGTGCTTCAATCCAACTATCTGCAAACAGTGCCTCCCTGCAGATCGCAGATTTCATTTTCTATTTTCTATGTTTTATTGATTTCTGTTCTTTGCATTCTCTTAACAAACCCTGGAAGATATAATCCATTTAGGAAAAAAATATTTCCAAGATTCTGGGCCTAGGAAGAGATAATATTAGTGATAGCTATAGCCAGCAGTTGAAGCTAGCTTGAAGGATTCCAAAATTATTTACAAACATCTCATTTTGTCTTTACAACAGCCCTAGGAGTTAGGTGCTTTTATTATCCCCATTTTATAGATGAGGAAACTCAGAGGGGCAGAGGTTAAGTGACTGAAGCAGGATTTGAACTCAGTTCTTGGTGGAGTCCTCTGTACCTAGCAGAAGCACAACCTAGAGCTAAGGATCACCACCTGCCCCTACCCTTGGTGGTTGGTAAACTAGGTAAAAGATGACTCAGTATGCCTCATTATCACTGTGGAGTGTGAGGAGGAAAGCCTAATGTATATGTCTTTTGGTCTGTGCCATCAGCTTTATATAGAAAGGGCATCCCAGATATTTGGCAGGGCTGTTTGCCTGGTGAAGATTTTGGTAGAAAGAAGTAAGAGAGACTATTTTATAGGGAACCTAAGACTCAAATAAACTAGTATAACAAAGTGGACTATGGTGGTGTGGAATAGAGAGTTGGCCTCAGAGTCAGGAGGACCTGGGGTTCAAGACCCACCACTGACCTGCTAGCTGTGTGACCCTGGACCAGACAGTGTTTAAGCTCTCGGTGTCCCAGGCATCTGTAAGACTAAGTTGCTAAGATGTCTTTGTGGAAACAGTTTCCTCCCTGTGGATTCTTGTATAGCGGTGCAGTCATTCCAATTTTTAAAAGTGAGTAATGCAAGCAAATGGATCTTACTGCATCTTTCTTAAAATTATAATGTCAGAGTTGACATGTGACTTTGACCCTGAATTCTTTTACTCTAGGGCTTTTTGTTCAGCTATAAAAGCATTGTTTTGTCTTGTGTTGCACCGTCACGTTGTGGTGGCTGCTTCCTCGGACATAGCAGTGAAGTCAGGCTCATGAGACCCACATCCTGGTTCTCTCATTTGCTGATTATCTGATCTTGGACAAGTCATGTAACTCACCTTAGCCTCAGTTTTTTTATCTCTAAAATGGGAACAATGATCCTTCATATACATTATAGGACTGTTGTAAGGATCAAGTGAAATTATTTATGTTAAAATGCTTTTTGGGAAAATCAGAATTAGGGGAGCTCTGTACCTGCAATTTTGTTGGTATAAAGAACTTCTGGGAAAGAAACTACCAATCTGAGTCAGCAACTGCTTACCTGGGGTGGTAAAAGGTTAAATGATTCACCCAGAGTCACATAGTCAGTATGTGTCAGAGACAGGACTTGAACCCACATCTTCTTCCTGACCCTGAGATCAACTCACTGTCCACTGAACCATGTTACTTCTCTTCTGGTGGCGCTAGAACATTAGACTTGGAGACAGGAAGACCCTGAGTTCAAATCAAGTCTCAGATATTAGCAAGTCCCGTTTCCTCATATGAAATGTGGTGATGATAAGAGCACGCACCTCCCAGGGTTGTTGTGAGGGTAAAATGAGATGTCGTAAAGTGCTTTGCAAACCTTAATATAAATGCTAGCTATTATCAACCTAATCATTATTTTATCATTCCCTCAAAATTGTGTACAAAGGCACACGTACACCTATAGCTAATTATTTCTCCATGTCCATAGAGGGCCGGATGAGGAAAACTGCTGTTTTTGATAATTTCCTACATGTGTTCCTTTCATTGTTCCTATTTGATTGAGAAATGATGAAGAGCAGAGCGTGAGGGTGCAGATGGGAAAGGAGAGTTGTGAGATATATAGAAAGGTAAAACAGCAATGACTTTTCCAATCCTACTTCAGAGCCAGTCACATTGTGAGCAGCATATGAAAGGATATCCTGTGCGAATATTTGTGATATTGCTATTCATGCTTGCCATTTTGTGTCTAAATAATGAAGGATTTTATTTTGCCTCGGGGAGAATGGGAGTGGGTGTGAGAGGGGAGAAGACCTTAGCCTAGGCCTGGATAAAATATAATTTTAATAAATGTTTGGAATTCTGAGATCTAGTTGGAGCCAATTTCTCATTATTTTTTTCCTCATCCCCAAAATTAATCAGAGTTCAAAATCCTGTGAACTTGACAGGGAGGCTCTGATCTCAGATGTCCCTGTGGGGATGCAGGGAATCCACCTTCTCTTCCTGCCAGACTCTATTTGAATGGATTTCACTTAGGAAATGTTAGGAAACCATCTTTAAAATAGTTTTGAAGAATATAAAATTACAGTATCTGTGCAGATTTTCCTACCGTATAACCCTGAGTGCCAAGGAAAACACCTTCACAATAATACAATTCATGATCTTTTGGAACAACACTTAATTTTATAGAATGTTTTTATTCTTTGAACCAGCCTCCTGTCTCCTTCTTTTTCTTGGATAGTTTGGGTAGAATATGCCTCTCTTTCAGAAAAAAAAATTACAGAGTGAAAACTGTACTGAGTTTTGGCAAGTTCTTAATTAGTTGTGTTAACTATGAGAGTATTGAATTAGATGACCTTAAAAGCCACTTTTTCCTCTCAGTTTCTGTAATTCTGTGTTGATTTTTCTAACTGGTTGACGTTACTGGTTTAGGTGCTTGCCTGGCTATTATGGAGACCCTATCATCGGTTCAGGAGATCACTGTCGGCCCTGCCCTTGCCCAGATGGTCCAGAAAGTGGACGACAGTTTGCCAATACCTGTTATCAAGATCCTATCACTTTGCAGCTTGTGTGTGTCTGCAATCCTGGATACCTAGGTAAATGGTGGAAGTTTATTTTTGTAGTCCAGAGAAGGTAAAGAATGAAAAATGTTTGAGTGTTGAATTATCTGTAAAAATACCCCTCCCCCCGACAAAAGGCATTTTCACGGAGGACCAGAGAGTTTCATTTTCATGGTCATTAATTAAAAGTTAAGGGCATCTGAAGTTGTAACAGTATTCTTCTATCATTTTTACATGTGAAAATACATCCAGTTCTTGATTGTACATAGTAATAATGAAAAACAGGAGTGGCATGGAGATTATGCATAGTCCCCAAATCCATCAAATATTTTGCCATGGTTACTAAACAACAGAAAAAGATGGATTTTAGTTTCACTTCCTTTTCTTACCTCTATCCAGCGTCTGATAAAGGTAACAAGCAATGAAGTGGTCACAGGTATACAACAGGAGGCAAGAAGAGGAAAAGCAAGAGACTAGGACCATCCACACTTATATTCAACCACAGTGGGTCACGTATATTAAATTTTCTCCTTGTTTGGGGACTTTGGTTTTATGTGTCTTAATGGAAGGGAGCACAACTTCTGGAGGGAGAGGACTTGGATTCAAATCTCACTTGGGGTACTGACAGCCTGTGTGACCTCGGGCACATCATTTAACATTTCTGGGCCTTGATTTCATCTCCAAAATAAGGGAATTGGGATATGTGGTATCAGAGGTCCTTTCCAGCTCTATATTTACAATCTTTTGATCTCTACCCAATTCCTCTACCTTACTTAGAATAAGACCTATGCTTAGCTCACTCTGTGAAAATGAATCCTTCTCTCCCCCTTTTCCCCCATTTTTTAATTTTTACAGCTATTTTCACCCAGCCTTTTTGTACTCACACAGCTCTTGGGAAATATTTACACTTGTAGCTCGATACCTGTGGGGAAACACTCAGCATCAATGTCACTTTTCCTTGTTAACAATCCTGAAGTTTTTAAGCAGAAATAAGTTTTCCCAGTTACTTCGCAAATCCTTGGATTAGAACGTTATAACACCTGATCCTGCATGCTCTGACCTTTACCTAGCCCTCTATTGCATATCTGTTGAAATAAATGCAACATTCCAATGTAGACAATACTACCCATAGCAAGAGAATGCTAAAGTTAGGCCATATTTTTTTCCCTTTACAATAAGAATATGATTAGATTCAATTTAGAGGTCTTTTTCTCTCAAAGTATGATCAACCCAGGTGTATTGAACATATGATCAGATTAAAAATATTAATTGAATAAATGATTCAATTCAGCAGTTATTTGTTAGGATATAAAAACAAGGATGACACCAATCCTGCCCTCAAAGACTCTTTCCAAGTTACAAGGCCCTTTCTATATCCAATTTCAATCCTCACCACAGCCCTATCATAGGCAACAAAGTATTAGAACTCAGAATTTTAGAAATGAGTGTTAAAAGTTGTTTTATGTGTAATTGGGGAAAAAATCAACTATCATTAGAAAAATAAAAAGTATTAGGCAGTTAAATGGTAATATAGAGTGCTGGGCCTAGAATTGGAAAGTGTTAAGTTCAGATGCAGCCTTAGGATCCTAGGAGCTGCGTAAGCCTGGGCAAGTCACTTAAGTTCTCTCTGCCACAGTTTCCCTGTATATAAAACAGGGATAATAGTCACCCAGGGTGGTTGTGGTAAGGATGAAATGAGATAATATTTATAAAGTGCAAACCTTAAGGCACTATATAAATGCTAGGTGTTGTTATTTCTGTTCTGCAGAGGAGCAAACTGGTCCTGAGAAATTACCCAAGGGAGCAGATCTTAACCTAGTTATTCTGACTCTAAATTTTTCCATTATACCACATTCCTGCCTTTTCTTTCCTCTGGCAACTCATTGTGGCATGAGGAATGACTGGATTCTCAAAGGCCATAGGAGTAGAATGTAAAATATGGCAGGTCTGGGTACAGTTCCCACGTCAGACCCATATGTCTGTGGATCCAAGGACCAGCTTTGCCATCTACTCAGGTGGGTCATAAAGTGACGAAGTTTTCGGCCATAACGGCTGTCACAAATCATCTAATTTGCAAAAAGGTTGACCAAAATCAGTATATAATAGGATCATAGATTTAGAGCTGGAGGAGACCTTCTAAATCAAGGGGTTCACACCCCCTTCCCTCATTACACAGATCAAAGCCCCAAGCTGCTAATTGACTTGCCCAAGGTAACATAGATACCAAGTGGCAGGAGCTAGGATTCCAATCCAGGCCCTCTGATTTCAAATCCACTGCTCTTATACTAAATGCACTTGCCTCCTGCCTCAGTGGAAGAGAATGTCCACAGTGACAAAATGGAAGTTCCTCGAAGTGTGGGAGGAAGTAAGCCTCTCAACCTTTGTTCATCTTTCATCATCACACAGTCCTGACCCCTGAACATTTTAGGGAACCAGCTGAAATGCCCTTGATTATTTTCACCAACAGGAGCCAGATGTGACGAATGTGCCTCGGGCTACTTCGGGAACCCTGGAGATGTTGGTGGGGTGTGCCAGCAGTGCCAGTGCCATAACAACATCGATACAACTGACCCCGAAGCCTGTGACAAAGGGACTGGAAGGTGCCTCAAGTGTCTGTATCACACCGAGGGTGAAAACTGCCAGCTTTGCAAATTTGGGTATTATGGAGATGCTCTTCAGCAGGATTGTAGAAGTAAGACACCAGCGGACTGTGTTAGCCTCTGCCTTTATTAAAACAGTCACCTATAGGGCCTCAAGGATCGGGGCTAGTACTGATTCCATTCAAGGAATGTTTGTACTCATGTGAATTAATATCCCGAGTAGCATCTCTTTTAAAAGTGAAGAATTATGGGGTTCACATTTTGCTGTTTTTTCACCCTTATTTTCTGGCTTATCTCAAAGACTCTGAGATCTATCAGCCCATTGGCTTAAAGGAAGGCATCACCTATCTAGCTATTTAATATGATGATAAACTATTCTTACAGGGCTTTAATTTTGTGTTATAGCTACTAATAGAGGTTTTTGGACTATAAAAGTATGAGTACTCGTGAACTGGCCATGAGACGAGAATGAGAGATAATTGATGGATAACTTGAGGGTCCTATTTGATGATATGAGCAGAAGGCTCAGAGGCCACCCGTTGTATTGGGTGGATACTCTTACTTGCTTTATGCAAAATGGGCATCGCTATGAATTAGTGAATGAAAAAGCATTTATTAAGTGCTTATTATATACGAGTAAGTGTCAGACTTATAGGAAGACAACAGATAAAGTTTGCACAGGATGGGCAAGAAAGGATAGGTTGCAAATTCTTGAAGGAAATAGTCATGTTAATGGCTAATAATAATAATCCCAGATCACTTTGAGTGCTAAAGAGGCAGAACCATTGTTAATTGTCAGTCAGTAAACATACATTATGTGCCCGGCACTGTGGTAGATATTGGATTGGTTAGGAACTGGGCAAATTAAACAACCAAGTGGAAGGAACCTGAAGTTTTCTGACATCTCAGGATTTGGAATCTTCCCATTGAAAGGGAAAAACCAGACTGACATCCATGAAGAGGATCCGGCTTTGTGCCTGTTTCATTTCTCGTAATTCATTCCTCTTATCAAGAGATTATCTGTGGTCACTTCCTGTTGCTGTTAAACTCAAGCCCCCAGGCCCTAGCTTTTAGACAAACATCTCTGGTATGTTAAGGAACATCGGGACTGGATTCCTTGACGATGTGGAGCAAAACACACTTAAAAATAAAGTAACTTGGGAGGTTTCTATCTACCTCAACAAACATTCTAATTTCTATTCATCCCTTTGCTGCCTCCATACAGGAATTCACAGTTAGTACATGTTTCAAAAGCCCTTTGCTTTTTTTGATTTGTATCCCCCATTCTTTGTCTCTTCTACCACAATGCCTAACGTACATGTTTATTGACTTGCTAGTGATGGTGCAAAACCAGTTTATCAAAACTGCTTTTTTATGCAAAAAGGACATCAAAGTGGATTAGTGAATGAGAAAGCATTTGTTAGTTGTTTACTGCATGCCAGGCACTATGATAGGCATAAATCTATCATGACAATATCTTCACCCTGTTGAGTGGCATGAGGACATCAGAGAGTCTCTAATGTTAGGTGCAATCTCTGTAATACCCTAGTCCTTGTCTTCATTCTGTGTACGTTTTATTTGTTCCCTTTACTTCCCTCCCATCTCTTGAAGATTTTTTTACAAGACGTTGGGGGGAACAGGACAAGAATCAGACTACTGAAGCTCAGTACGCTTCCCCATTGTATTTCTCTTACTCTTCTTATCTTGCAGAGTGTGTTTGTAATTATCTGGGTACGGTACAGGAGCACTGCGATGGCTCTGACTGTCAGTGTGACAAGATAACCGGGCAGTGCCTGTGCCTTCCTAATGTGATTGGGCAGAACTGTGATCACTGTGCACCAAACACCTGGAACCTGGCCAGCGGTGCGGGGTGTGAGCCCTGCAGCTGTGATGCTGCCCATTCTTTTGGCCCATCCTGCAATGAGGTAAGGGAGTAGAGGGGGTTGACCATTGTGGCTCAAGGGAAAGTGCCTGTTTGAACCATCCCTGGTGTCTAAACCACGATACCATGGTGGCCGATGTGTACTGAAGAGCTCTCGTGGAAGCTGCTCCTCATTTTGAATGGAATCGAGTTGCTTTGTGATCCTGGGCAGGTGAATCACATTTCCAGCTCAGCTGGAAAGAGGGACCAAACATCTGTATCCATTGTTATGCCAAGTGGTGTCAGGTTTCCTGGAGACACACTGCAAATAAACTCTCCAAGTCAAATACGGTCAAAGGTGACCCAAAGTTCCAGCTTTGATTTATGAGGATAAAAGCATGGCAGAGAAAAGATATAAACACAAGCGCAGCATGCCGGGGAAAGGCTGGTTTGACCATTGAGATCCCATTTGGATTCCTCAACACTTGCAGAAAAATAACCTTTTTTTCTAGCTAACATGAGTCAAGCCCTTCTCAGGAGAAGAAAAGCATTCATGCTTTTGTTCTTCATCAATAAATTAACAAATATTTATTAAGCACCTAGTACGCATCTAATGGAGAAGGCAATGGCAAACCACTCCAGTATCTTTGAGAAGAAAACCCCAAATGAGGTCATGAAGATTGGGATGCAACTAAAACAACTGAATAACCAAAAAACGCATCTAACACTGTGTTGGGCGCTGGAGATAGAAAGGCAAAAAAAGAAAAGAAAAAAAGAATCTCTACTCTCAGAGAGCTTAGATTCTATCTTAGAAGATAATATGTACATATATTAATGTGTTAGAATAAGTATAAAAATGACATAAATAGTATAAATATATATAAAATATGTAGGGTAAATAAAATGAAAAGTATAAATAAAAAACAAGATAAATTGGGAGCAGAACACTAGTAGGTACAGAGATCAGAAAATGTTTCATGTAGAAGAAGGTGGTGCTTGAGTTGTATCTTAAAGGAAATGAGGGCTTGTGTGAGACAGATGAGGAAGAGAGTACATTTGATGCATGGAAGGGCACCTGAGAAAATCCAGAGATGGAAAATAGAGTGCTGCTTTGGAGGAACAGAGAAAATGGCAGTTTGACTAGACTGTAGGGTGTAGTGCGTAAGGGACTTTAAAAGTTGTGGACGGAGGCGTTTCCATGGTATCCTAGCATCAATAAGGAGCCACTAGAGTGGGGAAAGAGAAGTGTTATGGTCACTTTTGTTGTTTCTGTTCAGTCATTTTTCAGTTGGTCTGACTCTCCATGAGCCCATTTGGGGTTTTCTTGGCAAAACTACTGGAGTGATTTGCCATTCTCTGGCTCATTTTACAGATGAGGAAACTGAGGCAAACGGGGTTAAGTAACTTGCCAGGCTTCTGCAGCTAGTAAGTGTTTGAGGTTAGATTTGAATTCACGCCTGCACTTAAAGAAAAAATGTTTTGGCAGCTGTGTGGAGCAATGGGTAGAAGTCATGCAGAGGCAAATCTAGAAAACAAAACACAAACACTTCCTAACAATTAAGCCATCCAAAAGTGGAACAGGCCACCCATAGAGGGGGTGGGTTCCTTCCTCCCTGGAAGTCTTCAAGCAGAGACTAGATTTTTGGGGGAGATTTATTGGGGAGGTCATAGTGGTCTCATGTGGCGGGGTTGGACCACATAACTACTGAGGTACCTTCGAATTCTTTGATTCTGTGGAAGACACGTTATATTGTAAAGTGGGTGTCAATGCCATAGTCTAGGCAAGTGGTGATGAGGACCTCTATGAGGTGGTGGCTGTGTGAGTAGAAAGAAGGGGTTGAATGTAAGTGATGTGGGAGTAGAAATAGTGAGATTTGGTGACTGGCGGGTGAGAAAGAGTGAAGAGTCAAGAATAACACCAGAATTACAGCCCTAGGAGACTGGAAAAAATGGTGGTGCCCTTGATAGAAAAAAGAAAGTTTGCTGAGTGGCTGGGTTTGGGGAAAGATAATAAATTCTCCTTTGGCTGCGGTAAGTTGAGGATGTCTTTGGGATTTCCAGCTTGAGCTGTCCAGCAGTAGGTATATGGGACTGAAGCTCTGGAGAGAGCTATTAATCGCTAAATTTATAAGCTTTATTAAGCTCCTGTTATACATCTGTGAGTCATCTGCATAGAGATAATTAAGTCCAGGGAAATTGATAAGGTCACCCAGAGAATATGTAGAAACACCAAGGAAGAAGGTCCAGGAGTGAGCCTTGGGGTACGCCCACAGTTAGCATAACATGGTTGAATTGGCAAAGGAGACCGAGGAGCAGATAGGTAAGAGGAGGGCCAGGAGAGAGGTAGCAAGAAGAAAAAAAAACCCAAGGGAGGGTAGTAAGCAGTGTCAAATGCTGGGGAAAAGTCAAGAAGGATGAGAACTGAGAATAAGTGGCCAGATTTAGCCTTTAAGAGATCATTGATGATTTTAAAGAGAGCAGTTTCAGTTGAGTAAAGAGGTCAGAAGACACTGCAATACGTTGAGTAAATCAGAGGAAAGGAGGTGGAGATGATCCGCAGGAACAGTTTTCCTTCGGACTTTGGCTAAGAATGATAGAGTTAGGTATAGGACAGTTAACTTGAGGGGGATGGACTTGGGTGAGTTAAAAGGTAGGAGGGAAGAGACCAGGAGATAGAGAGATTCAAGATTAGAGAGAAAAAATGATTGAGGAGGCCCTCTTAAGGAGAGGCGGGGAGGAAAGGGATTGGCCTTGGCCAGAAGGCTTACCTCATCTGAGACTGAAGGAAAGGAAGAAAGAATAGAGGAAGGGGAGATCTCCGGAGCTTTTGAGATGAGGAGAAATGGAGCTTGCAATGAAGGGCTTCAGTTTTCTTAGTGAAGTCAGAGGAAACGTGCTCAGGTGAGAAGGTTGAGGCAGGGGAACATTTGAAGTGAAAGTTTGAGAGAGAATTTGGAATAGCTTCTGTTGGGAGTGAGATAGGGCATCAGGAATAAAGGGCTGGAGTCAGGAAGACTCATCTTCCTGAGTTCATATCTGGCCTCAGACACTTACTAGCTGTGTGACCCTGGGCAAGTCACTTAACCCCATTTGCCTCAGTTTCCTCATCTATAAAAAAGAATTGGAGAAGGAAATGGCAAACCACTGCAGTATAACCACCAAGAAAACCCCAATTGGGGTCATGAAGAGTAGGGCATGACTGAAACAACTGAAGAACAAAGAGTGAAGGACATGTTGAAATTAGATAACAGATTCAGAGTGGATCCAGTTAGCACAATTTTTTTTTGTGAACAGGTTAGTCCCCCTTCTCTTCTCACATACCTAATTCACAAAACTATAAATCTAAAACGTCTTTTTATGATAAAGTCTAAATAAACCTGTTATCTTTTCTTTTTGTGATTAACAGTTCACCGGGCAGTGTCAGTGCATGCCTGGGTTTGGAGGCCGAACTTGTAATGAGTGCCAAGAGCTTTTCTGGGGAGATCCAAATGTGGAGTGCCAGGGTGAGTCCTCTTTCTTTTTCTCTGTGTTCATCATGTTAATTGCCCAGTATTTGCAGCATTTCGTTTTCAGTGTTTATTGGTCTGATAAGGACACATGAAGTTGATATAAGATACCATATCTTATAAGCTGTCATATCATGTCTTATTATCAAGACATACAAGAGGGCATTCTCATCCATAAAATGGGGATGATAACAACACCTCCTCCCGCGGTTATTGTGAGGATCAAACGAGGTGATTAATTGTAAAGCCCTTGGCACAGTAGCTGGCACACAGTAGGTGCTGTATAAATGTTAGCTATTGTTATTAATTCAGATTTCAACCCTTGTATTATGTGCATCTTGCATCATTTCCTGTTTCACTTCACTATCATTATTTTGACTTTTTTCTAATTATAAATGTTACGTCACCCCATCAACCCATGAAAGCAGGGATTGTCTCATAATTTTTTGCATCCCTCACAGTGCTAGATATTTAGTAGTCACTCAGTGAACATAAACATTTGTTAAATGGATTAGTTTATGAACTACTGATCTCGGGCATTCAGTGCTTGAGTTGGAAAGAGGATGAAGATTGATGAAATGACTTAGATAGCATCCTGCATTTATTGTTTGAAGGCCAGAATCCCTTGGCTTCAAGTGTGCCGAAGAGTAAGATTATCTCTCTCTTCTATTCTTTACGGCCTCCTCGACGCCTTCCTTGTCACTCCATTAGAGACCTGGCTGTATTGGTTCAGGGCTGCTATTGAGGGCAGAAAAGGATGTCGGTTAAGCTTGGGGAGGACCACGTTCCAACCAAGTTGCTGTTTGTTTTTTTACCCCTCGGGAACTTGTGCTTCTCATCCATGGAGAATTTTTCTCATTATCTTGTGAGTAAGTGAACTTTCCCGGAATTGCATTGCAATTTCCCATCAGAGAGTGGAGATCTGCCTACGCGTGTCTATAGGGAGGCAGGGTATGGTATATACAAAGACTACCTGTTACTATTTACTGCAGTTTGCTGAATGGAAATCAGGCGTGCTAGGGGCTAGTCTCAGCGCCACCCTCTTTGATTCTGGGCCTAGGTATCTTCATTCATCCAACTTTCTCAATTTACAAGATAATCATCAAGGTTGTCTCTAATTGTGACATGCTTTCATTCTTTGGTTCAGATATTGCATGCTTTCGAGTAAAAGGCCTTTTTGTTTTGGCCTGTGACTTTTGGCAGCTGGTGTGTAGATTGTAATTTCGAATCTCCTGACCTGAATTGACTGTCTCACCATCCCTAATCCCACCAGTCTTTGCCCACTGTCAGGACTGGACAATAATAGTGGGAATTTGGGGCACTACCTTCTTTTAGGAACTTTAACTTAGGGGCAGATCTATGGTACCCATGTAGGCCTCTTTCTTTTACTTCTTTCAATCTTCCATTCTTTCCATTTGGGAGAAAGGTCAGTCCATTATGTAGAAACTGAAAATAATATGATGGAAACCCCAGGTCTGTCAAATGGGAGTAAATCCCAAGGTATTTTTTTTAAGTCTCATTTATGGCATTGTAAAGGGTGGGGGGTGAGAGAAAGAGAGGTAAGCAGAGAGAAAAGAGAGATGGGGAGGAGAGAGAAAAGTGACAGGGAGAGAAGAAAAGATAGGAGGAGAGAGAAAAAAGGGAGGCTGAAAGATGAGAAAAGAGAGAGGGGGAAAATAAATATATTCCATTACCAGAATGGCATTTTCTCAGGGGGTAAAACTTATTAAAGCCAAATGAATCATAATGGTTGCAACAGCATAAGGATTAAGCAATTTTTTTGTTACAAGATTAATTTTCTGTGAGAATAGCTTTAAGGAGAAAAATTCATGGGAAAATTAAATAAAATATTTGTAGAACTTTATTCCTAAGTAAAAAGTATAAATCAAAACGAGATACAGATATTTTCTTTAGTTTCTCATACCTAACTTGTCACATTTTTTTCTGTTGACCTTTACTTTTTGTTTTTTTGGGGGCTTTTTTTTGGTTATGAGTGAAGAAAGAAATAACACAGACTCAAACTAGCAAGACATTTGTGATTCCTTACATAATGCCAAACTGTGATTAAGATGTGGTGTTTAGAAATGTGGATACTGTGTGTTCTTTTGTTTTTTAAACCTATCTCTTCATTAACAGCAGGAACTCTTCAAACAGTGAACCAGACCAGAACTTAACATCTGATATGTTTTAAAAATTGAGGCTTAGCCAAGAGTGTTTGTAGCAGCATCTTAGATTAGATTAAGGCCTCTTTTTTTTTTTAAGAGTGAGATGTGTTTTCTGTGTCTTTTAAATAAATCCTTTTTCATGAGTCTCTCTCTCCTGTGGAAATGCTGATATGTTACTAGATAGAATTTCTCAAGTACCCAGTCACTACTTCCAGTGGAAGGTTGGTTACAAATGGTACTGGTTTCTCCAAGAGAAGAGAAAAAAATCCAGCTTGCAATCTAGCTTTAAATGTTTGAACCTTACAGTGCCCCCCCAAGGGCATGCTTTTCTCCAGGCCCTGTCTCCATCACTGCTTATTTCCAGATTCTATCAGCATGTGTCATTGTCAAAATTGGGTTCCCTGCCAGAGTTTTCTGACCTTTTTTGCTTCAGGTCGACTTTTGTTGGAAAGCATGAAAACCCTGTTACCCCAAGTCAGATTCAATCAGAGAATTGTTCATTTATTACTCAGAATTCTTTCCCTCTTTTATCTTTGCTTTAAACTTTCTGCTATAAATTCATCAGAAGGGTGACATTGTAGAGGAACACTGCCAACTTGTTTAGGTCAAAAATTATAGACCTTCTTTTAGGAACTTTGACTTAGGGGCAGATCTATGGTACCCATGTAGGCCTCTTTCTTTTACTTCCTTCAATCGTTCATTCTTTCCATTTGGGAGAAAGGTCATTCCATTATGTAGAAACTGAAAATAAGGCTAAAAAAAATCTGGAATCATAGAAGATTAAAGCCAAAAGGGAATTTTGAGATCACATAGTTCAACTTCTTTATGCTGCAGATGCAGAAACAGATATATTGAAACTCATGTGGGTTAGTTAATAAATAAAGGAGCCAGGACTAGAATACAGGTCTACTAAATGCCCTAGCAGAGGGGATCTTTGTACTATAGTGGGTCTTGTCTTGATTAATAAAATGATATAGTAAACCAAAGAGGAAAAATAACCCACCAGTCTGTGGATTCAGGGAATGCTTTGGCTTCTAGGCATTTAAGCTGAATCATGTGTACAGCAATCATTTGATTACCTAGGGTGGTTCGTGGTTTTTGAAAGTGCAGTCTGATTGAATTGCAGAGGGTGTGGCAGCAACCCAGGAAGGCAGCTCACAGGGCTACCAGCCGATGCTAAAGAAAAGCCTGAGATAGTTGTATATAAAATCAATCCATCAGCAAGAATTTATTTATTAAGCACCTACTATATATATGGCACTATGTTAGGACCTGGGCATGCAAATACAATAAGTCAAATGGTCTCTGTCTGTGGGATATGAAAATAAAACAAAGCAGGGGTGGCTAACAGCGTGGGAAGTCAAGAAGGGCCTCTGGAATGAGGTGGCACTTGAGCCATGTGTTAAAGTGAAGAAGCGAGGCAGCAATGGAGAGGAAAGGCAGTCCAAACATGGGACAGTCTGTGAACAGGTCCAGATAGAAGGTGGAGAGATTTATGTAAGGAATGGTAGGTAGACAGGTTCAGCTGGAACAAAGTACATGAGGAAGAGTAATGTATAACCAGCTGACTAGAGTTGGATTTTAAGGGCTTGAAATGCCCCAAGTTTATATTAGATTTTAGAGGTGTATGGGAGCCATTGAAGCTTCCTGGCCAGAGAAGTAACCAGGTCAGAGCTATGCTTTAGGAATGTCATTTTGACAACTATGTGGAAAACAGATTCGAGTAGAGAAAACACATGAATGAAGCAAGGAGACTGGTTAAGAGGCAAGCATAGGGGAGGCAGAGCTAAGATGGCCACATGAAAACAGCGTCTTACCGGAGCTCTCTCACAAATTCTGTCAGATTCCTATAAAAAAAATTGAATTTGAGCAGATTTGAGAGAGTTAGAAACCGCAAGAAGTCTGAATGGGGTAAATTTCCCAGCGAGGAGAGTCTGAAAGGCCGAAGGAATGAATCTGTAGGCTAGGAGAGCACTCGGTGTGCAGAGCTGCTCTAGACGGGACCAAAGCGGAAGCGGCTGGCCAGGAAACCCACGTGGGAGACAGGCTGAGAGAAAGCCGGGCACCTGAAACCAACAGAGATCCCCAGGCCTCCCAACACAGCACAGCACTCTGTGGAAGCACCGAGAGGCAGCACAATGCCACCAACCGTGAGATACCAACTCCTGAGGCTTGCAGCCCAAAGTTGTGAAACACTTCTTGGATTTCCAGGAGACATAATGGCCAGGTAAACGGCTCTAATCCCTCCCCTCCCCACCCAGAGAATTCCTGGGGGCGGGGGGAGAACGCTGGAACAGAGGAGATAGAAGTGGGGCTTCAGTGGCCAAGTAGTGGGAGTACCTGAGTCCCAGAGGGGCAGAGCCAGCAGGGGTCAACACCAGGAGCCCAGACATACACTTGCTCCCCTAGGGGAAGTGCCAGACCCCCATCTCGAACAACAAATTGCTGAGACCATTGCTGAAGAACGACAGTACTGGAGAACAACCACAGGGGAAGAGGAGATTTCGGGCAGCCAGACCCCCTCTCCCACACCTTAGGAAACTGAAGGCTATAATTCACAAAGCCAACAATGAGACTCACAGTCCCCAGAATAAGAAACCTGGGACAGTGAGCCCTGTGCCCCAAAAGCAGAAATTTATTGTAAAGCCAGGAAAAGGCTAACCAACACGAAGAACACAAAAGAACCGAGGACCATTGATTCTTTTTATGGAGACAGGCAGGATCAAAATACCACTTTGGAAGAGGATAACAATGACTCCATATCCACATCTGATATCTTAAAAGGTAATGTGAACTGGTCTCCACCCCAAAAAGCATTACTAGAAGAGCTGAAAGAGGATTTTAAAAACCAAATTAGAGAGGTAAAAGAAAAAAATGAAAAAAAAATGGAAAAAACGTCCACTGACGAAATCAAGTCCCTAAAGAATAAGATTAGCGAAATGGCTCCGGAGATTCAGGATCTAAATAGAGAAAATGACACCCTGAGAGGTAAAATCAACCAATTGGAAAAGGAGACTCAAAAGCAAAATGAAGACAGTAACTCATTAAAAATTAGAGTTGAGCAAGTGGAAGCTAATGACTCTATGAGGCATCAAGAAGTAGTAAAACAAAATGTAAAGAATGAAAAAATATAACAAAATGTGAAATATCTGATTGAGAAAACAACTGACCTGGAAAATAGATCCAGGAGAGACAATTTAAGAGTTATTGGTCTACCGGAAATCCACGATGAAAAAAAAGAGCCTTGACAGTATCTTCGAAGAAATTATCGAAGACAACTGCCCAGAGGTCCTAGAACCAGAGGGCAGAATAGTCATTGAAAGAATTCACCGATCACCCCCTGAAAAAGATCCCAAACTGAAAACTCCAAGAAA
>CM053623.1:118400754-118442916 GCA_028646595.1 Phalanger gymnotis
ATGATTCATTCCATTGGTCATAATTCTTTTCCACAACTTGACTAGTGTGTAAATTAATTCAATGATAAGTTATACATGGAAGTTATATGGGATTCCATGCCGTCTTGGGGAGGGAGGGAAGAAAATCTGGAACTCAAAATTATATAGCATCGTGTGTTGCAAACTAAAAATAAAAATTAAAAAAAAAAGAGGCAAGCATAGTCAGGAGATGATATAAACCTGAACTGGGTTGGTTATGGTGTGAGTGGAGAGAAGGGGGTGGATCTGAAGAAATGCTATGGAGGTGGAGTAGACAAGACTTGGTAACTGATTCGATATGAAGGGTGAAGGAGAGTAAAGAGTGGAAGGCAACTCAGATTTGGAACCTGGGTGACTAGAATGATGGTGCTCCCAACAGAAAAAGGAGGAGGGATGGATTTTTTTTTAGGGGAAAAGATAACGTTCTGTCTGGACATGTTGAATTTAAGATGTCTATGGGACATCCGAGTGGAAGTGACCCATAGAGAATTGGAGATCTATGCTGGAGGTGTAGATTTGGGAGCTATTTACCTAGAGGTGATAGGTGTATCTGTGAGTTAACATCACTAAGAGAGATGATATAGAAAGAGGAGGACCCACCCAAGATATAGGCATTGAGGTATACCCACATATAATAGATAAGAGGAGAATCATAATCCAGTAAAGCACACTGAGGAGTAATCAGATAGGAGAAGAACCAAGAAAGCAGGTTCACCGAAACTCAAGTTGGAAAGTGTTTCTAAAAGATGGATATGGCCAACATTGTCAAAGGCTGAGAGAGATCAAGAAGTGCGGTGCTTGAAATACAAGGTCCTTGGATTTATCAAGAGAGAGATCATTGGTAATCTTAGAGAAGGCAATGTCATTTAAGTTTTAGAGATAGAAGTCAGATTGCAAGAGTTTCAGGAGCGAAATAGGGTGGTAAGAAAATGGAAGTGAGGAATATAAGTAGCTTTTGACTAGAAGTTTGACTTTGAAAGAGAGGTAAGATTCAGGATGACAGTTTGAACCTACGGGACAGTCAAGTGAAGGGCACTCTGAGTATGTCTCAAGGCATCAGGGAAGGAGTTGGCGCTTAAGGAGAGGTTGAAAATGAGGGATAAAGAAAAGATGATCTCTGGATCTTGGGCAAGTTTCTGAGAAAGGCCAGAGGAAATGGGGTCAGGGGAAGGTTGGAGGGAATGGGGTCAGTGGTTCATGAAGAGAGTATAAAAATAGGATAGGATGGAGGAGGGGTGATGTTGAGGACATTTGAAATGTGCAGTTGCAGAGGAAAGGGAGATCCAGATAGATGGCTTTAAATTTTTTTGTGAAGTACAGGGTGTTCCTAAAGTCTGGACATATAGGCAAAAATGCGTATTTTCAAGAAATGAAATGAATGAAATTTTTATTTAATTGGAATATTGACAAATAACATCTTCAATATGATTTTCATCATCTGTGATGCAAAGGTTGATGCACTTTGCAAGATTCACGTGAACTCGATGCAATAACTCCACATTGCCGTCAATGTGTCCAGACTTTAGGAACACCCTGTACAACATGCATTTGTGGTCATAGGTGGCTTGAGGAGGAAGAGACTTGGATTGACCCCTTGAGGAACTATGATAGACAGTCAGGGAAGAGTAAAACAAATTTTCATGCAGCAATAAGAGTCCTGTTGAGGTCAGATAACAGAAATTTGCAGTGGACCCAACCAGCTTGGTTGCATGTCTTTCTCTAGGAGTGTTCAGCCCTAGATCAGAAATGAAGGCAAACCAGTAAGACTTCACTGCTCCGCTTCCACATTCCCTACATTAGATTTGAGTTTCTGCAAGGCAGGAACTGTCTTTTGCTTTTCTTTTTATCCCAAAAACTTAACGATGGTTCCTGGGATGCAATAGGTGCTTAATAAATGCTTATTGATCGACCTTCAAGACTGCTTTTCATGTTCATTTTAGCCGATTTGAGTGTTGAAGTGGAAATCTGTAACCAGTGTGACCTCCTTTGATTGTATTCACCTTCATGTTGGTCCTGGACACCTTAACAATAATAGAGGAAACTTGGCATTTTCTATGGATAGAAATCCTCTAGATTAGGATGAGTTTGTGACCTTTGATACAGTTATTCATATTCCCAAGAGCTCCTTAAAACAAATGGTCAAAACCTACATCTCTAGGTGGCTCAGTGGATAGAGTGCTGAGTTCAAATTCAACTTGAGACACGTAGTAGTTGTGCGGGCAAGTCACTTAATCTCTTTCAGGCCCAGTGTCTTCATTTGTAAACTGAGGATAATAATAACACCAGCCTCAGAGGATCGTTGTGGAGATCAGTGAGATAATATATGTGAAGTGCCTTTGTAAACCTCAAAAAGTGCTATACTATTATTGTGGTTGTTATCATTATTTCTAATTTCTTCAAAAATTGAAGTCCAGCTGACAGTTTTTATGTTATTACCTTTTCCTGTGTCACAGGGGTGTCTCATCAAAGCCTATGGCTTTGATTCGAGAGTAACTCAAAATCAGGAGATTGCCAGTCATGACTTTCCCAATGGTGAGACAATACATAGACTAACTACATACATACATACATACATACATACATACATACATACATACATACATACACACACACAACTAACTAAAACAGAATGTTGGTTTTGGGGTTTTTTCCCCAAGATACACCTGAAGATGAACAGAAGTGAATACTCATCTGTTCTGAATTTAGTGACTGGGCAGTCTTTTCTAAGAGAGAACAAAAAGAGAGAATGAAGGGAGAAATTTTTTTTCTCTACCAGATTACAGTGATATTTGCCTGAAGATGCTGGCCATTGTCGTAAAGGCAGTTTAGGGAAGCTTAATACCAAATCTATAGGTCTTGCCACTTAGATCAGATTATATCTTGTCTGCTTTAAGGATGCCTAAAATGGACCAAATGTAGAAGTAGGTGACAAAATGATCTACTCAGTCCGATTCAGTTACAAACAGTGGCCTGGTGATCTAAGAAATATCTATTTGTGTATTTCTCTTTCTGGGTCTATGCATTTGAATTGAGGTATCAAAGGGGACCCAGAGAAGATTTCCTGTTCCAGGAAGCAGACCTGTAACTTTGGCCTTGGTACCCTCTTAGCCCAGTACTCATCCTACCCCTAGTTCCAAGGCCGGTGAGGCACTATGGACCTCTCCAACAATATTAGTTTAGGCTAGAGAATATTTCTACTCTAAGAAGGCTCCCAGAAACCCTGTCAGGTTCTAAATGGTCCATGAGTCAAAAAAAACCCTCTTCCTTCAAACCTTAGAAGAAGCCCTTTGCCTTCTATAAAGTATGAGAGCGAGGATGTACATGCCTAGATCATTTAAGAGCTGCTGTGCTATAAGGATAATAATATTAATAGCTAGTATTTATTTAGCATTTTGAAATTGGCAAAATGCTTTACAAACATGTTTTCATTTCATTCTCAAAACAGCACAGAGGTAGGTGCTAATATTCCCATTTCACTGATAAGAAAACTGAGGCAGACAAAGCTTAAACCCAGAGTTTTACAACTAATAAGTGTCCGAGACAATATTGAGCTCGGGTCTTCTGACTCCAGGTCCAGCATTCACCATGCCATTGAAATGATTCAGCCACTCTTTGTGACATACCACTCCACCTTTTGGTGTCTGAATTAATACCGTATGGTATGGGCAGGAGAGTGAGAGTTGAGTCAGCCGTACTGGGTTTCATTAATGGCAACTGCAAATGAATCTTTTCTTTATGGTTAGACAGAATACAAAAGGAGAAAGCATGGTCCTAACTGGTCATGAGGAAAATGCAGAAGGCCAGAGAGATCGGGGCTCACAAGTCACTACAAGTGGTTGGAATGTGGCAGTAGGAGAAGGGGAAAAGATAAGATCCTTTAGGGAGTAGGGAAAAGAGAGAAGGAAATGAAAAAAAGAACTCTTAAAGATCACAGATTGTCTGCCTAAGGAATGATGCCTGTCATTGATAAATTAGGAAACAGTTTGAGGCGAGAGGGTGAAAGGAGTGAAAACAGAGGAGCAACGCTTGTTCTTGAATGGTTGAATTCTATGATTAATTATAAAATTAAGTTCAGCAGACATTTTCTAAAGGCTACCTGTGCCAAGGCATTCTCACACATAATCCTCTGTTCTTAAATCTCATCCCCTAGTCTTTATTTCACCCTAAGTATTTAATGTTCAAAACCTAAAACTTCTGTTGCTATATTTAACTTTATGTTGATAGAAAAATTTAAATCAATAGTTGATTATTCTCTTTTGGAGGTGGGGAATAGAGCATAGTTACTCAAAAGGCAAATACGTTAGACCTCCGACTTAAAATTGCTGAATGGTATTATTGTATAAATGGTTTAGGATTTTTGGACAGTCATGCCAAGTCTGAACAAAACCCATCTTGTGCTACAGTAGGGAGAGAATTTTACCCACCCACCACTAAATGTGCTAAAGAAAGAGCTTAGCTTAAGGCCTTTTACTTATTCTGCCTTCTTAGGAGTCAAGTGATTAGAGTAAATAATCCCTCTATGTGGATTAAGAGGTGGTAGAGGGCAGGCAGAGTTTAATGCTCACCACCTAAAGTTCTAAAATCTCTTTTCACCCATTCATTTTGGGTGGGACAGAATGAGTCTGGCCAAATGGCCTGCTGATGTCATTACATTATCTTCCCCCTTCTCCTCAAGCCTATCCTTCCAGACTTCCCAATTTCAGTTGAAGGCACCATTATCCTTGTCATCACTGATGTTCACAGCTTTGGTGCCATCTTTGAGTTCTCACCCCTACATATCCAATCAGCTGCTGAATCTTGTCCTTTCTGCCTCCACAACATTTCTCTCATCCACACACCTCTCTGTTCGTACAATCACTACCCTTCATTAATTTTTGCCCAGATTTTTGCTGTGGTCTATTTCTCTCCCTTTCTCAGTCTTCTCCCCTCTCTCATCTACACACAATCCAAAACACAACTGCTCAAGTGACTTCCCTAAACTGCAAATCTGACCGTGTTACTCCCCTACTCAGTAAACTTTAGTGGCTCCCTATTGACCTTAGAATCAATGATTATTTTATCTTTTTGAAATTTCTGTTTCTGTTTATATTTATAATGGACATTACTATTAGTACAGTAATACTTGTATTTAATTTATAAGTAAGTAGATATACAAATATTGAAGGGCCATGCTCAAGTTTTTAAATTATTGATGTGGTACATAATTTTAAAAGTTTGGAGGCCAGTGTTCTATAGTTTGTCTGTCCCTAGACATTAGTTTAAAAAAAAACGGCCAGGTTAGACCATAAGTGATCTATGAAACAGCCAAAAAATACAAAATGTGCCTCAGTCATAGTAGTATTTTCATTGATGGTCAAATGGCAGAAAAGAGGGTACAGACAGTACTAAGAATCACAGAGGACTTAGGCTGTCTGTAAGCTTCATGTTACTTTTGATATATGATCTTCATTCCGACAGCTGAGATGACAATCCCCCTAGATTGGCTTAATCATAGTCAAAATTAAATTATCATTTTATACCTACTATGTGCAAGACTCCGTGCTAGAAGCCAGATGTTGTTTTCCTTGTTGTTCAGTCATTTCAGTGGTGTCCTACTCTTTGTGATCTCTTTGGAGCTTCTCTTGGCAAAGATAATGGAGTGGCTTGCCATTTCTTTCTCCAGAGTGTCCCCATTTTACATATGAGGAGCTGAGGCAAACAAGTAAAATGATTTGCCCAGGGTCATATAGGTAGTAAGTATCTGAAGCTGGATTTAAACTCAGATCTTCACCTCTGACTCTAACACCACCTAACTGCCCCCCCCAAAAAATAGGAGAGTCCCTGATTTCCAAAAGCTTACATTCTGTTGACATCTCCCATCATGAAAGCAGAAGACACAATGAAATTATGGCTAAATGGAAGGTGGCTTGAAGATTTCCAGGTAAGTGAACAAAGGAGCCCATGGAGTTTGCCTCACCAAATGTCCAAAGGCAAGAAGAAACCACCTTGCAGTGCTTACGATGGGAGTAAGCTAGTAGATTATCATCGAAATAATTGCAATTTAGGTTCCAATATCTGTTGAAGAAAAAAACAAATCAAGAAATTTTATGAGTCAGTCAATCAACATTTAAGTCCTTTATTAAGTCCCTTCTATGTCCTAGGCACTGTGCTAAGCGCTGGGGATAAAAATGTGAAAAAGAAACAGTCCCTGCCCTCAAGGAGTTTACAATCTAATGGGAGAAGACAACACTCAAAAGGAACCTGAAAGGTGGGGTGGAATGGGGAAAGTAACTGTGATTCAGGGGCATGATGGAGAAATCTAAAGGATTTTATGGTATGAAATGAAGAAATGGCCAGCCTGGGCACCCTGCTTAAATGGAAGTTCGGACAGAGAGTACTGATGAGATGTGAGTACCAAGGCTGACATGATCTTGTGGGATGATGAGGTTCTCAGGGGCATGACAGAGAAGTCACCAGTCACTATGAATTCAAAAGGATACTCTAAACTAAATCAACCTATTTTGGAAACTGTATTGGAAAATATGTAGTTTCAAATTAAGAAGTAAAAGAAAGCCCATGCTTACCATTACTCAGAAACCTTACTCCTGTTCATCATGAATACCTTATTCAAAAAGTAAATCCAACTTCACTGAATGGGGCAAGCACCTAATGACGTAATTTAAAATGTGATTGTCTTGACAAGAAAGAGGTAAAGAGATAGCAGTTATTACGTAAATCAACTTTCAGTGTACAGTCACACTGAGTGTACCATGTAGAACAAAAGTCCAAATAAACCCCAAATTAATAGAAAATACAAAATGAAAAGAAGCGAGTGCTTTCGATTACAGCAGCTCCATGCCAGCCTGTTGAAGGGAAGTGTCACTTGTGGAAAATGGAAAATGGACGTAATTAAAGATGTCATCTATGGTTTTCATTCATTTCATTCATTCATCTTAGAGAAACTGAATCATAGCCCAAAAGGCCACCAAAATGAGGCAGAAGGTGTTTTTTAAAAATCGCTTGGCCTCAGACACTTAATCACCTGCCAGGCAGAGAGAGATGGCAGATAAAGCAATGCTTACTTATAGTACAAGTTCATTTACAGAACATTAACAGGATGACAGAAGACAGAAGCTGTTCTCATCGGTGATGATGATGATGGAGACGCCACATTGGAATGCTTGTCACCTCAGTACCCCATGTACTCTTTAAAGAAGGGACACTTAAGATGATGAAGTCAGGAAGAGCAACTGGAGAAGACCAAATAAGTCATTACGACAAAAAAAATACGCTAGAGGGAATACAATTTTAAAGGGGCAAAGGGATTCATTTTCAGTTTAACTAGAAGAGGAAAAGGTTTGAAAAGAATGAGAAAACTCATCTGGTAACATAACCAATAAATGACAACAAAGAAGACAGTGGCAATCCATTCATTCAGTTGTGATAGTGGGCAGAGTGCTAGACTTTTAGTCATGAAGACCCAAGTTCAAATCCTGCCTCATACACTTACTATCTCTGTAACCCTGTGCAAAACATTTAACTGATTTCAGCTTCAATTTCCTCATCTACAAAATGGTGATAATAAGGACATTACCTTCACAGGGTGGTCGTGAGGATAATATGACATATACATATATATATATATATGCCTTTGCAAACCTTAAAGAGCTGTATAAATATTTGCTACTGTTGTTATAAAAATTTTTATGGTAATGGTCTATATGGGCATGAAGGCTTTCTTTGATGAAAACAGGAAAAGTGAACAGTTTTTTAACAGAACTGACTGAGAGGTATAGAGAATAGGAAATCCTGCTTTTTTTCCCTAAACTATTAGTCTTGTAAAACAAAATGTAACCCTGAACATTATCTTTGGTCTAGATGTCTTCTCTTCATTGTTGTTCAGTTATGATTGACTCTTTATGACCCTGTTTGGAGTTTTCTTGGCAATAATACTGGAGTGGCTTGCTCCAGGTCATTTTAAGATGAGGAAACCGAGGCAAACAGGATTAAGTTACTTGCCCAGGGTCACACAGCTAGTAAGTGTCTGAGACTCAATTTGAACTCAGGTCATCCTGACTCCAGGCCTAGCGCTCTATCCACTGTGCCACCTACCTGTCCCTGGTGCCTTCTCTGCATACAATTTTCAATAATCCACTGTACAGGCCAGACAAAAGAAGAGTTTCCCTGTGATGGCAAAATTCTATAAATGTCTCTCTTCTCAGGTGACATCATACCAATTGAATTGTGCTCAAAGCCTCTATAGTAAGTAATGCAGAAGAGATTGGATGGGTATACTTTAACCAAAAAAAAAATGAGATTTGAAAGAGATTTCAAATCTGACAACATGAAACATAGTTGAAATCCTTTAAACTATTTGATTTTGTCCTAGGTAATTTTGATAGATCTACTGAAAAATAGGCTCCAAAATATCTCAGAAATGGTCAAATGTCATGTGTCACCACACTTTCTACTAGTAACTGACTAAATATGGACCAAGCAAGAATAGTAGATGATATTCTTTAAACAAGAATTACCCTTGGCTCTAAAACATGAATGTATTTTCAATGAGCATTTTTTATGCCCAGTTATGTATACCTTGATGAGATTGCAGAATGTAGCCTTGAGGCCTCAGGTTCCCCACATCTGGTTTAAGTGCTTTTTCCCCAAGGTCACACAGGCAATACATGATGGAGCTAAGATTTTGAACTGAAGTCATCTGACTCTGGAGGATACAGGAAAGGTCCAACTAATTATTAAACTAATGTTCCTTTTTCCTAAAGTTTCCCAAGCCTTCCAGAAGGTAGGAAAAAAACATGAACAAGACAAGACAGTGATTAATTTAAGAGAAGAAATACACTTATGTTGGCCAAAAAAAAGAAGAAAGAAATTTGAACTTTGGGGATTTGTTTTTGTACTCTGTATGTCTCCAAAATGGCAGACGTGGCTTGAGCCGAGTGTGGGGACTGGGGAAAGGTGGCACACACATTTTATGATATATTGACTGTTGATTGAACACCACTGGGTAAGCTATTTGACTTCTTTTGACATTCCCCACCACCGTTGCTCTCGGACCTTGATTTCTTTTTTTAAAAAAACCTATGTCACAGGGAAGAAAATTTTTGAAAAATGTGAAAGTATTATATGAAATTAATTATATTAATGAAATTAATTTTTGTATATCATGTCTGAATAATCATGTTTTATTTGTCAGACTAAGATTATGTGTAAGAATGCATAGACCTAAAACAGACTGGATAAAACCTCAAATACCCTGATTGAATTTCCAAGATGTTAGATTCTTAGCCCAGTATTTCCATGTCCTTTAAATGTAATGACAACACACTGGCTCCTCATGGTTTAATCATTCTGACACTTCTGCACAGCAATCGTGGTGTCTTCTCTACTTGGAAACATAATTCTGGCTTTGCGTTCTTACATCATTCTGTAATGTCTCCTGACTCTTCCCTGAGGTATCTTGCGTTAACTCATTTGTCCTGACTAATTAACTGACTCCTAATCACACTACTTGTGTCATGTGTAGAGCAAACCCTGCATCAACTCAAGTCACTGGTAACACATTACTGACAGACATTTGTTACTGTAACGTAACAGACAATAAGTTCCATAAGGAGACACCATATCTTACCTAAACTTTGTATCCCTCTCAGTACTTAGGACAATGCTCTGTACACAATATGTATAAATTAAATGTTTGTTGAATTAAATTTGTTGAATAACCTAAAAATATAATACTCTAACAAAATAAAAAGAGAAATGAGAAGGCAGCATTGTAAGAACACTAGATTTAAGAATCAGATGACTTCAATTCGAAATCTCACCTCCATTATGTATTACCTGTGTCACCCTGGGGAAAAATCACTTAAACCAGGGGTGAGGAACCTACAGCCTCGAGGTCACATGTAGCCCTCTAGGTCCTCAAGTGTGTTCTTTTGACCACGTGTAGCCTTCTAGGTCCTCAAGTGTGGCCCTTTGAGGGAATTCAGCATAAACTCTGAACCTCAGTTTCATCATCTGTAGAAATATGATGGACTTAATGACCTCTGAGGTACCTTCTAGTCCTAAATCTCTGAACTTGTGATCTATGTAATTAAAGATCTTATACTAGAGGAACTGATCTCTTCCCGTCCATCACCATTTTGGGAGCCAGGGTTATTTCTTAAAGCGCTTCCTCCCTACGTGGCTGTAATCACTAGCATTTTTGTGATCCGTTTTAAAGATGCAAAGCAGAAAGGACAGCATGTGCCCCCGACTCCTTCATAAAACCATTCGGCATCTGCCATCACGACGTTGGTTTCTTCATCTATGAAATGAAGCTGATGATCTGGCTTCCCCTTCAGCTGTGAATCTTTGGCCTGGAGAGAGAGAACTAGTTTGGGCAGAGCCAGAGAATAGCTGTGGCCTGTGCAAGAGAGGGTCACTAGTGTGGAAAATAAGACACAAAGAGAGGAGAATGCTCCAAAGGGGGAAAACATGGTCCTCTTTTAGCCAACACGGTTTCCCTCCCTCCCTCTCTTGCTCCATATTTTCCTCCCTTCTTTCCTCTCTCTACCCCCTTCTTTCTTATTTTTCTTCCTTCCTTCCCAGAAACACTCAGAAAGACACTCAATTCCTCCATATCTAGTCATATTATCACTGTACCCATCTTTTCCTCTTCTCTTTTTCTTTATAATAGTTACTTTTGTAGCATCAATCTAATGCCTAATAAGCAAACCCAAAACCTCACAGTGCACAAGGGAAAACAAAAAAGAGGAATGTATATGAAACTCATCTCCACTAATTTCCACCTAAACTCCTGTCTATCGTATCATATCATATCAGGCGGCCCTTTCTCAGGCAACCCATGGGCTGTGTCCACATTATACCCATATTTTCCTGTTTTCAGAGTGAACAGATTTAATTCTTTCCCAAATAACCTCACTCTTTTAAAGCAAGCCCTACTAAGTATTATTTTTCATTTATCCCACCTTTACCCCTTTTGTGAACTCCAGAAATAAGAAAATAACTTCTGGCAATTATGCTACTTATTGCAGCCCGTTTATAGCATTTGGACCCATTGTAGCAAGATTTTCTGTATAATTTTTCCATTTGGTGTTGAGTGTAAATCTAGCATTCCACTTTAACTGTATAAATATGTGATTTTCATTGAAAAGATCTTTGATGTCCATTCCTTTTGCAAAGACTATTTGCCCTTCCAAGTGACCTGATTGGAAAAAGGCATTTCTAGAAATGGGATAAACGAAGAAACAATTCCATGTCCGTAATAGCTTTAACAGCACCGTATCCCTCATGATATTAAAGTATGATACTTTTTAGGATAGTCATCGGGTCACCTCTCAAACTAAGCCCAAGATCAGCTGTTAACATTAGTTGAACTGTGACCCAGACATCTGCAAAACATGACTCTTGCTTTTCAAGTGTGAAGTCCCAGGGAATCCAGCTTCCCCAAGAGGACTTTAGCTCTGGCTCCCCTCTGGAATACTTGCCTAGACATATCTTCCCCAGCACACATGCTGCAATAGATCCTTGATGCTGGCAAGTGAAAGTGAGAGTGTTTCTCAATAGCATTTCGTGGGAGGAAGCCATTCTTGGCAAGTAACTCTCGTCTTTAAGTCCCATGACGTTGAACTGGTATTCTCCCACCACAGATAGAATTACAGCTTCTAGAGAAGTTGATGGCATGGGAACATGAAACAGTGTAACAAAAAGACAGTTCTTCTATGGGAAAATTCAAAAATGAAATCAACATGCAGACAAGCCCCATAACTCAGGCTAATATATAGTAAAAGGTTGGGGAAAGGGACTGGATCTGTGATTTCAGTGGTGTAGGGAATGGTTCCTATACCATTCCTGGATGGTGGAACTCCCTATAGAGTCTCAGACAAAGTATCTACCCTTTCTGAACCTCATTTTTCTCATCTTTAAAATGGGGGTTATTGTGTAAAGCTCAAAGGAGATAATGACCTTGGACCACAAAGATCTATAGCTGGAAAGGATCTTCGAGGCCATCTAGTCTAGTCCATCTCTACCTATTGTACAGATAAGGAAAACTGAGTCCCAGGGAAGTCAAGGGATTTGTTTAAGGTATAATTCAGTTCATGTCAGAGGTAGGTTTTGAACCCCACTCCTTTGACTGGGCCAGTCATTTTGAGGCAGTACTTTCCATTGTACCCTGTAGTCTGCTAGTAATGTATGTAAAACAGTTTGCAAATTTTAAATTACTATATACAGATGGAGCTGTTTCATTATCATTAGAGATTATTTTATTCTTCATACATTACTATAAAAATTAAGAAATGGGCCTTTTACCTCCCCATTCCTCCAGGTACCCGTATGTCATTTTCATTATTCAGGTGTTTTTAATCAAATGCCAAGACCTTTGCACATTTCATTGCCTTTTCAATTTTCATATTTTAAGAAGTTCTATTTAAGTATTGTCACACTTGAGAGGATGATTTCTTTCAAACTGCCAGAGTGATGTATTAGGTCATTCTCTCAAAGGTGGGTTTCCTTTGGCAAGGGGGCTCCAGCATCCTAGATTCCTGCTTAATCACTGAAAGACCATCTGTACCGTGACTGAATTCTGTCATCCTCCTCCCCCAGTAAAGCATGACCAGGGTTCTCCTCATCTTCTCAACCGATTAACACTATCTTCCACTCATTCACTTGACTTGTCCAAAAGAAAAAGGCCATTTTTTTTCCTTCAACCAAATTGAGTAACCTTTGTATTTTCTCGTTATCCACTGTGGACTGTGTAGTCAAGTTTGAAATCTGTTCTCAGTCCACATTGGGAATGTTCGAATGTTCACCACATACACACAGACACACACACATACACACACACACACACACACACACACGTTGCTTTTTTTTTCCCAAGAAAGATCACGGGGGAAAATTAACCTTAAAGAGCCCAGAAAAGTGGGAGGAAAAGAGCTTTTTAGTTAAAATCTGTCAGTTTAGGAGAAGTGATTTTCACACCTCGAGGCAAGGTGATATTCTCCACCAAGATGGAGATCTCATTGTGTGCTTTTACTCTTTGGCTGAAGACTGGACTTCCCAGGTTGCACATTTGTTTTCATAGGTGCTTGCCGGGGATACAGAAGGATAACCAAGGAAACACAGCAGCCTTGTTTCCTATATGGAAAGGCAAAAGAAGCCCCTTTTCACTCATGTTGAAACTGACCTTTGACATGGATCCTGGTCTTGATAAGGCAAGCATGTTAAAATGAGAAGTATTGATGCAAATTGATTGATGCTGTCACCTGAAACCTGGCTGCTTGTTGTAGAGAGGGTGCTCTGTAGTTCAGTGAGTGCTAACATCATCCACGGGATGTATAGAAGGACCTTTGAATCACCCCGAATAATTTGATTCTCTGTAAGACAGCAACAATACTTGTCAATTGAGCAGATTAGATTACATGGTCCCTAATGTCTCTTCTACCTCTTAAGTCTATAGCTGTTCAGTGCCAAGATTGGTTGAAAATTTAGACATAAATCAGGAAATGTAACCTTATCACGAACCAGTAAATCTAACACTTAAAAATCCGGTCACTTCATTTGTCTCTTTTCCTATTAAGTCAATCAGTAATTGCTTGTCTAGGGTCATAGGATAATAGATATAGAGCTGTGGGGGGACAGGACAGGGATTTAGAGGTCATGTAATCCAATCCCTTCATTTTACAGATAAGGAAACAGCCAGAGAAGTCTTGCCCAAGGTCACACTGGTATTACGAATTGTCAGGGCCGAAATGCATACTGTAGTCCTGGCCTATTTCTGTTATACCACTTAAGAGCAGCACGTATAGAGATGGGCACAAGGAGGGTTTTTTTTGTTTGTTTGGGGTTTTTTCACCAAGATAAGGGTTAGAGCCTAAGAAAGGACAGTCAATGAACATTTTGTGGAATAAGGTTGAATTGCTCTGGGACCCTTTTGATCCAAATTCTCTGGCTGTGTCCACACTGACAAGGAATCTTATGGTATTCTCAGCTATTGGCCAGGATTTTAGTGGAACCTACTCAGTTTACTCAGCTTCCCTGGAGGAGAAAGGTGGATTCAAGCTGGCTGTTCAGCCCTCTAGAGTTTTCTTTCTACTTAACACTCCTAGAGCAGCTTGGGTATCTTTCTGTTAGGCTTAACATTTCCCAGCAACAAAGCATGCTGGGAGAATTTCATCTAGATGATTAGGTTGGCATTCTGAGTTGGCTTTTAATGCTATAGGTAACACTTCTACTAGGCATTCCAGTAAAGTAACATAGTTGTTCAGAGTTATTTGCTGTGTTAAGGTCTGCCTTCTGAATTAATAACAACAAATAACTAACATTTATATAGAATGTATTGTGTACCAGGCACCATGCTAAGCTCTTCATAATTATTACCAGACTTGAACCTCACAACAACCCTGAGAAGTAGATAATATTATGCCCATATTTTACAGGAGAGGAAATTGGGACAAAGAGAAGTGAAGTGACTTGTCTAGAGTCACAGAGCTGGTAATAGGAGTCTGAGGTCAGATTTGAACCCAGATCTTCCTGATGCCAAGTCAGGTGCTCTATCCCCTGTGCCACCTAGCTGCCCTAACTGAAGTACTTTAATTTTTTGTTTTTCAACCTCAATCCTATTGTTTAAAAAAAAAGACTCGAAAACCACTTTGTGAATATGAGTGTCTGGCAGTTTGAGGGCCACTTAAATTTACAGCATAGGTGTTCAGCTCTCAGTTGTTAATTAAAGGATGAGAAAGGTGGGTGAGAAGTTATATTAAGCATTGATCAAGACAAGGTTTCAGACTTCTCTGATTAAATTTTGGTTTGAGGGGATCAGAGGGAAGAGAAATATGTCTCTTGACACATCTGTCTAGGTAGTATTCGTTTCCTCAAGCCAATTTAACCCTATTTCTCTTATGGCCCTACTCCTAGCCCATCCCTCAAAAGAAAAGCAAAAATAAAATCAGACCTCTTTATGCAGGAGGACTCAGGGTTCCTTGGTGGAAATTTATGAATGATTTGCCTGAGGAAGATTTATGAATAATTGTTGACAGATTTGATGAGCAGAAGGCTTTCATCTGGGCAACAAAGCCATCTTGTTAAATAATCTTTAAAGGAAACGGGTGTTCTGTCTGTTTTATGCTGGCTAGGCTGGGTCACCTGCCTTTTATTCTTAATGACCATCCTCTTAACGAAATGGTTTCCCTGTAGACTTTTTGTTTCTGCCTTCCATTTTTCTTCTTAAAGAATGACTTGTGTATGGGGGAATAGTGGGTTCATTCTCCTGAGGATTGTTTGTTCTTTCAAATATGAGGGATCAGTTGCAAAATAGTAGAAAAGATGTGTTGAAAAAAATCATAAACAAGGGGCAGCTAGGTGGCACAATGAGTAGAGCACCAGCCCTGGAGTCAGGAGGACCTGAGTTCAAATCTGGCCTCAGACATTTGACACACTTACTAACTGTGTGACCTTGGGTAAGTTACTTAACCCCAATTCCTACCTTCCCCGCCTCAAAAAAAAAAGAAAGAAAGAAAAAATCATAATCAAGAAAAGGAAGGGGAGGTGCATTTTCCTCTTTTGCAAAAGGCTATCAGTTATCTGAAGACATTCTACTGGCCAATGGACTGCTTAGGAGAGTCTAGAAGAAACTTGACTCCAGAAATCAGAGCAGAGCTCTCAGGATATAGTCTTTGTTTTCCAGTCATTGTTCAGTCATGTCCAACTCTTTGAGACCCCATTTGGGGCTTTCTTGGCAAAGATCCTGAAGTGGCTTGCCATTTCCTTCTCTTGCGGATTAAGGTAAACAGATTAAGTGAACTTGCCCAGGGTCACATAGCTAGGAAGTATCTGAGGCCAGTTTGAACTCTGGTCTTCCGGACTCCAGGCCTAGCACTCTATCCATGGAGCTATCTAGCTGCCCCATTATACTATATAACAGCATACATTACTATGAGGCAACTGGACCTGGAGTCGGGAAGACCTGCATTCAAGTCTGGTCTCAGATACTTCCTAGATGTGTGACCCTGGGAAAGTCACGTAACCTCATTTGCTTCAATTTCCTCATCCATTAAATGAGCTGGAGAAGGAAATGGCAAACCACTCCAGTATCTTTGCCAAGAGAACCCCAAAACTTGTCATGAAGAGTTGGACACGCCTGAACAAATAATAATGATAATTATAATAATAGCATCATTAATACTTATTTTCCAAGTACTTTATAAATGTTATCTCATCCTCACAGCAACCCTATGAGGCAGGTACTGTGGTTATCCCCATTTTCCAGATTAAGGACAACTTGCAAAAGGAAGCAAAAAGGGAGGAGGCAAGTAGGAAGGTACTCAACACAGGGGCCTGGTGAAGAAGGCCCAGAGCAGGGCAGGGCAGCCAGATGAGAAATGAGGTGTATGAGCTGAGCTTCCCCCTTAAGTGGAGCCTTCAAAGTTCATGGCTGTAACAACAATTGAGCTAGGAGCTGCTGGTGAGGTGTAAGACCAGTAACACCAGCGCACGATTACATCAATGTACCAGCACACGTTCTTTGATCTGCTTTTCTAAGGAAAGCAGCTTTAAGGGGTGTTAACAAGCTCACTTGAATCAGACATACATATATCATTCACTTAGTTCAGGGGGAAAACCCTGAACTTCACAGAACAAATACAAACAGAAACTACAAACAGAGCAAATGACAATATTCAACAGACAGGCTTTGTCTGATCAAGACATCCACATACATAGTTACCAAAAAAGAGAAGCACCAACGGGTCTGGGTTAGCAAAGCCGGGGCTTGCCCAGAGTCTCAACGCTCCTTCCACGAGTGAGTCCTAAAGGCAAAACGCCAACCTCTGAGTTTTTATACCCTGTTCAGGGTCAGAGGACAACACAATATGCAACTCAAACCCATGGCACCTAAAAGCTTCTGGTGTCACAGACATGTAAACTAGGCTTTCCCTTGAGGTAAGCAGGTGATCAAAGACTGCTGATTTAATCAAAGACACAAAGGCTCAAAGAAACAAAGACAAGACTCATCAAGAGCACTTGATTAAATAAGTGCTCCAAAAGAGAAAACAGTAAAAACAGTCCCACCTTAATTACTGTGACAATGGCTGCACCCTCCAATCACAGGGATAGAGGGTATCAAGGCTGATGGGATCTGGCAGGCAGGCTGATGAACTCTTTTCCCCAACAGTGAACATGGTGGAGAAGTCCCAGTAACTGAAGTTCTAGTAACAAGGGGTTACAATTGGAGAAATCCAGGTATTTGGTGACTGGTTGGAACTAACTGTCCTATAAATTTCTTGAGCAGAGAGCAAATGGTTTTACATAACATTCTTTTAATACTGCATTCAGGGAGAAAGGCAAACCTTTTCATTTTTTAGTCTTCAGATAGGATCCTTCATTCCAGTGCTGGTACCATCCCCATAATCATAGTCCCACAAGCATGCTACAGTAGAAAGAAGACCAGATTGGAAGTCAGAAGATTGGGTTTCAGATGTTGGTGCTGCCACCTTACTCTCAGTGTAGCACTGAGCAAGTAACTTAAATCTCTTTAGATGTCAGTTTCCTCATCTGTAAAATGAGTAGGTTGGACACAGTGGCCTTCTTAGGTTTTAGGTGCTTCCCAACTCTAAATCTTTATGATTCTCTGATCATAGAAGAATGCACTTATAAATTTTTAAAACAAAGTGCCCAAGTCCCTGAGGAAAGGATTTAACTTTATCTCGTGTCTCTAAAAAGTTGGGCCAATTAACCTTTAGTGTTTAAATTATTCCAGGAGTCCTTTATTGTTCATTATTCTTTATCTGGTCCTGCATCCAGCCGTACCCTCTAAAGACCCTTCTTTCCTGTGAGGTTTCATGCAGTGCCTTCCACTGTTGTACAGATCTAATTTTTGAAACTTTTTTTTTTCCTTTTCTAGCCTGTGACTGTGACCCGAGAGGAATCGAGACAAGTCAGTGTGACCAATCCACAGGCCAGTGTGTTTGCATCGAGGGTGTGGAGGGGGCACACTGTGACAAGTGCACCCGTGGGTATTCGGGCGTCTTCCCTGATTGCACTCCCTGCCACCAGTGCTTTGCATTGTGGGATGTCATCATCTCCGAGCTGACCAACAGGACCCACAAATTCCTGGAGAAAGCAAAGGCTTTGAAGATCAGTGGTGTGATTGGGCCTTACCGAGACACAGTTGATTCTGTGGAAAGGAAAGTCAATGAGATAAAGAGTATACTTGCCCACAGCCCAGCTGCAGAGCCCCTGAAAAACATTGGAAACCTCTTTGAGGAAGCAGAGTGAGTAGCTTATGAGTGGTGGGAACAGTTCATACTATTACTTCGATCTTAAACAAAGACCAAAAAGTTGCCAGGGGACTCCTTACCTTTTTTTTTTTAAAGAACCACATTTTTAATAGATGCCACTCTGTTAAATACATATTGTCTCCAAAGTACAGGAGGGAAAAGTTTTCAAAAACGGTCAGACCAAGTAGAAGAGAACCAAATCATGTGGGAATAGGATAAAGCATATATTATCTCCATCACGTCTGCTAACCCGATATTTTCAGTGAGCCTGCAGATGAGATGACAACCTGAGATTTTTATTTAAATATTAGATATTTATTTAAAAATCTACCATTTGTCCACCTGCTCAAAAATCCACTAACCATTAGATATAAAGGAGGAGGATGGGTGCCTTATTCTAGGGCCATTTTTATCTATACTCTCAAACAACCCTAAAGATTGAAAAGATCGAAATAATTCATCAAATCAGTGAGCAAGCATTTATTAAGTACTTACCACATGCCAGATAATGCGTAGTTCATATTTAGATAGAGCTTTTAAAATTTGTAAAGTGCTTTATATGGATCTCATTTGAACATCACAATAACCCAATTTCCTTATCTGTAAAGTAAGGAGGTTGGACTCAGCAGCCTTCGTAGGTCCCTCCCATTTCTAAATCTTTATGATTCTCTGATCATAGAAGAATGCATTTATAAATTTTAAAAACCAAATACCCAAAACCAAACCTTACCCCAATCCTGGGGTAAAGATTCAACTTTATCTCATGTCTCTAAAAAGTTGTGCCAATTAACTTTGGGTGTTTAGATTATTACAGGTTGGATGCTATCATGTCCATTTTATATATGAGGAAGCTGTGATTCACAGATATTGTGACTGCCCAAGATCACACAGTTAGTGTCTGAGGCAGTCTCCTTGACTTCAGGTCTCTTACTCCATCCGTCATACCACTCTGTCTCTCATGTGATTAGCCTGCGTGTACCGGCCAAGAGGTACAAAGATAGTTAAATGAAAATGACATCTCTTATTACTCATATGGCCGTAAACTCTCGACCGATAGGCAAAGGACAATAGGTGGAACAGTATAAAGCTGGAGCCTCATTATAAAATTCATCTCACCAAGAAACTAAAACTGACTTATAATAACCAAATCTTTTTGACTTTGTTATAACTAAATCCCTCTGGGATGGTGTCCAAGGTGGACCCATATTATACCTAATTCTTCCCTGTGGTAGTGTTAAGGCCCAAATATTTGTATTACTGGCTTATTATTATTTCATTTCACATTCTTTCTGGGCTTCTTTGTGACCAGGCCATTTTCATGACCTAGTGAATGAGTGTCCCGAAGGAACAGTGCTTTGTGAATTTGGTTACAACAAATGCTGTACAAAAAATATTCATGTGCAACACATGCTTTCTTCAGCCCCTAGGTATTTGTCTCTCTGATTGTATTGAATATTTTCGTAGGCACAAAGGAGAGAGAAAAGTTAAAGTGAGTTATGTTGAGTATTGGCAGTGACATTTTTCTTGCCATTAATTAGAAATTACTTTTCACTGCTCCATAAATATCTCAACCACTGTCCCAGAGAAATTTCTCCTGAAATTTTCTACCATTCACTGTAAAAACACTTTAAAAAATGAAGAAAACAAACAAAAAAGTCCTTGAGCAAGGAGAAAATTGGGATAAAATATGGTGGATGTATGATACATCCTTCCTTTTCCATTTGGAGTTAAAATGTCTTATTCCATTGGCTAATTCACTACCAAGAAGTCAGTCTTCAGAAGCATTCCATTGCAGATCCTTTACTCTGGGGATGTGATTTCTAGTCATTATGACAAAATAATACCTCAGCAAAACCAAGTTGGATTCCTGGGGAGTATATTATAATTGGATCTTGCAATGCCAGGGTCTCCAAGAAACTGGATGGGGATTTCTGCTTCCTGTCTGAGTTGGACAAAATGATCTCCAAGGCTCCTTTCAACTCCGACATGCTTTGATTCTGAAACCTTTTATTCATCTTTTTACAATGTCTATGAAGGAAAAAGGGAGCAATTGAAATACCTGTTTAAAAAGAGAAGAAACTGAGGCACAAAGTGAGCAAACGACTTGTTAAAATATCATATAACATGCCAGAGACCCAGGAATGGAGCAGTGGTCTCTGAATTAATGGCCAGTTGAGAATTCCATCCATGGGACCAGACTGTCAATCAAGGGAATCATCAGACGTCATGTGTGAATTCTTAATGCATTTAATGGAGAAATTTACTTGGTTGTGGCTCCTAAAGTGGTTTTACACTTTGGAATATAATGGTGACAAGTTTTTTGAAAAGCAGTATTCCCATTGCCAACCCATGAACTCAAAAGATTCTTCAGTGATTTCTAATTTTCATTTGGGGAAAGAACAAAATCTGTTGTTCTTTGAGAGGATGCCAGGAGGTCTGTTACAAGACTACATTTTTCTAACAGTTATAATTCTACATGCTGTATTTGCCTAACTAGTTATGGTCTGATCTTCTCACAGAAGAAGAAAACTGCATTCATGTGCTTAAATGCTAGACTGCCAAAGATATATCTTTTGGGCACTAAGGCTAATTTTTCATTTAAAAATAATTAGTTCTCACAAAAACTCATAAGGCCCCCAAAGGAATATATAAGCAGGCTCTTTGGTAAAGGTAGCTTGCCGAATATATGTACATACATATACACAGATAGATACATACCTACCCTAAGCCTGCCCATTCCATTTATATGAGACAAGATTGTCTGTTCGGGTTGTTTTTTGCTGTTTTTTTTTTTTAGGAAGTATCTTGGTATTGCAATCTTTTAATATTCTTTCTGCCATACATATCTCAATATCTGAGAACACTGCATTCTTTTCTATGTAAAGCCTTACAGCATTCTTCTCTAAAAGGGCTGTTTGTTTGGGGAAGAACAAAGAAAGTTATATGGGGCCCTGTTTGAAGGGAGGGAAAAAAAGGCTAGTTTTACTGGCACTTTCTGGTCTTCCTGGAGGTGGGATATGTGGCTTCCTCTTCACATGCTCCATCTTGAAAGCACTGTTGGCAGAAAGGAGATCTCTGGGAGCTTTGAGGAGAGTTTTTTTGGGGTGGGGGTAAGATTCAACAATGGAGCCTATTATGTCCTTCAAGTTTGTAGCAAAAAAAAATGCATTTGTAATTATGTGGTTTGTGAAACAAATTATGTATGGTATTGGGTATTCCACACTCTGACCTATGCTGTAGGCTATGGTTTGAGAGTATGACAGTAGTATTTTGGAATTTATCTTAAATAGTTAATCTTCTGCAAGGCGGTGGGGATCTTTTTGTTTTGTTTTCTTTGAAGAAATGGCATTTTTTTCTTGGAAGAAAATAAAACCATTGAAAGATTAAAAAATAATCCTATATGATACCAAGGCAGGGTGGCATAAGGAGAGAGCCAGCCTCAGAATCTGGGATCATAGGACAATAGATTTAGAGATAGAAGGGAACTTGGACACCATCATATACAACTCTTATTTTACAGATGAAGAAACTGAGGCACAGAGAGGTTAAGTGACTGGCTTAAGGTCATACCAATTAAGCATCCGATGTAGGATTTTAAGTGAGTTCTAACTCCCAAGTCTAGCTCTCAACCAACTGTGCCATCTAGCTTCCTGACTTTTAAGTCCTGCTCCTGACCCACACTGGTTGTAAGATTCAAGGCAAGTCCCTTAATCTGTTAGTGCCCCCAGGCAATTCTCTAAAATTAGAAATAGCAGAACAAATTTGATCTTTGTGTGTAAAGGGAGCTTCCTCACCAGGAATTCCTTGGATCAGAGGTGTCAGACATGCCATCCACAACACTCATGAAAGGGGCCCAAGTTAGAATAAAATGTAATTGGAAAATATTTAACCAAATAAATAAAGATACAATAAACTATAGATATAACTAGTATGCGGTTTTCTAAGTCAGTATGTGGCCTGTGGGAATGCCCGTGTATCATTTAGTGGCCCCTGTTTCTACTTGATTTTGATATCATCGCCTTAGATAAATGAAATTACAGACCTAGTCCAAAAACTAAGAGAGAGAATATAAAACTGGTATTTAGAGGAAGGCGACATTGTTTGCTGAGTTCATTTTACTCGCTCTCAAGCTCAATGAGCTTCATCACTAGGAAATACTAAAACAGTCATCAGAATTTTGGCAGGGCCAAGATTACTCATCAGTATGCATACCCCCTCTCACAATGCAGACCACAACCCCCGCTCATCCTGTATGACTTTCTCATAAAGCCTCCACAGAGAGAATGTACCACAAAGGAAATCAAATTGTGTTTATTTTGCTTGAGCAGATTTACCTTTCTGTCCACAGGAAGCTAACCAAAGATGTTACAGAAAAAATGTCCGAGGTTGAAGCGAAGTTATCTGACGCAGCCTCAGAAAATAATAGCACAGTCGGAGAGTTGGAGTCCCTGCAGATGGACGCACAGAGCTTAGACAAAACAGTGAAAGAACTCGGTGAACAACTGGAGTTTATCAAAAACTCAGATATTCGGGGTAAGCACGTGGTTTGGGGAGGGGGTGTCAAGAAATTGTTATAAAGAAGAATCCAGTTCAGAGAATTTGTTTAAATACCAAACTAATCTTTCCTTTCAGTGCCTCACCTCCCCACCCCCCACCGTAAAGAGCTTTCTGTTTTCTTAGCTCTTCTCATCAAGTTTATGGTTTAGATGAGGATGACAAATTCCATAAGCCAAATGTGGGAATTGGGGCCCAGCAAGTCTAAATGATTTCTCAAAGGTCCCACAAAAACTAAGTGGTGGCATAGCTTCTAGAGTGAAACTCGCATTTCCTGTTTTTCTAGTTAGTTGTTTTAGCTCCCCCTCCCCCAGCTTTTCTTGGGTAGGTATCCTCTTGGATAGCTTTGGAATTAACTTGATACTTCTACAAGTCACTTTAAATTTAAGATGTTGCTTAGTCAGGATTTTTTTTTCAATCCTTACCTTATTGACTTTTCGGGCCACTTAGAGAAGCCAAAAACAGCAAAAGAAATCCCAGACTATGTTATATATCACGTTACCCATTACTGTTGAGTACACATTCAGCCTCTACAAATGTTAACTTTGGCCCTGTCTGCCCGACAGCTGAACATCTGGCTGAAAAGTGAAACGTTAAGTGAACCACCCGGATGTTTTATCTACACAATGCCAGCTCTCCAGATGTTTCCAAATATTCAGTGTCTGGCATCATATAATAAAACTATTCCAGATAACTGACTTAATTTTTCACTTTTCATTCAGATGTGCATCATCATGTGACCCCAGCCTGAGCGTTGTTTGGGGGCAGGGGATAGAATGGCATGAAAGACTAAATTCTATCTGGGAAAGGGAAATTACATGGTCCTGTTTGCGCCTTGGGATTTTTTTTTTCTCTTTTTTCAAACATTTTCATTGTTTGAATTGTAGGGCAGGATAGTACAAAAATTGTCCATTTGCTAGTAGGAGGGGAGTAGAAATCAGCATTAACTTTGAGTATGTTCATCTAATCTTGTAGGAGCGTTGGACAGTATAACCAAGTACTTTCAGATGTCTCTCGAGGCAGAAGAAAGAGTGAATGCCTCCACCACAGATCCCAACAGCACTGTGGAACAGTCAGCCCTTACTCGAAACAAAGTTGAAGACTTAATGATGGAAAGAGAGGCCCAGTTCAGGGAAAAACAGGAGGAACAGTCCCGCCTTCTAGATGAGCTTGCAGGCAAATTACAGAGTTTAGATCTTTCTGCTACGGCTGAACAGGTAAGCTTTGGCGGGTTGGCTTTTGTGGCTGTGATGCTCGAGAGGAGAAATTTATATCAACACCACAGAAAGGTGCCTACTTGGTGCTAATGCACTACTAGGTACTGGGGATAAGAAGATACAAGGACACTTTTTCAATATGGCATCTTTCATGGATGAATTACAGAGGCCTTAAATAAATTAGCTCCTTATAGCAATCACAGGGTAAACAGAGTAAAATCCCCCTCTGCACCTCCCTTCTCCCCCACCTCTCCAACATGGGATGCTTAAGTGCCTTGGCCAGGGTTCCCTATGTCCACAACAAAAGCACATAAAGGAACTGGGATTCTTACTTTTAGCCTCCTTTTTCTTCTAAACTAACCCAAATCACCCTCGTGCTTCTTTTTTGGGGGCGTAATTCACATTCCCTTGTTCTTACTGACTAATGACTGACTTTGGATTTAGATTAGATCCATTTTATTTGTGAGCTTTTTCCATAGATACTGTTCACCAAATAGTACAAGCCCTCCAAAGGGAGGAAGTCCCATCATTGCCAAAGGTGGTTTCTAGGAGAATTATAAAGGGATCTTTTTTTCCCCAGTGAGTTATTAACATGTTCTTTTTAAGCAATAATTTTACCTGGGTGACCATCTCATTTTAAATCTAAGAGCAGCCCGGAAAACTAGGACATTCTCAGAACCTAAAAAATATTCATGCCTGAGGGCAGCTGAGGAATCAGACTCTTGAAAATCAGGCGGCAGGCCTAAGTGCTCATACTAACCTTACTTCAGCATAATAGCACAAGGCACTGGAAGGGAAATGGGGCCAAGTAAAAAAAATAGCGGTTTTGCCTAGGGGTAGCCATATAAGTACAGACGAGATAAAAGACGAAATCCTTTAAAGACGCATCCCTTTATTAGGTGCCTGTTTTGTGACAGCTGAGATAAAGATAAAAATGAAATAAGCATGGGGGCAGCTAGGTGGCGCAGTGAGTAGACCACTGGCCGTGAGGTCAGGAGGACCTGTGTTCAAATTTGGCCTCAGACACTTGACACACTATCTGTGTGACCTTGGGCAAGTCACTTAACCCCAATTGCCCTACCCCCATCAAAAAAAAAATGAAACAAGCATTTTACATTGTTGGAAGAAGCAAACATGCATGTATAGGTAGATAAAAAAGATCTGTCAAATTTTGATGAGGAAGAAATTAGGATCTGAGGAATCAGAAGAGGCTTACTGTGGAAGGTGGTGTTGGAGCCAAGTCCTGAAGGAAGTTGGGAGTTTTAAAGAGATGGAGATGAGGAAGGAATTTGTGTAAGAAACAGCAAGAATGCCTGTTGGGGTAGATCAGGGCTGTCCATCTGCCGAAAGGGGACTCAGTGCAATTTATGCAGCCAGCCTACAAGCATAGAAATTTACATAAATGCTTTAGTAAACAAAGCCGAGCTACGGCAGAGCTCTCACTAAAACAGCAAATCAAGATACATTGTCTATTGTTTCAATAAAAACCTAAGGTTGGACGGCCCTGGGCTAGATCATGGAATGTATAAAGGAGAGTGATGCACGATCAGCCTGGAAAGGTCAGCTGGAGCAAGATAGATTGTAAAGACTCTTAAAGGCCCAGCAAAGGAGTTTGTATTGGACCCTAGAGGCAACAGGATTTGAACCATTAGAGTCTGCTGATCAGGCAATGACGTGTTCAGACCCGTGCTTTAGGAAGGTTACTTTGGTAGCTGTGAGGAGGAAGAATGGGAATGGGGAGAGACTTGAGGTGAGGGGACCAACTAGAGGAGAGGGCTATTGCAGTAATCCAGACAAGTGATGAGAGCTTCAACTGCAGTAATTTGTTAGGAATAGAGGGAACAGAACTGGTGTGAAAGATATGAAAGTAGAATTGATAAGATCTGGCAAGTGATTGGGTTGACGGGGTTGGGGTAACAAGTATGGTGGATAGACTTCTAGATTTGGAGTCAGGAAGACTTGGGTTCAAATTCCACCACATTCACTTACTATCTGAGTGACCATGAGGTCCTATCTGGACCTGTTTGCTTATCTGCAAAATGGGGCTGGCCTGGCTGGCCTCTGAGATCCCTTCCAGCTCTAGCCCTATGGTCCTATGAGGTTCCTACAAGCTTTTAATCTATGATTTTGTGATCCAGAGGAGAGTAAACCGTCAAGGGTGACTCCTGCATTGAGAACATGGATGATTGAAACGCTGATAATGCCCTTGACAGAGGTAGAGAAGTTAATAAGGATGAGTTTGGGAGGAAAGGTAATGAGTTCTCTGGGATATTGTTGGGGTACAGTACGTCTAGTATGTGCCCCTGAGCGCTGTGCTAGGCACTGAGGATGCAAAGATGAAAACAAAAGCTCTCGTTCTGATTTTTTTCCCCAAGGATGTCCCCAAGCTTCACAGACATTAGTGCGACATCCAAATGAAATAGACATCCTTGTTTCAGGCAGCAAAACTAAGGCCCGGGGTATTTCTGTGAAATTCATTGAACCCAATAGACTGGCTAAGGTGTTCAGTATTGCAGTTGAGGATCAGCTCCCTGTTTCCAGCATCTTTGCTGACGTTTCAGCATTTGCTCCCTACGTCACTAGATTATGTTAAGGACAGGGGCTGGACCTGTAACTTCACCTAGACAGGGAGTTCCCTTCTGCCAATATAAATTGGTAGCTTCTTTGTAACATAGAGCCTTAGAGAGCTGACCATCTCTCTAAGAGAGGAAACGTGCCCAGGTTCACAGTCAGCCTGTGTCAGAGTCAAAGTCTTTCTGACATGGAGGCTGGCTCTCTATTGGACTGCACTATGCCACATATATGTTAAAAATATACACAATTACAGACACACAGTATCTGTAAGGACTAACTTCGATAGACTTGGCTCCTCTCATCAATGCAAGGTTCAAAGACAGCTCCAAAAGACTCATGATGGAAAAAGCTATGCACATCCAGAGAAAGAATTATGGAGTCTGAATGCAGATTGAGGCAAACTATTTGCTCTTTTTTTTTCCTTTTTTGGTTTTGTTTCTCCTTCCTCATGATTCATTTCATTGGCTATAATTTGTTACAATTAGACTATTATGTAAATAAGTTCAACATGAAGGTATATGTAGAATCTTCATTGGATTACATGCCATCGTGGAGGGTGCGGGGGAGACAGGGTGAGGAGAGGGAGGGAGAGAAAATTTGGAACCCAAAAACTTGTGGAACTGAGTGTTATAAACTAAAAATAAAAAATAAATTTATTAAAATAAAAATGAAATAAAATAAAATATAAACAACATTCTTCTGACTACAGTAAGAAAAGGCTACAAACCCTCTGGGAAATTTTTATTTTGACATGTATCATATGGAGTCTCTGGCTCCAGACCATATGTTATTTCCTACTGCCTTTCCAGGCTAGAAGGTGGCAATGGAAACACCAGTGAGGGTTATCTCTTCTTTAAAACTTCTCTTATGGAGTGTGACATTCCCTATTTAGAAACTGGATTCCTAGAGCCTCTCATGGAACTTGGGAATATATGTTCCTCTCAGTTTTCCAGGTACACCCTGTCCTTTATCTCTGCATATATTTAGCTAGAGCGGGGCTGTTCTGTTTTTTCCCCTTACCCTTGTCTCACAGGGTCTCTTGAAACAAAACAGACCTGGGAGAGCTCTTCAGCTGTCAGGCAGTTTTCCAATAAAGTATCCCTGGTGCCCCTTTGCTCCTCCTGAATAAAGCTAATGTTTTGTATAGTGTCCAGGATTGAATTACTCAAGCATTTCATGTGAAATAAACCAAATGCATTTTAAGGCTGTTGGTTCAACATGAATGCAAGAAATTAAACATGCTTAGAAAATTCTCAAATTTAATTGATTAGAATGAAGAAAGAATAGTTCAAAGAAGAAAGAAGAGTTCTGCAAACTTTTTTTGAGAGAAATTAAATCTCCTATCCTCTCCAGTATTTCCCATCTGTCATCACTTTGTGTTTTCCTACTACTTATCCCCTCTACTCCCAATCCCCAGAAGAATGAGCCCATATTATCTTTCAGAATCACACTTATATTAATAAAGTGGCTTAAGAAAGGCGATAGCACTAGAATGGTGCTTTCTCAATACATTCATTCCAGGGCACTCTGAATAGGAATGGCAGTCAAGGTGAGTCAGTCCTGTGTTCACTGCCATTGATGGTAGCTGATGTAGATTGGGGTGAGGGGTGGGGTTAGGAATGAAAGCAGCTATTTGAAAATATCATATTTGACTACATGGTGCAGTGGAAGGAGAATTCTGTCACTTTCTGTAACAGTGGGCAATTTGTCTTCGTCTTAGTTTCCTTATGTGCAAAATGAGGTCGGCCTAGATGACACCTCTGTTCTCTACCAGCTCTGAATCTATGACTAGATCACCTTTGAGCCATGGCTAATGTTTGCCACAACCTCCCCACCCTGCCCCCTGTAGATGGTTGTGCCCACACCCACCCTGGAATGACTTTTTCCATGCTCCTTCACCTAATCAAGTCCTACCCAGGCTTGGAGTAAATTTCACTCCTTCTGTGAAACCTCCACCCAACTACAACAGCCTAAATCAGAGGTGTTCTGTGAAGTTTGGATTCAGTCCAAGGGTCCCACTTGAGGACCTAGAGGGCCATGTCACGTTCCCCACCCCTGAAGTATTCTCTCATTTCTCCACTGTCTTTTTCATTTAAAAGCGTGTACCAAACAAGTCTATTCAATAACTGGTTGACTGATTTACAAGGGTCATTCCTTTTTCACTTAGCCATCATAGTGGGAACCCCTCAGTCACAGACTACAGATTGTCTGCATTTGAGGTAAACCCTTGGTGGGGTTCCAAAGTAATTTCTTTCCCTCCTCCCTCAGATTTTCTGAAAGTACTTTGCCTTTCTCACATCAGCAGTATTCATGAATTATATACCCCTGCTAGATTGTAAGGTGCTTGAAGGGAAGGACTGTCATTTTTCATTTTTGTATTCCCAAGTGGTAGATATCTAGGCACTGTGTTCTGAATTTAATTGAATTTGTCTAGGGTGGTGGGAGATGGAATATGAATTGAGAACAGGGCTAGAATGTGGGCCAAAGGAATTTCATTATCCTTCACTGGTCAATTTTAGGTTTACTTCTAGAAATTTTGAATATATCCTTTCCTTCTCCATCCTGTTAACTGTTTTTCTGAATACTTATTGGACATTGGTAACAGTGTGCACTGAGGGAGCCACCCACGATCTACATAGCTGCTCTGCAGCATAATCACTATCTGAAGTATTCTACCTAACCTTGACTTGTTGCAGACTTGTGGAACTCCTCCAGGGGCCTCCTGTGCCGAGACACCATGTGGGGGGCCAAACTGCAGGACAGATGATGGGGAAAAGAAGTGTGGTGGACCTGGTTGTGATGGCTTGGTCACTGTGGCACATAACGCCTGGCAGAAAGCCATGGACTTCGACAGAGATGTCCTCAGTGCCCTGGCTGAAGTGGAACAACTCTCAAAGACGGTAATTTAGCATGAGCAGTTTCTCACTTTTGTTGTTGGATGGAAACATGGGAGGAGAGGCAAGGGAGAAATACTTTATAAATGATGATTGATTAAAATAGGCTATTTTCAGCTCTGTGCCAGGCTCAAAATGAGTATGTGAGTGTGGGACCCTTACTCAGCTGAAGTTGTTTCTGGGCTCAAATGTTAGTCCTAAGTGAACAGTGCTGATTCCAGAACAGGTCAAATCTCAGTGCTCATAATTTGAGGCAGCCCATGTGATTTAGCACAGGCCCAGCATCCACCAAGACATTTAACTAGGCCAAAAAGAAACTCAGCTAATCATTTTCTCATAAAGGAAATCATAACTATATTTTAAGCCAGACAATGTAGTATAGTAGAAATACATGGAGCAAGGGAGTCACAGCACACAAGAGCAAAATCTGTTCTGCTACCAACTTCGTGACCTTGACATTTCTTCATCTGAAAAATGAGGGAGTTGGACTAGATGCCTTCTAACATGCCTTCCATGTTCCTATGACTAAAGGCCTCTAAGGTGCCTTCTAGCTCTAAAAGGAACCAATGACTAGATCACCTTCTAACAATAATCTTCTAACAATAATTATTCCTAATTCTTATCACTCCACAAAATTGTTATCTCTCTGCAAGTTAGGTACCAACCTCTTCTGTTGGTAACCTAAAAGTTTTGAGGGTTTTTAATAACTGGGGGAAAAAAAAGACTTTGAAGAGGGGCATGTAGTACCTTGCTGTTAGTACAAAAGCCCTTGAGAGTTGGGGAATATCTGTTTCAAATGGCCTGAGATTCTAGATATTGTAAGATTCTGATACTGTAAGCATTATGTTTTAACTTTAGTTTCATTTGTTGAATGACTGAATGAAAGGAAGGAAGAAATCTTAATTTTATGTACCATATTTAGGTTTCTGAAGCTAAACTGAGGGCGGATGAAGCAAAACAAAGTGCCCAGGCAGTTCTGTTGAAAACTAATGCTACCAAAGAAAAAGTGGATAAGAGCAATGAGGATCTAAGGAATCTAATCAAGCAAATTCGAAACTTTCTGACTCGTAAGAAAAATGTTTTATTATTCCCTTGAATGTTTTGATGCTGAATGAACAAGCCAATACTAAAATGATAAATCAAAGAAATAGGGCCTCGTGATTGAGATGTAAGCCAAACCTAAACCTGCATTTTAGAATAGATTTCTGACAAGAGATTTTCTAGTTAGAGAATAATTTTTCCCTTTTCTCTAAACTGTGTGATAAGCTTCAAAAAGTTATTTAGCAGTGATACTACAGATGTGAGGCCTCATAACGTTAGGGAATGTTAGGCCTCAGGAGCTAAGCCTTGCCTCTGGCTACGAGTAAGCCAGGGCACTGAGGCTTAAGTCTCCACAAACTGCAGAAATGGTGGCCAACCATTTATGTGCCAGCATAAAGGAAGTATCTTCATAGAGTTTCCTGCGCCAATGAAATACAGTCCAGGACAAAAAAAACATGCAGATGTACACATGCAAACTTACTAATTGGGATAGTAAGCAAACTTATTTCTTAGTAAGCAAACGAACTTCTGAAATGTGCCTTTGTATATTGTCCTAGAAAAGGAAAGTGTGTACTAGATGAAAAACTAGAAGTCAAAAAAAGACCCTATGTAGAAAGAACTCCTCAGGGTTTTTATTCTGTCATGGTCATTAGTCTATCTGACAGAAAGGAGGTTTAATGCGTTAGAATAGCTCCAGCATAGCGCTCTGAGTAAACTGTGTTTGCCCTAAAGGAAGCCTCAGGATGTAGTGAGAAGGCAGTGGAGTCACAGGGTTGTCCGGGTTCCAGCTGTTACTTGCTGTTTTCTCGTGGCCCTCAAGTGTCCTGCTCTGTGAGATGAGGACTTGGCCCTATTTCCAAGCGCCCTTCCCAGCTCCAAATTCTTGTCATTTTCTCTTCCCATTGCCCTGAGGAAAAATGTTTTTGAATTGTCTTTTATGTCACAGTCTTCATTTGGTAAAAATGTTAATGCCAGATGGCATTTCTAATAACTCCTGGCTACTGATTCAATCCAACAGCACTTATTTATACAGTACTATGTGCAAAATACCATGATAGTGTTAGAGAAACCAAGAAAAACTGAAAAGTCCTGCCTTACATTTTATTGACTTCTTAGTATCTTCCAGGTTCTCCTCATTTCTTGCTAACTGAATTATTCAGGGTCCATTTTCTTAGATTCCTATCATAACTCTTTATCATTTGCACGGTACTTGCTTATCAACATTGGTACAGGGAGTTCAGTGAAATCAGGTTTGGGGGTACGTGTAAGACGTTCACTCCAATTCCAAAGCTGTATCTACTATTTAGTACAACTGAACAAACAGGATCAAAGAGGTGGAAGGGTGCCTCCGTTTTAGTACTATCCCAACGCTTTAAAGATGAGAAAATGGAGGCCCAAAGCAATAAGGAGACTGCCTGGGCAGCATGAAGCAGGATTCCAAACTTGATTTCAAGGCCAGTGCTCTATCTGCTGTGCCACCTAGTTGTCTTCTTGTAAGGCGGGCGTTCTTAACCATAGATCCCTAAGAGTTCCATCGTTAGACTCCAAATTATAATCCATTTCACAGGCCTCCACCTGAAATCTAACATTTCTTTCAGTTATTTAAAAACATTCTGCGAAGAGGGTCACATCACCAAAAAGACAAGGTTAACTGGCCCGTCTTTCCTTCTCACAGAGGACAGTGCTGATCTGGATAGCATTGAGGCTGTTGCTAATGAAGTACTGAAAATGGAGATGCCAAGCACTCCACAGCAATTGCAGAACCTGACAGAAGACATTCGGGAACGAGTAGAAAGCCTTTCCCAGGTGGAAGTTATTCTACAGCAAAGTGCTGGTGACATTGCCAGAGCAGAGATGCTCTTAGATGAAGCTAAGAGAGCCAGGTAACCAGGGCTGTTATGGAATCCAGTGGGGTCCGTTTGAATCTCTGGTATGAGTACCATAGTAGCAATCTGTCTATAACCCATGCCATTTCTGGATATTCCCTCCCACAAATGTGTTTTCAGGCTATTGTTGAATACTTTTTATTTGTACTGAGAAGAAATACAGGTATTAACTGTTGTATATGTAACTGATGTATTAACTTTTTGTGGTTTCAGCAAAAGTGCAACAGATGTTAAAGTCACTGCAGACATGGTAAAGGAAGCCCTGGAAGAAGCTGAAAAGGCTCAGATTGCAGCAGAAAGGGCCATTAAGCAAGCAGATGAAGACATCCAAGGAACTCAAAACCTACTGACTTCAGTAAGAGAAAGCGATTGTCAGGGGTTTTATTCGGAGAGGAGAAAGCATTCATCCCATGAAGCATGAGTTTTGGGTAGTGGGCATAGAGTTCCAGGTCATTTCTTAAACAGTTAAAACAAATATACTGTTTAACTTGGAGGCTGTCTGTGCCAACAGGTGAAGAAAGAAGCACTGTTAATATAACAGGTCTTTGGTGACACTAGCATTGCTCTAACTTTTCAAAAGAAACCAAAGCAGAGAATATTTAGCTTGGCCCAGCACCTTTTTGCTTAGGAAATTTTTTTGAGATCAAGTTCAGGATAGGAAATACCATACTTTCTTAGGAGCTAATTTTATAAAAGCAGGCTATACAATGGCAATGATAGGCAAAAGCACTAAAAGTGCAACCCACAGGTTTAAAAAAAAAAAGAGGTAAAAAAGACCTAAGTCTTAAGGGAAGAATAGTAGAGATCAAAACATCTCTCCACCAGTTTCCTAACCCTCATTCTTGATGGACAAATGCCTAACCAGTAAGGTGCTTCAGTAGACAAGGAAATTGCATCTGTCCCACTCATAATACAGAAAATGGATTACTTCTTTAACTGAGCATAATATTTTAAATTAAAAATATACTTTGATAAATATGGTAGTAGGTATTAAAATTCCTTAGTGAGGCAGTTTTCACACAAGCTTAGCCTTTCAAGGTTTTACAAAGTACATTCCAGAAGTGACAAACACCAGCATGAATCCACTTAATTGGGCTATTATATTATGAAGCAGTTCTGTGAAGAACCTTTTTCCCCTCCCAAGAGGGTGTCTGTTAAAAGTATGAATTGCCTCAGAAACCAACACCTAGTGGCCCTCATTTATGGAAGATGAAGCCTCCTCACCTTCTTACTAATCAAGAACCTAGCCCTAGGGTCATTGCCATGTTACATTAAGCTGTGTAGAGGAACCAGAGAGGGGGGACATGGAAACTAGCTGTCCCTCCATGTCCCCAAGTGTTCACCTTCAAATCAACCAAGGGTTCACAAGCTGCAAGGCACTACCAGTCATCTCTGCCCAGGTAGCTTACCATCTAATTTCATTAAAAATCCTTCTCCCGTGATTTAGCAATCATAAAAATCTTTCTTCTAACTACCAATTCTGCTCAGTGGAAACGAATAGCTTTCATTATCAACTATACGGTATTCTTCACATGCTTGTTCCTTTCCCAAGTTTCTGCCAACAGTAAGAGTCTTTACTTGTTTTGATCAGAGCAGGGTAATGAAAATGTTCAGAAAAGCAAATTCAGTCTTGTTAGTTGAATATGCTTAGAAATGGATGGAATCTTAAGTTATTCAGCAGTTTGTTGGGAGGAAGGGATCTTGCACATATATTTGTGTTTATATTTGTATATGAGAATTTTGCTGTTGAAAGGGAACATGCTATGCATGTGTGTGTACTATTCAGTTTGTAAAATTAAATATATTAGCAGTAACTTTAGCCAGATTACTTCATTTTTATGTCATATCCATACTTGGCAAAATATTTAAGGACTTAGTCCATACTGGGAGAGTGTATTTGCTCTTTTTGGTTTTAATAATTGATTGGAAATCTCTAAGGAGTAACCATCTCAAAAAAGACCTTCCCCTCCCCACCATAAACAACGCAACAGACTTAATCATTTAAACGATAAGCCAAAGTTTATAGGCATTCTTTTACTCCCATACAACTAGGGAATATTTCATTTGTAATTTCAAACTAAACCATCAGAAGTCCCAAATAAATAAAGGAGGCCTTTAAAGATAAGGCACGTTGAAAGCTTTTTTGAATATGGAATTTAGTTTTAGTGGGTAACCTTTACCCAACAAAGACCACATACTAATATCTGAAATCTACAAAATAGATTATTGGTGTCATTGACACTTGGAGTTGGATAAAACTCAGAAACCATTTAGTCTACCTCATCTTCCAGGTAAGGAAACTGAATTGCTGGGAAATTAAATGACCTGCCCACGGTCACACTGTTAGCAAGGGGCAGAGTGTGGGATGTGAGCCTAGATTCCAAATTCAGTGCTTCGTGTGCTGAGCTTAAATGTTATGTAAGAGATTGTGTTTAGAATCCCTACCACTTATGTTAATGAACAATCAATATATGACTTAATATTTTTATTATTAGATTGAGTCTGAAACTGCAGCATCTGAGGAAACCTTATTCAATGCCTCTCAGCGCATAAGTGAGCTCGAAAGGAATGTGGAAGAACTTAAGCGGAAGGCTGCCCAGAACACCGAGGAGGCAGACTATATTGGGAAAGTAGTGAATACTGTAAAACAAAGTGCAGATGATGTTAAGAAGGTAAGTGAAGTTTTACAGCTGTATAGCTTTGGTGACAAGGGAATAGCCATGACCCAGCAAGCCCTAATAAATAGAATCTAAAAGTCTGTCACTCAAGACTACTTAGCAGAACTCAACTTAAACCCTTTCCTTTTGCAAGAACTAACATGATCTATGAAAGATTGTAAAAACAGAAAGCAGAAGCTGTCTTACTTTTATATATTCAGCAAAGATGAGTAACTTTTTTCTAATAGTTGAAGACGTGCTTATTACCAATAAGGAAGAAAAATCAGGTAATTACCAGAATCATAAAGCACGGCGTCATGCTGGAAAACAAATGTCTTTCCTAGTTGCTTTGTTTTGTTTTGTTTTGAATGGAAAACATTATTAGTGCTATTATTAACAGTCTTCTCCATTGTACTTAGTTTCCGGCCAGGTGCTAGTATGTTAAGTATCTCTTAAGTCTGCTCAGACAGTATTTACATAAGATGGTGAGGAACAAAGCCCCTTAAAATTAAATTTCCATACAGCTAGCTACTGTTTGAATTATTTCTCAAAGGAGTAATTTGTAATTCGGGCCCTCACATTGTGTTCTTCTGACCCTTCAAATGTTGTGTGTTTCAATCGTATCTGTGCCATTCTTCAAGGTTGATATTTGAATTAGAAAATCACAAAATGGAATTTAAAAAGCACCTAAATATATAAATAAAGCCCCAAACAACCTTGATCTAAGCTTGGGTGCTTCCTGATTAAGGTAACTTAAATTCAGAGATTAAATGACTTACCTAATGTCTACAAGTCTTGAAAATTGATGGCTTCTATGTTGGCTCTGACCCCCAAATTCTCTAGTTAAAATCATATGGAATATATGTAGAGAAGGACCAAATCCAAACATCTTTGGTTTATAATACAGGACTTGGCCCCAAGTTATTTTTACAGATGACAAAACTCAAGGCCAGAGAGGTTGAGTCACAGGAGCTATGAACCCAGTTTTTCTGACTTCCAGTCCAGTTCAATTTCCATTCTACCAAACTGTGTATAATTACAAGTAATTCTAAGTTATCACTTCATTGAACAATGTTCATTTCACAGCATTTGATTCACTAACGCCAGGATGGCCATTTTATAAATAGCCATTTTATAGATGAGGAAATAGGTTCAGAAAGAGTGTAGCACCTCAGTTCTACCCTGATTACTCCTACCCAGACATGTTTTCACTATAAGCTGAATCCCCTTTTCTCCTCCTTACAGGACCTGGTGCTTATGTTAAAACAATCTCTGCAACTAACTCTGCCATCTCCTGTCTAACCTTGGTACTGCAGGTCCTCGACAGTGAACTTAGTGGAAAGTATCAAAGAGTGGAAAACCTAATTGCCAAGAAAACTGAAGAGTCAGCTGATGCCAGAAAGAAAGCAGAAATGCTTCAAAATGAAGCTAAAATGCTGCTTGCCCAGGCAAACAGTAAGCTCCAGCTTCTGAAGGGTAAGTCTTGTTTCTAGAAAAATGGCTATTTGGGACTATGGAAAGCTTAATTATTTTTCCCTTCTGCTTAAAACAATTTTAAAGTTAAATTTCTGAAAGCCTTTCAAGGATTATTATCTAAAGACAAAATATTATTTTTAAATACAAAATACTGTTATTAGTTAAATTCAACATTTAGGGAAAACTTTAGTAATTTTTTTCATGTCTGCAGATTTGGAGCAAAAATATGAAGACAATCAAAAATATCTAGAAGATAAAGCTCAAGAATTGGTGAAACTAGAAGAAGAAGTCCGTTCACTTCTACAAGATATAAGCCAAAAAGTTGCTGTTTACAGCACTTGTTTGTAACAAAGCCAGATGGGACAGAAATGGCTGAGACCAAAGCATTACATCAATTGTATTTTTTAAAATGTAGCTAACACATTGATGTTAAAATGAAACAATGTCCACCTTTGCTTATTTAATTTTTTTAAAATTACCAAATATTTTTTAATGAAGCTACAAATAAAGTACAAGTGAACTTTGTTTAGAGGTGCATCTAGTTAGATTTGTTATTTTCACCAACCTGGAATTTCATTTATGAACTCTTCAATGATGGGGGCTGTGGTTCCTTATTTTTTATTTTGTTACCTCCAGTTTCAAAGTCAAAGCAAAGTCACAATGATCTTGCTTTCCAGCCTGCTAAAGGGGACAAACTAAAAAGCAGATTTAAAAATGGTTTAAAAAAAAAAAAAGACTAGTGACTAACGTCTGGGCTCCATCAATGGATCTCCTCATATCAGAGACACCTCTAATAAAGCTGTGGCACTGATATGAAGGGCCTGTCAGAAAAGAGAAGTCTTCCTATCCACTGCACCTGAATAGAACCACTAAGAAAAAATGTGCTGGATGTGGAGTCAGAGAACCCGGGTTCAAATCCAGTTTCTATGTGAATGACCTTGGCCTCTTATCAGTGATGTCAAACTCAAATAGATATTAACTGCAAATTGACATAGAAAACCACAAGTTGACATTATCTAGGTTATTTTTATTTATTTTGTTAACATTTCCCAATATCATTTTAATCCAGTTTGAGCCCCAAGTTTGACACCTCTGATTTTCTTTTTACTAATCATTCCAGCTCTCTTCCAAGTAACTAACTCCTTTTCCCCCCATGGATGTAGCAATTTGGGGTTCAGATATGATTTGGAGAAGTCAGACAATAATCTGAAGGTTTCAACATTCTAAGGGGCTACGAGTTTAGTAACCTCGGTACATCTCTAAAAGAAGTAAATCCTTAACACATCTACCTTTCCATGTCACCAAATAAAATCAAGAATGCCAGAGGTACCAACTCTGCTGTACAACTAAAGAAGCTAAGCCATTAACACTTAAGAGTTAGACCCACCCTGAGTACTTATGTTTGAGTGATGGTATATGCAAATAATTTCCTATCTTAACTAATTTTTATATTTCTCTAAAAATATGTATTTATATTCATTCTGACTGCATTTAGTAAGAATTTCTGAACTACCACTACAAATTTTTTCCCTTTAGGAATTACGAGGTTTCTTGACTGAATATACCCCCGAAGTTAATAAATGCCTTCTGAACCATCCTATAGTAATTTATAGTTACATAAGTACAGATCTATTTCTCCTTTAGTACTTGATATATAACAATGCATAATTTTAAGAGTAACCATTACAAGAGGAAAATGGTCATTCTGTTTTCATTAACAAATATAATTTTATAGCATTTTTTTAGAAACAATAATTCACACAGTATTAGAAAAACACTTTACCTATTTCCTGATACACTGGAGAATGAAACAACTAAATAAGAAAAGAGAATAGGCAAGTTCGGAGTTTTGCTAATGTTGTGGTTTTCCCCAATGCATTATCTACTTTCAGATCTGTTCACAGAACATATATCCATGTATCTAAAATAGCCATTTGAATGGTTGCCATTTTTCTAAAACATAGAAAATACTGAAGATATGACCCTTAGCATTAAACATTTTGATTTGAAAATTGTTCTTTTTCAAGACTGAACTGGAAAGTCTTAGACCTTATAAAAATTACATTCCAGAGATAGTTATAATCCATTTTAGTGAATAGCAAATGAACACTTAAAACTCATTTGTGTCTTCAATTAGTTAACTACTCCTAAGTCCCCAAAGCATATTAGATTGTAGCAGTGTCACCTGAATGTACTTAATACTTCTCACTCATTTACAATGATGTGACCTTGGAAATTCCATTTTTTCCCCTGAACATTACTATCTCTGGATTGTAAATATTCAATGGTTAAATAAAAATTAAATGATTAACATTTATTTGCTATATTTACACTATTCTATTATACATATTTGAACTTTTTATTCATTTTAATAACTTGTTTCCAATATGAAAACCAATATAAACTACTAAACCAACCTATCTTTAAATGCAACTCACTTCACATACTGTAGTCCAGCTACACCAATGCAAGTACATTCAATGTGACTGAATGAGGGAAAGAAATAAGTGTTTTGGGGTGAAAACTAATAAAGTACAACAGTTAAGCAGTTCTTGTAATGCTACAGAAAGCTTATGTATTCTTACCAAATTGGTAGTTACTGGCTATCCTTTAAAGTTTTACTTCTGCAGTACTCAATGCACAGAAAACGAATGATTATTAAATTTATTTAATATATAGCTGCTGGATCATTCGACTTCATCCAAACCTGTTTATTAAATACTTGCTGTCTGAACAAAAACATTACTTAATTCAGTCTTAGAGTCTCAGAGCTGTGAGCCTTCCACATTAGAAGCCCTCCACAAAAATCTCAGATATTTCAGAAGAAAAGTATATTTCATTTCATTTTAAAAGTTGATTGCTTTGCCAAAAGATGCAGCTAGGTTTGCTTCCCTGAAAGCTTCTGATACAGTCTGTAAGGGAAAAAAATACCAAAGTAAGAACTTCGTGGCAGAAAAAAAGTTCTAGAAATAAATTCTACATTGAAAATAGTTACCGGATGGGCATGGCAAACTCTTGCAACATCTTCACAGGATGCTCCATACTCCAAGGCAAGGGCAGCTTCATTTACCATTTCTCCAGCACCCTTTAAAGTAATAAGCCGTGCTGTAATTCTATTTGTGTGGCAATAATACACACATGTGCATACATGGATGTGTACATTAGCATATTTTACTTGTTTCCTATTAAACCCACTGGTAACTTATTTTATTTGATCTTTTTACCAATACCCTCTGAGCTCACAGAAAAGTACCAGTTTTCCAAGCCTTGGTACCAATCCATCCTCTAGCTAGATTTTGAGCATCTTGAGGGAAGGGCAGAGAATATTTTAAACAAGCCTACAGCCCCTAAAAGTGATCACAGCATCTAGTGGGTGCTTAATATGTTCACCAGGAGTGTTGGATTTGAATTCTACCTGCATGACTTTGGGCACATCTCTGAGCTTGTTTCCATATCTGTAAAATGAACAGGTTGAATCAGAGGACCTTTTAGGTTTCCAGATTTTAAAGCTATGACCCTGTGAAATATATTCTAGCATTTAGTTTTTGCAAGGAGGGAAAAAGAAAAGGGGAGTGCAAAAACAATGGAAATTGCAAGGCCCACCCATTGTTGTACGAGCTTACCCCAGCCTCTGCTCACTTTCACTAGCAATTTACAACAATTTTGGTTTAGTTTTTCAAAGCCACAGAACAGTTTTTCCATCTAAAAGCCTATACATTTTCTCTGATTTTTACTTAACACATAAAAGCTAAACTTCAAAGGAATAATTTCAAAATCTTGGATTTTAGTTTGCTCAGATAGGTAAATGCTAAAGAAAGTAAATAGGACAGGGAATGTTTCTATGGTCCCTATAATACCTTATACCTTATCCTTCCCCCAAACCCTCTGCTCTTAGGAATTTCCCTATTGCTCCTGGGTACCACGATCCTCCCCAAGTCATCCAGGTTTACAACTTGGGTGTCATCCTCAACTTTCTCATGCTCACCCTTCCATGAAGCCAAGGTATTGCCAAGTCTTAATGTTTTTACCTTCCTCATACATCTTCTTATCTCTTCTGACACTGCCACCACCCTCACCACTTCAGACCTAGACTACTGCAATAGTTCTTCCCTGCCTCAAATCTCTCTCCATATCAGGCCATCCTCCATTAAGCTACCAAAGTGATCTTCCTAAAGCACAGGTCTGACCACACTGCCTTCTAAAATCACCTCCACTGGCTCCCCATTACCTCCAGGTTCAATCATAACCACCATCTGGCTTTTAAAGACCTTTCTAGCCTTATTTACTTTCCTCCAGGTACAACAACACTGATCTTACTGTTCTTACACACACTGCTGTCCCCCACACCTAGAATGCGCTCACTCTTCCCCTCCACCTCCTGGCTTCCCTTCAGAACTCAGCTCAAATCTTAATTTTCAAGAGACCATTCCTAGAAGCCCTCCACTGCTAGTAAATTTCTTCTGAGATTACCATTTACGCAGTTGCCCCATTAGATTGTGAGCTCCTCTGGGGAGAGCCCATGCTTTTGCTTTGTTTGTATTCCCACTGCTTATCACAGTGCCGGACACCCGGTAAGCACCAAATAAATTATTGACTGTATCCACAGAGCCTAGCAGTATCAAATACTTAGTAGGTACTCAAATATTTGGGCTGAATTAGTAATAACTAGTAGCAAATATTATTATTACTAATTAAATCCTACTCACATTTACACAGTGCAAGTATCCTGATCTCCATTTTATAGATGAGGAAATTAAGAACCACAGAGATTAAGATAGGTCCACAGTCACATATCAGAGCCAAGATTCAAAACCAAGTCTATTGAATCCATGTCCAAGCCTCTTTCCTCTATATTGTATGGGCCCCTATTGATCATGACTCGGTATTCTTCCCTCCCCTCAATTCTTCTGGGTCTCAGCTTATACTATCTGCCCACTCCTGGCCTCAACTGTCTCAAATGATATATTTCCAAATGGACTTCATAAACAGAATGAAAAAGGAACTTAAAATGTACAAGTTGTATACATTTAAACAATAGGACAACACAATTTAAGAAAGCCATTACAGCCATAACAAAAAAAATTAAGTTGATGGAAATTTTAGTGAGGAAATTAACTGTAAAGCAAAGAGAATATTTTTTGATTTAGGGTATGATTCATCTGTTTAAGTAAAAATCTGCCCAGATCTCAAAGTACTGATTGAATTGATCTTAGAAAAACTTCCTTGCTAGGAAACAAATTGACTGAGGAAAACAAATTGAGCAAAAAGGTGATATTAAGACTTTCAATGAGTAATCAATATAATCACCACTACACCTTTGTCAAGACACCTGGTAATCAAAAATGATGATTCCCTAATCTATATATAAAGCCCTATATATCAGTTCTCTCTCATATTCATCTCCTCCTTACTCATACTCCAATGACCCTAGTTAAAACTCTCAAAATCTCTTGCCTAGACTACTGAAAGTCTATTTGTTCTCCCTACCTTCAAACTCTTTCCCCACCTCTAAATAACTGCCATATTTATACTCCAAAACTTTGAAATTCTCCTGCTCAAACTTCAATGCTGAT
>CM053623.1:118443416-118461940 GCA_028646595.1 Phalanger gymnotis
AATCCTTTTTGAGCTCTTCCATGGCCTGAGACCAATTCATATTTTCTTGGAGGCTTTTGATATAGGCTCTTTGACTTTGGTGACTTCTTCTGGCTGTATGTTTTGATCTTCTTTGTCACCAAAAAAAGAATCTAGAGTTTGAGTTTGAGTCTGAGTTTGAGTCTGAGTTCATTTTCGCTGCCCGTTCATGTTCCCAGCCAACTACTTGACCCTTGAGCTTTTTGTCAGTGTATGACTGCTTGTAGAATAGAGAGTACTTTGTCCCAAGCTTTAGAGGCTGTGCTGCTGTTTTCAGAGCTACTTCTACTCCACTATTACCCCAGGCTCTGTCACAGCAGCGCTGCTCCTCCCCCAAGAACCGCCAACCAGGACTGCAATCCAGATCCAAGCAGGGCACAGCAAGAGAACCTTCCTTTGTGCCCACAAAGCGCTCCTTGCACTCCCACTCTGATCCGCTGCTAGATTTCTTCCACTGTGTGAGCCAGAGACTCAGGAAGCAGCTGACACTGGAGCTCTGGAAGCAGCCTCAGGAGCTTCCTGCTGCTGCCACCACCAATGCTGCACCACCTCTGACACCCCCAGGGCTGGTGGCCAGACTGGTCTCAACTTGATACCGCAGTTTCCTACTAACCTGCTCTTTGGCGTTTATGGGTTGAGAAGTCTGGTAACTGCCACAGCTTGATGATTCATGGTCCTAGGGCCTATTCTGCTGACTGACTCTAGGTCTGATCTATCCTGGCACGGTCCACGTGGGGCTGTGCTCCACTCCCAGAACCGTGCGATAGACCCTTCCCAGCGACCATCCAGGCTCTCCTGGGCTGGAGATCTGTTTCCCTCTGCTATTTTGTGGGTTCCACAACTCTAGAATTTCTTCAGAGCCATTTTTACAGGTGTTTGGGGGAGAGCTTAAGCAAGTCCCTGCTTTCCAGCCACCATCTTGGCTCCCCTCTGGCCCCCTTCTTTCTAAGGTTAATGATATGGTCTAGATAAAAGTCTTCCCTTACTTCTCTAAGATGTTTATTTCTCAATTATCACTTCTTTTCCCAGGATCCTCAGTCTCTTTGCTAACTCATTTCCTACTGCAATCAAATATATGCAGGCTTCCTTTTTCTTGAAAAATATTTCATTTGGTTATACTGTCTCCTCAAATTGCCATCCCATTTTCTCTTTCCTTTCACCACCAAATTTCTCATGAATGGCTTATGCCCACTTTTATTTATGCATCTATATGAGAATGTAACCTATCCTATAGCATGTCCTCTGGGAAAATGTCTAGTGATATGACCTGTTGGGAGCTAAAACAATCTACAGGTGAAATAACGTAAGGGGGATGGAGACCTTCAAGTGTCAACAGCTTCTGTTCAGCTTAGTGGCTGCAGGAGTAGTAACGGGTGCCATCTTTCAGAAACTGGGGAGAACTGCAGCCAATGCCATGCATTGAAGACAAGAGGCAGTGCCCTGCTGGAAGCCCTTACCACTGCAAGACTGTAAATGGCTATAGGTAGACAGGTATCTGAGGAAGGGGCTTCACGTTATCATGTATTGCTATTTTTTTCGTGAGTTCTGATAAGCTCAATTTGTTTTCTTTGATCTGTAATATATTTTTTCTTTTTTTAGCTTTGTGATTTTTGTGCATCCAAGTAGGCATTGTCATCCTGTCATAATTGGGTGGTATCATGGAGTGAAGTTCCCAGATTTTCTGGGGGACAAGCCAGAAATGTAAGAAATCTCCCCAAGAATACCTGGGACTTCCCTGTCATGCAAGAACCTTGACATAAAGGTTATTTGACTTTATAATAATGGCAAACAAAATTGGTCTTAGGACTCATTTCTGGGCAGTCCCTGTTGCTAACACAGAGAAGTGACTCTATAACCCTACCTTTAATTTGTTTGTTTGTTTTTTAAATCATTATTATGAATTTAATCACCAGCAAACTTTTCAATATACGAAGAATAGCAACAACAAAAAACATTGCATATGAAACCACAAACTTCTTTTATATAGTTTTTTTATAGGTTAAATTTAACAAGGTACTAAGATTGCCCTGTTTGTGTTCTTTTCTGAATTTCTGTTTTCTTCTGGGTCGATCAAATATACCTAGTCCTTCCTTATACATGTATCTATTTGCCTCTTCAAAGAATTCCAATGGCCAAGAAGATTAATATAGCTTCTCCTTATAAAAAACATGTTGTCTATCCTTGAGTAGATTACATCTATGTACTACCATTTTGTTGCAGATTTACGTTGTCCACAGAGTATGTACTGCTGCCTTTAACCATCTGCTTTCTTTCCCTCAAAGTGTGTTACACACTGGCTGCCAGCCCAGTCCAGGAACCCAAGCTATCAACCTTATTGAATAAGAAAATTTTCTTCCCTTTATTGTTCTACTAGGTATACTACTACATTCTAAATATTTAAGTGATCTGTGAGTCCATTGAAAAGGCTATTTTGGTGAATGACTGAACAAACTATAGTATATGAATGTAATGGAATATAATTGTGCTATAAGAAATGAAAAGATGGTTTCAGAGAGACCTAGGAAGACTTGTATGAAATGATTCAGAGTGAAATGAGCAAAGCCAGGACAATAATTTATAAAGCTATGCATCGATGTTATAAAAATGAACAATTCTGAAAGACTTAAGAACTCAGATCAATGAAATAATCAGCCATGATTCCCGAGGACTATCAAAAACAACACTGCCTACCTCATAATAGAGGGACAATAGACTAATATGAAGAATGAGAAATGCATTTTTTTGGATGTGGCCAACACAGGAACTTATTTCATGTGACTATGCTTATTTGATTCAAGGGTTCTATATTTCTGTTTTCTTTTTCCAGTGGGTGGGGGGAGGAGAGAGGAAGGAAAAAAATAAATACCTGATAATTGAAAAAATTAACATTAAAAAAAAAGTTTACCAAAGGCCCCAAGCGCAATGAATGGACCTCCTTCTTCACTTTCTTTTGACATCATGAGGATATCAGTAGAGTACATAGGCCATCCATTGTTTACCTCATACCTTCACCACGTGCACTTTTTTGAGCTGTTGTGATATCCTTTACTCTGGTTCTTCTTTATAGTTCTTTATTTGTTATATTGTTGCATAATACCTGCTATGCACCTCCCATTGCCCTCTGAGTGACAGTTGCTTTTAATTTTTTGTAGACTGTAGTGTTTCATGACTCATAGATATACAACACTGGTAGAATTATAGGGATTAAAAAGATAACTCCTTGTTTCAGAAACATATTGAAGGTCATTAGAGGAACTTTGTGATTTCCCAAAGGCAATCCAATCTGTTCTCCTTTCTGATTCTGGACCTAACTTATCCATCTGCAGTGTTTATCTAAAATCTGTCTTTCATGGATGAATTTCATAGTTTGTCCATTTAACTGCATATCATAATTTTGAAAGTAGGTATTTTTCATCTACTTGGTTTTTCTTAATGTGGCTAGTTAGGCTAAACTTTTAAGTAGTTATGGATCTCATCTATAAGTCTTTGTGTTGGTCTGGTGTTTGATGAAAACAGTAGAATTTCAGCAGTCATGAGCAAGAAGAAGCTTCTGGAGGACCTCACCAGCTATTAGAGGTCCCTCCTAAATTTGGACTGTGCTCCGGATTTGTTCCATCTTAGTTACCATCAATTTTGGTAAACATGCATCTCCCTATTCTAATGCCTCACTTAATATTAACATTCCAAGAATCAATGACTGAGATTACTTTTATTATAGCTTTTAAAGGAATCTTGAATAATTTTAATTTTTGCATGAATGACACCTTGTTGGAAGAGGGCCTTTAAGGCAACCTTTGGCTTTATTAAATCCAAAGCTCGTTTATACTCAATAAACAGTAAGCACAGGGGACTTTGTATTCTCCATAACTGGTAGTCAATTCTGTAACAGTAAAGATATGTTCTACTATGGACTATCACTATGAGAACCTGTCTATTCTTTACTAACACCCTCATCAAAGATGCCCTTGATTTATATGTATATTACTTCCATAAAACTTTTATACAGATTGAAAAACACACATATTGGTTAGTAGTAATTGATGCATCTTAAGAAGAATACAAAATCTATAGTTTTCTATAACCTAGCTTCAATTTACCTTTGTAGTCTTGTGTGATGCTTCCCTGTCTCACGTGGTCCACATTACAGTTGCACCTGAGTCAGGCTAAAGCCAACCTCACAGTTGCCCAAATTCATCTTTTTTCATGTCTATTCCTTTGTTCATGCTGTCCTCTATACCTGGATTGTCCCCATTTCCACCTGTTAAAGTCCACGCTAGCCTTTAATACTCAGCTTGAACAATCTCTGCCATAAAGTTTTCACTGATTCCCTATCCTAATCCAGAAATAACCTCTCCCTCCTCAGCTCACTTAAGACTTCTAGCATTATTTGAGTACAGTAGAACCTCAGTTTGCAAATTTAATTCACTCTGAGATTCTGTTCGTCATCTGATTTGTTCGTATTGCCAAGCGAATTTTCTCAGGAAATGATGTAAAGTTGGATGATTGGTGCCACATCCCAAAAAATATTCATATAAAATAATTATTTATAATTTTAAGTAAGTTTTTTATCCCTAATGCACCTGAAATACAATAGCAATGATTAGTACACAATATAAAACGAAAATAAAACAAATTAACCTGCACTTTACCTATGAGAAGAGTTGTGGCTGGCATGAGGAAGACGAGAGGGAGGAGGAGGAGAAAGGGTTATTGCTTGGAAGGAGAATCTCCTTCTGTGAGAACATTGGGGATTTCAACGTCAAGAGTGTTCTCTCATGTTAGTTTTACTAAAAGTAAGACTAATACTACTGCCTTCACTTATTTTTCATTTTTTAGAATCACTTTCATGTTTTGACTCAGTGATTATTTTTTCTTTATGTTCGCTTCTGACTAGGAAGCTGTCTAATGACGCTTGTTTTTGAAGTTTATTTTTTCAGAATGTCACGGAAATGTGACATTGCATTATTGTTAAAAATATCCGTGGCTCTCATTGCCTTATTTGGTGATGTTTTTCAACAAAATTTTGCACTTTTTTTTTCACATCTGATGAACCTCCCTACTCTCATTGGACTTGAGGGATTCCTCCCACCTTTCAACCTCCTCCTCAGATGAGCTATCCTCCACAACCTCCGGCTATTGCTCCTCGTGCAGATCCATTAGCTCCTCCATCATCAGCTCCCGGCTATGGTCCTACACCAGTTCTCGAATGTCTTCAGCATCCACCTCCAGTCCCAATGTCTTGCCCAAAGACATGATTTCATCGATGACTGGTTCCCTTTGTGAGCTGTTCAAATCCAAACATGATGTTCGTACTGCAAATTTTTGTTTGTTCTGCAAGACAAATTTTGCGAAAAAATTTTCCTTGTCCAGCGAAGCCTACATAAACCAGGTTATTCATAAACTGAGGTTCTACTATACCTGTCTTATTTCCCATACCAAATTATAGATTCCTTAAGTTGGGGGCCATATCTTATTCATCGGTACCTCTACTCCTCCATGTAAATAGTAGGTAGATATTTAATATTTATTGAATTTTAATCTGTCAAAATAATAAATCCCAAATTTCAGCAATGAGAAAAGCTATTTAATTTAGTTTTCATTAACTGTCTAGTTTACCTTGTTTTTCCTTAAAAGGGTCTATTCTACATGCTGAACTGCTTTGTGTATTCTGGAATTTTCTCAACCATTATCCTTCATAAAATCCTTCCCCAAAGCCTCATTGAAGGGAACTGAAGCATTTAAAGGCCTTGACAATAGAGCACAAGCTTTGCAACTGGAGGAAACCCATTACCTCTAAGAAGCAGCTCATTGTGCTTTCAGACTATTCAATTATTAGAAAGTTTTTTTTCCAACATCAACCCTAAAATTGCAATTTCCTGGTTCTTACCTCTGGGACCAAATCGAACAAGCCTTTTCCCCCTTCCACATGAGAGCCCTTCAAATAACTGAAGACAACTACCGCTCCCCCCCTTCCATAAGTCTTTTCTTCTCTATACTAACTATGCCTAGTTCCTTCGATATATAATATGTAAAGTAATACTTTATCTAATTCATCAGAATTACTATATTTTTTATTCTGCTCTAGCTAATGTCATAATTTTAAATTCAGAGCCCCATAATAAAAGTTTCAGAAGTCAGTAGTGTGGGTGAAACACGTAGAATGGGAACTCCCAGGCAGATCTCAACTCATCCGTGACTTAGTAGGTAAATCTAAGGAATCACTTGAGGCATATGGAAGTTAAGCAACTTACCTAGGATCATACAGATGGACTCAGAGGCAAGATTTGACCCATGGTTATCCTGAGTCTAAACCCTGTACTCTATCCTCTACATCATGATGCTTCTAGAAAGATATACTCTACCACTTAAAACTTAGTAAATAAAAGATCTTGAGGAAAGGAACCTTCTCCTTTCATGAAACATCGGCAAGTTAGGGATTACATGGGAATGATTTAAACCTTTGGTTTGATACCTACAGGTACACTGAAAGGATTTGTTGTTGTTCAGGGGCTACAGTTATGTCTGCCTCTTTGTGACCCCATTTGAGGTTTTCTTGGCAAAGATATTCAAGTGGTTCACCATTTCCTTCTCCTGCTCATTTTACAGATGAGGAAACTGAGTCAAACAGGGTTAAGTGACTTGCCTGGGGTCACATAGCTAGGAAGTGTCTAAGGCCAGATTTGAACTCAGAGAAATGAATCTTCCTGACTACAGTCCCAGCACTCTATCCACTACACTACACAGCTGCTCTGCATTGAAAGCATAATCTGCAGTAAACAAAATTAAATAGCTCTGTTGCGTTGTTGTCTAACTATTTTTGCCATATGTACACATATTCCTGTCCCTGATTATAATAGTAATTAATGATAACAATAATGATCATTATTATCATGATAACTAATGTTTATATAATCTGTATTTGTAAAATTCTTTAATTTTTTTTTCATTTACTCCTCACAGCAACCCTAGGAGATAGGTGCTATTAATCTCATTTTAAGGATGAGAAAAATAAGCCTGAGAGAGGTTAAGTGGTTTGCCCAAGGTCACACAGCTAGTAAGTATCTGAGGCAGTATTCAAATTTAGGTCTTCCTAGCTCCAAAATCCAGGTTCTCTATCTACTGTGCTGCTGCCAGACCATGCTAAGTAGAAGAGCAGGGGAGAAATGCCATGTCAGAATGGTGTGAGAGCTAAAAGTTTAGCAGGAGTAGACCTGGAACTCCTAACAGCAAATTACTTTTTCCTCAGAGCAAATTAAAACTCTTAAGTCTTCTTCCCTCTCAATACTTTACTAAATGACCGCTGCAAACCCTTAACTTACTTCTTTTAAATTGTTCAAAGGGATTTTTGATTTGCAGATTTTATAGGTCTTTGCATATGTATCACTAAGTGACCTAAGAACCCAATCCTTTCCTGTACTTTCTGAAAGTTTCCTCTCCAGCTTTCTAGGTTCTGGAATCTGACATTTGTCCCCACGTCAATACATTATCAAGTCCAAATTCTAGAAATGGGGCCAAGGTCTTTTTAAAATTATTATTATTTAATAGTATTTTATTTTTTTTTTCCAATTACAGGTAAAGACAATTTTCAACATTCATTTTTGAAAGATTTTGAGTTCCAAATTTTTTTCCTACTTCCCTTCTCTGCCCCAAGAAGGGAGCAAGCTGATATAGTTTATTCACAGTGGTGATATTCAAATGAATTAACAGCCTGTTCTCCACAAAATGAGCCGAAGTGTGGCCCAGCTGCTAAAGTGGTGGGTGCAGGCCCCTCCTCCTCTAACAACTCAACCTAAAATTAGGTACTGGTTCTACTGAACTGGTGCGAACCAGCTGAATCCCACCACTGAGTTTCTACACGTGCAATCATGAAAAACATATTTTCACATTAGTCATGTTGTGAAAAAAGAAACGGACAAGTTCTTTTTTCTTATAACAAGGATATTTGTTTCCAGATTTATTCCTATTCTTTACTGAAAGAACCGAATCCAAAGAGAACAGGAAAATACTCTCAGGACCTGTAATCATTCACAACTCCATAGCATTGCATCATTTACTTTACTCTGTCTCCTGGCACAACAGTTTCCTTCTCCATACTTTTCCCCTGGAAATCTTTAAAAATGAGATTAGTCCATAATGGTTTAGGAAAGGAGAAAGCAGGCCTATGTAAGCCTCTGGTATGTGTGATTCTAGTGAATTTGTTTATGGAGGTGGTGGGGGGTGGGGAGGGAGGGGTGGGGCAGAGTCTTTCAGTTTATGCTGAAACAACAAAAGTTGAGTCACAAAAGGGCCAAAGATTTTAAGTCATAGAAAGAGCAACACTTAGTAGTCACATGTTTACCCCAGGGCTGACCTTCTGTATAATTTTATTTTACTTAGAATAGGATCAATAAACACATCCAAAAAAAAATTCATCTCTTATTGTACCACACACCTACATACGCCCTGAAAAGTCACAAAAGTTAATTAGTTCACATATTAACAAAGTTAAAATAAAGCAGGAGTCTTTTTTTTTCCTTTCTGAGTCTATCTTAGTCAAAGTTGAAGATAAACATCACCCATTCTTGGTCTATGGAAGGCCTGATGCTTAGGGGGTTACTGGTGCTTAGAAAGAGTAAGTGGAACCAACCAGGTACCAGGAACAGAAGTCCTTCAGTCTTAGAGGAATGCTAAGTTGCCTTCTTTTTGAGAAGTTAGAAAAAGTCACAATCCTTATTGCTTAATAAGAGAGAAAGAAACTGGCATAAGCACCAGCCCCGCCTCCCCAACTTCCATTGCTTAGCGTGAAATAAAAATCAGGCTGTCGACAAATCAAAATCCTCAGCAAAATGGAAAAATGCATGTGACGGCAGGTATCATTTGTCAACGTTAATGCAGCTCGCTGACATCAAACGTATTATTCACAAGACTTTTGTAAATGTAGAACAAATAAGAACAAACGAAATCTCAAGTCCAGTCCCTCTCCCTATGACTGGGAATATGGTGCCATCAACAGAAATGGAGAAGTTGAAGAAGGGGAAAATCCTTGGAAGGGAGAGGGAAAGGATGATGTGAAGAAACTATTCAAATCAAAACATATCAACAAGTCAAACTCCTAGAAATGGAGACTAAGTTCTTTCTTTTTCTTATGAATAATTTTATTATATATAAGATATTTGTTTCTAGATTTATCTCTATTCTTTTCTGAATGAACTGAATCCAAAGAGAACAAACTCATAAATTTCAGGACTCCTAATCATTTACAGTTCCATAATGTGTCTGTTTTATTTTGTCTTCTGGCACAACATATAAATCCACAGAGCAGCACTTAGAAGTGTATAGGGTGCTAGACAAAGTTAATGTCGATGAACTGGGTGGTAAGTAGGAATTTGGGCCTCTGGGACAAATTTGATTGAGCTGGGATAGAAGAGAATGAAGATGTCATCTAAAGAGTGGATGGACTGCTTCTATACAGAGTCGAAGTAGAGTGAAGACAGGGGTCATTAGAGTTGAGAAGGCTGAGGAACTAAAAGTCAGGATGCTATAAGCGGGGAGGGGGTAAGAGTTAGGATAGAGAAGACTGTGAGTCAGATACTGAACTTGGTAAGGAGCAGGGAGATTTACTTAGAGGTCTATAGATAACAGCAACAAGGATCGATTGATCAGTAAGTATTAAGCCAGTTCACTCTGTAGGTCCCTGCCCAAGCTCCACTTAATGGCTGTATTTTGGGCCTTCCTGGCTTAGAGGTGAATGTCAGTGGTAACTATTTCTCTTTGGAACATCAACCCTGAGGATCTTCCCCTCCTCGCTTGATTTTTTTTAAAATCTTTTTTTCTAATTAAAGGAGCCATCTCTTGATTCATTTCTTAAAGAGGCTTATTCACTGAATGGATATTACTTCACTCTGAGTACATGAAAAGGACTTAGCCTAAAAGGGCCAGGGTCTCCCAATGCATCCTGGGCCATCTGCAGTCTTCCTGGTGAATATCAGGCCACTGGACCCAGATGGCTCTGGGGGATAAAGTGAGGCTGGTGACCTTGCACATACCTCCCTCACTCAAATCAAGGTCAACTGCAAGTCATGTCATCATTTCCCTGATGTCATGGTCCTCTTTGAAAATGAAAGACAAACACAAGTGCCTACTATATGCCAGGCACCATGCTAGACTCTGGGGACACAACTACAAAGAATGAAATAATTGCTACTCACATTCTAATGGGAGGGACCAGCAAATAATTAAGAATATACAGAATAGATATTCTGTAAATATACATATAAAGATATCTATACAGAATAGATATAAACATCAATAAATACAAGGTAGTTGGGAATGGAGGACATTAGAGATTAGCAGCATCAGGAAAGGCTTTCAAAGATCTGGACAGGCTATAATGAGCATTAAAGGAGAGGGGGTTTCTGAGTGATGAATCTAGAAAAGACAATGGAGAGCAGAGAGTATGCTAACTCCTCCTGGCAGAGCTGAAATATGCAAAGGGCTGTATCCCACATGTCAATACTCAGTCTTCCTTGGTGCCGTTCCTTCCCCCTCTCCCCACCCCTACTCTCCCCTTTATGGTTCAACCACTGGTACAACGCATCTGGAGAAGGAAATGGCAAACCACTCCAGTATCTTTGCCAAGAAAACCCCAAATGGGGTCACGAAGAGACGGACACTGGATAGATCAAACAATAACTACAATGGATCTCTCAGAGTCCAAGTGTTTAAACAATCAATCCATTTAATAAAAACATATTCAAATACCCCTAGGTAAAAGCAGTTCTCAAGCCAGTTAAAAAGCACTTCACAGGAAGGTCAAAGCTGCTGGCAAGGAGATTCAAATCCATAAACAAGGAAGTTCACTGATGTCTTAAGAACTCACGACTAGAGTCTTTTTATTTTGTCCTTTCCAGAAAGACCCACAGCAAGATTCTGGATCAATCTACCTAGGGGCAAAGCTATCAAAAACTGCCCCAGTTCTCCGTAACTTCTTTGTCGACTTTAGTCCTGGCTGGTGTTGTAAGAATGTTCTGTTAGTACCCTGGCCCACAACATAGCCCTCACTCCACCCCCTCCCAGTACCAGCCACCTAAAAATCCTCCTTCCCTTGTCCAGAGGGTTGTCATTCTACCCACTGTGGGCATGATATTGGTATAGGATTAGCTAGGGTAGCTCCTTGTTTGCCAAACCTGCTGCTACCCTCCTTTCCCCCCAATAGAAAACACAGTTTTATCCCTCCTCTAATCACCATCGTCCTCTGCCCTCCTTTCCCACTGCACCCACTTCAAACCTTCCTCTCTGGAGGTACAGTGTTGAAGTTAGAGTTGGAGGTCCCAAATTGGGATGTTGGCTCCATCATGCTCAGCAATTCATTCCACCTTTCTGGGCTTCCACTTCTTCATGTACAAAGTGGGGGGTGGGGAGGCTAGGTAGAACTTCAAGTTAACTTCCAGCACTAAATTTGAGATCCTATGATCATTGATCTCTTCCTTTCAGGGTTTCTCCATCTTCTGGTACTCACTGAACCCTAACCTTCTCCCAAGTCTTCATCACATCTCTTGTTAGGTACTACAAGTTGTGTTGTTTTTTCTCTCACAGCCCTGGACATATAACAGCAGCAGAAGTAGTTGGCATATACCTTGTTCTCCACGGCCGCTTTCCAGCCCTTCACTCAGAGACTACTTCTCTTCCTTTAACACTCATTACATTCTGTTTGGATCTTTGTTGCTATCATCCATGGACCTCCAGAGCCCTCCTGTTCACCAATAAGTTTGGTACCTAGTCTTCTCTACCCACTCCAAACACTGGCCTTCCAGGTCCTCACTCAGCCTCTTCAACTCCTATGACTTTGGTCTCCAATCTGCTTCAACCAAGTACAGGAATGGTTGTGCTTTAGACTTTCTTCTCATTCCCCCCAGCCCAGCTCAACTGAATTTGCACCATGGATTAAAATTCCTAGTTAAAGTTTTGCCTCTTGGCCTTTTGTGTCAGGAGGTATGACAGAAGGCACCATCAACCTTGGAAACTGCCAAGGAATGTGGGCAAGACTTAGGAAAAAGTCAGTTTTAATAAAGCATTAGAAGATAGAGGAACCTGAAAGGAAGAGATCTGGGATCATAATTTATTAGTATTATTATTCATTACTAGCATTTATATAGTGCTTTAAAGTTTGTAAAGTGCTTTATAAATATCATCTCAGTTGATCCTCATAACAATCTTGTAAAGTAGATCTTTGTTATCATCTCCATTTTATATATGAAGAAACTGAATCTGAGGTAAAGTCAGTCAGTCAATAAGCATTTATTAAGCACCTTTTATATGCCAGGCACTAAGTGATGAGGATACAAAGAAAGGCAAAACACAGTCCCTGCCTTCAAGGAGCTTACAATCTAATGGGGAAAAACACGCAAAAGGAATCTGAAAGTGAGGAGGAGTGGGGAGGTAACCAGAGAAAATCCTGATAGAGAAATCTGGAGGAGAGCAGCTGGGTAGGCAGTGAAGAGATGGTCAAGTTGGGCATCCTCCTTATGTGGAGGTTCTGGGAGGAATTCTCTACCCTTCAATCAGGCAAAGGGAAGAGGACCCAAGGGGCAGAGGGTACTGATGAGGTGAGAGTTCCAGGGCTGAAGCAATCTTAAAGGATAAAGAGTTTCCTAGGGTAATACAGAATTTCCTGGAGAAGTTCAGAGGAGCGCAGCCAGGTTTGCTTGACTTGCCTAGGGTCACACAATTCTCACACGGTATTTAGAGATGAAAGAGACTGGAAGGTCCTCTAACTGTTTTACAAACGAGGAAAATGAAGCACAGAGAAGTGGAATGACTGGCTCACAGTCACCATTGTAGCAGATGACAGGGCCAAAATGACTAGAGGAGGGCTAGGCTTGAGTCTGCTATTGTTGGGAGTGATGGCCATTCAGCCAGTGAGGACCAGATGATCTCACTCTGATAAATTACATCTTCTATGGGTACAGGTACCTAGGTCAGGTAAGGGAGGGATAGGTCCTATCCCCGGTGGGAAAGAATACTACCAGATGAGGAACCTGGGGGAGCCATCTGACCTTGGTGAGGTTGCAGCCAGGGCCTGTAGGGAACAGTCCGATTTTGGGAGGGAGTGAAGGGCACATCTCCCCAGGATTTACATCCTTAGAATGTCAAAATATGGGAAACAACTGCCCTGTGTTCTGGCTGTGACAATGAGAGCCTAACAAAACCCTGACACCTTCACTATTCCCCAAATTGTCTCATGATTTAAGGGATAGATAACCTGCAACTTTTGGATGAGGTAAGAAGAAGGCTTGGGAAATAGCCATGGCCTTCTGCCTTGGAAATTGCCTCCCTGGTCTGGCATTGTGAAAAATTTTTTGGTCTCTCTGTGAGCCCGATGGTAATTACTTTGCTCCAATTCTACCTTTCAAAATGTATGAATAATTTTGTCAGGTTATAAGGTTAAGATCTGATTACACACGGTTTGTAATAATAGCATAATGAAATTTTAGAGCTAGAAGTAATCTTAGAGGTCACCTAGTCCTCACCCTTACCCCCCTCCCCAATATTTTATAGATGAGTTAAAAGAGAAAGGTTAAATGACTTGTTCTAGGTAGGCCACCCAGCTAATCAGTGACAAAGCTAAAACTAGAGCCAATTCTAGTCATTTCATATCAGTAAGTAATCAAGATAATTTAGTGATGTACATTACTTCCTACAGCACATGTTTCATTTTAAGCACTCATTTGTCACTTGGCTGAACATCTCTTTAAGGCTTTGGAATCACAGGGACCGCATTAGTACTTTGCTGGTTTTTTTTAAAGTTGTGGTCAAAACTTCCAAGGGGATTATGGGAAAATTCCATAAATGGGATGCACATGTGTGACATGGAAGGATAATAAGGAATCAGTCTTTTGACTATGGGTACCTTGAATCTTGCAATAATGCAATAGGGGGGAAAAGACTTCTTTCTACCTCCCACCCCTTCCTTCTTTCTTTTGTATTATCTATATAGCAGAGTAACCTATAAGTCATATTTCTGCCAAGTTTCCAGCTGTCAGCTGCACATTTCCATATGCATAACCCACCATCACATCAAACTAAACTCATCGAAAAATCAGATTTACTATGTCCCTCTAATAAACCAGATCTGCCTCTTGATTAGGAATCATAAAGTCACAGAAATTTAAGCTTGAAAGGTATCTCACAAGTGATCTATTCTAGCAATGCAAAGGATACTGGACCCAAAAGCAGTGATTCAAATGCTAGCTCTGATAGCTATTAGCTGTGTGACAATGGACAAAGGGCTTGACCTGTCCAAGACTCAGTTTCCTCTTCTGAAAAATGGGGATAATAATGCTTGTGCTATGTACCTCATAGGACTGATGTGAGGAAAAGTGCTTTGTACACCTTAACGTGCTAGAGAAAAAGAATTATTATTGAAACAAGAGGCTACTCAGCTCAGAAATCTTCACCGGCTATTCACTATTGCCTCTCAAGTAAAGGCCAAACTCCTCTTCCTGATGCTCAAGGTGTCTACTAGCTGGCACCACTCTGCTATCTCATCTTTTCCTCATATTCCTCATCTCCAAATTTCAGCTAAATTAATGAATCCCCTCTACTGCTTTGCCCAAACATAAGCTATGCTCTCATGCTTTAATGCCTTTTCTCACATCCTTCCTTTCCTATGCCTACAACACCTTCCTTCCTTGTCTTTTTTTTTTGGAGGGGGGAGGGCAGGGCAATTGGGATTAAGTGACTTGCCCAAGGTCACACAGCTGCCTTCCCTGTCTTTGAACAACAAAGATTTTTTTTCAGTTCTCCTAGTTGTTTCTCTTCAGAATTCACGTATCATTTTGTAACTATTTGTGCTAGTCCCTCAATCCCTACCTAGGCTATAAACTCCATGAAGTAAGGGATTATGTCTTATCTAAACATTGTATTGCCCCCTACCTACCACCTAACATAGTAGGCAACACATACGGGCAGGAATAAACATTTATTAAGCGCCTTCTATGTTCCAGGCACTCTGCTAAGCACTTTACAAGTATCATCTCATTTGATACTCATGATAATCCCGGGACATAGGCGCTATTATAAACTCCGTTTTACAGATAAAGAAATGGAAGCAGACAAAGGTTAACTGTCTTGCCCAGGGTTACACAGCTGGTAGCTTCCCGAGGTTGAATCTGAACTCAAGACTTCCCGACTCTAAGCTGGGCGCTCTACTCATTGTGCAACCTAGCTGCCTCTACTAAAAAGCACAGTAAATAGAGTGCCCAGACTAGAGTCAGGAAGATCTGAGTGCAATTCTGACCTCAGACATTTCCTACCTGTGTGATCCTGAACAAGTCACTTAACTGATATTTGCCTCAGTTTCCTCATCTGTTGAATGGAGATAATACTAGCACCTAACTCAGGGTTATTATTAGGATAAAATGAGATACTATTTATAAAGCTCTTACTCAGGGCCTGGCACATAGTTATTGATAACATTATTAAAAGAGACAAAGGAAGATGGTAGTCGAACACAGAGAGAAATAAGGAAAGGGTGAAAGAAACCCAAAGTGGGTTTTAGCATAAGTGTGTGTGTGTGTGTGTGTGTGTGTGTGTGTGTGTGTGTGTGTGAGTGTGTGAGTATGTGAGTGTGTATGAGTGTGTGAGTATGTGAGTATGTGTGAGTGTGTGTGTGTGCCCTTTAAACAGAAGGGCACTTTAAGGGAGAACAGAATACTTTCCACTCCAAGGGATGTTCTTTTCATTACTCTTACTTGAAGGACACATACAGAGATTACCTTGCTGCTGCACAGGTACAAGAAGAGATCCTTTCAGATACACTTTCTTCTAGAGCTACTTAAATGGTTCTCAAAGGTAGTTAAGGTCTATGCCAGACCAAGAAGTTTTAAAAAACTTTTAAAAAAAATTTGTTCATTTAGCTACCTTTGTTAATAGGATAGGGTTAGGAGGAAGGAAGGAAAGGAAGAAGGAAGGAAAGGGGGGAGGGAAGAAAAGGAGAAAAAAAAGAATGAAAGAAAGATAAAGGAAGGAAGGAAGGGAGGGAGGAAGAAAGAAAAGAAAAAGAAACAAAAAAGGAAGGAAGAAATAAAAGAGGGAAAGAGAGAACTAGTAGGCTATTCAGTTTCATACATTTGTTTCCAGGACCTTAAGATGTGCTTTAGTACAAATCTAGGAAGAAAGCTGCTTTTTGACACAAAGCTTGAAGTTCTCTGACATAGCATAAATTGGAGATTGATTTGCTTCATGTAGACAGATAACCTGGACAATTCAGGCCACAAGATCTATGATTTAGGACATAAATTATCCAGATTGAATGTTGACGCCATCAACAAGTACACAAGAGTCATAATATATCAGCCCCTTCCCCAATTAATCAATCAATAAACATTTATTATGATATGTCAGGCATTGTGCTACAATGACAGAATGCTGATTTGGATTCCAAAGTAAAGATCATAGGAAGGAATCTATCAAGAAGAGATCCTCTCCAGTGAAGTTCCCTAGATAGTCATATATCTGATTTTTGTTTTAGCTTAGAGATGGATAACATAATGTAATAAGTTGTCAGAAATACAATATGCTTCTAGACTGCAGGGCAATATATAAAGAATTATTTTTTGAAAATTCTATTCTTCATATTTTACTGTGACTTTAATTTCCCCTTCTTATATCTTTCTTACATTTTATGTCTTATATCTTTCTAATATCTGTCTGAACTTGGTTAAGGTCTCTCCCATAGATGCTCCCATACATATACAAACCATATATGCTCTACCATGCAGTTCTATGGTCTATTTATGTTTCCAGTCCTTCAGTCCTATCATTTTGACCCCTAAAGAAGGCCATCATTTTTTTCCAGCTAGTACCAGCCTCTCTCAGTAAATAAAGTTCTCATCTCAGACGACAAAAAGGAGTCTCTTTTATGGAGTGTTCTGTTCCTGGGACCATTCAAAAGATTTGAGGACTTTGTTTTGTTTAAAAACAAGCAATGACCCTTCTCCAACAACATATCCCTAGCCTTTCAAAAGAAATTTGGCAATAAGTCAGATGGATTATGTTAGGCCAGCTCTGTAATTTTATTTTCCAATTTTCTTTTTTATCTTTCATTTTTGAGATTTCTTTTTGCTATGAGCCTCTTGGTTTAACAACAAGGCTTCAGTCAAAATTTCTAACTAATAGTCTAGAGGCAGAGATAGTTCAGAAAAATCTTTTAAAGGTAGTGAGTCTTTATTTATACTCATTCATTGGTGAGCCAGAGTGAGGAGAAGGAGTGGTGACCACTCTTCAAGCTAAGAGGCCCCTGGAGTGAAGCTTGCTTAAGCCTACTGGGACCGACAGTGGCAGGATCAGGGTTGAGGAGGCCCAGAGGAATGTCTCCCAGAGCCTAGACAGTGACAGTAAAGAAAAACAAAGGGGATGATAGTGGTGTGGCTGAGATTCTTAGGTCTGCTTACTTTTCCATCCTTTCCTCATCAGAGCATTTGAGGATTCAAAGAGGCCTCAGGAACCATCGCCAACCAATGTAAAAGAAATCACCTTTATAAGATACCTAAAAAGTAGTGATCCGGCAGGCCCTAGCACCCTGAATCAGTGAGCTATGGCAGTTACCAGACTTCTCAACCCACAAACACCAAAGACAACAAAGAAGAACTGCAGAACCCACAAAATAGCGGAGAGAAGCAGGACAGCCTGGATGGTCTCTGGGTGAGGTCTATGGCACACAGAGCTGGGAGCGGAGGGGAGCAGAGCCCAGTGTGGGCAGTGGCAGGACCAACCAGACTGGGAGCTGGGCAGAGCGGGCCCTAGGGTCCTGAATCAGTGAGCTGTGGCAGTTACCGGACTTCTCAACCCACAAACACCAAAGACAACAGAGAAGGTTAGTGGGAAAAGCTGTGGGGAGTGGAAGGAGTTCAGGGTTCAGCCAACGGCCCTGGGGCAGCGGAGGTGGTGCAGCTACAGAACTACTACAGCTGCAGTTGCTTCTGGCCCCAGGCCCACCTGGTGAGAGGACTTAAGTGGCAGATCAGAGCAGGAGTGCAGAGCCTACATAAGATCTGAGTCCAGTCTGGGTTTGGGGTTCTTGAGGAAGGAGGAGTGCTGGTGTGGCAGAGCTGGCTGTAATATCTCTGAAAACAACAGCGCATCCCCTCAAGCTTGGGACAAAGTACTCTTTACTCTACAAGCAGTCATACCCCATCGAAAAACTCAAGGGTCAAGTAAGTTGGCTGGGAACATGGCCAGGCAGAGAAAATGCACCCAGATTCAGTCTCAGACTTTGGAATCTTTCTTTGGTGACAAAGAAGGCCAAAATATACAGCCAGAAGAAATCAACAGAGTCAAAGAGCCTACATCAAAAGCCTCCAAGAAAAACATGAACTGGTGTCAGGCCATGGAAGAGCTCAAAAAGGATTTGGAAAAGCAAGTTAGAGAAGTAAAAGAAAAATTGGGAAGAGAAATGAGAAGGATGTGAGAAAACCATGAAAAACAAGTCAATGACTTGCTAAAGGAGACTCAAAAAATACTGAAGG
>CM053623.1:118462440-118531677 GCA_028646595.1 Phalanger gymnotis
GTGGGGTGACAGAAGGGAGGGCTGACTGGGGAATGGGGCAACCAGAATATATGCCATCTTGGAGTAGGGGGGAGGGTAGAATTGGGGAGAAAATTTGTAATTCAAACTCCTGTGGAAATCAATGCTGAAAACTAAATATATTAAATAAATTTTAAAAAAAGTAGTGATCCAACCTCTTTAGGAAGACTCCCAAGGAGGTGGAATTCACTACCTGCCCAGACTGCCCTTTTTACTTTAAGATGGCTCTAATATTTAAAAAGTTTTTTCCTGGCATGAAGTCTAAATTTTCTTCTTTGCAACTTTCACCCACTGGTCTTGGTTCTGACCTCTGGAACCAAAGAGAACAGAATTTAATTTCCTCCTTCACATTACAGCCTTTCAAATACTGGAAGATAGTCTTCATGCCCACCCTATCCTCCCATTCCCCCAAGGCTTCTCTTCAGTCCAGGCTAAATATGCCTAATTCTCCCAATTGATCCTCATAAGTTATGGACCAGAGGCCTTATACCACTCTGGTTTGCTTTTTTTGGACACCCTCCTTTGCACACCCAATGTCCTTTTTAAACTGTAACACCAGGGGCAGCTAGGTCATGCAATGGATAGAGCACTGGCCCTGGAGTCAAGAGGACCTGAGTTCAAATATGGCTTTAGACACTTACTAACTGTGGGCAAGTCTCTTGAACTCAATTGCCTCCAAAAAAACCCCCAAAATCCAAACAAACAAAAACTACGATGCCCAGAACTGAACACAGTACTGCAGATGAGATCTAATAAAGGCAGAGTAAGGTTGCGAGATTGCCTCCCTTTTCCTGGAGGCTGTACCTCAAATTCCCAAATTGCAACTTTTTTTTTTCATTTAAAAGCTACATTTTTTTTCAGAATAATTGATTCAGGAAAGCTGCAACTGCACATAGGAAGAGACTGCGCTCATACTGTTGAAGCCCAGAATTGAATATTCCTACTGAGTTGGAAATAAAAGAAATGTTCAATTCATAGCATAAGTTCACAAGTTTTTATTCAGAATTGTACATACATTGAACATGAAACATATATGTAATTTTGTTAAGAATTGTATTAAGGAATCATTATATTCTGGTCTAAATATGTAATGAGTAGTTTTTTTGGTTGATTAGTCTTAGACTAGCTGATAAATAACAATTTTATATATCATTTTACTTTGAGATTCACCAATTTTACAGTGGATGTTAACAGCAAATGCTGTAATCATAGTGCTAAGAAAGACAAAAATATGTGCAATATATTGGGCCCTGGATCCCCACGCCCTCCTAGACTACCAGGGCCCAATTTATACTAGCTTCCTCTCCCCACATCAGCCTGCCTTTGCAGTCCATTAACCATCCTGGATGTTTTTCAGAAAGATGATCATTTTTACCCCTGTGAAAGCCAGAACCCACCTCTCTCTCATTTGACCTACGAATTTCTGTTAATCGATTGGGAAGCATTTATTAGGCACCCACTGTATGTCAGGTCTTATTTAGGTGCTGAGGATAAAAACAATGGAACAGTTTCTACAACCTCCCGTACAATGAGTATCTAAAGCCAAACTTAGCCAACTAGATAAAAAAGGGTGACCCTTTGCCAGTAAATATCCACCCAGCCTGGGCCATTCTATCATTATAGCTTCATTCTTCTGGCTCTTAGTTTTTCCAGCCTTTAAAAGTTCACTTTTAAAAAGCAAACACCCTTAGGAAAGGTCAGACTTTAAATGTTATCAGTTAATTATTAATTCAATTCAATTTTTAAAAAGTATTAAGCTCTGCCATGGGCAAAACACCAGGTTAAGCTCTGGAGGCACAGAGCCTAAACCAGGGGTGGGGCACCTGTGGCCTTGAGGCCACATGTGGCCCTCTAGGTCCTCAAATGTGGCCCTCAGTCAGAGGGCCCCCAGCCCTGGAAACAGTCACTCTTTTCCTTCTAATGGGGGAATACAACACATAGACCAATTATTAAAATAAGATAATTTTAAGTGGGTGAGAACACTAGCAAATACTCTGTATAGAAAGTTATGATGAGATAAACCTTGAAGGAAGCTAAAGATCCTTCTAAGAGGTGAAGAAAGAGTATATTCTAGAGATGGCAGTCAGCTTGTAGAAAGACACAGAAGCTGGAGCTGCCAACAAGAGACAAGTGGCCAAACGGGGAGAAAGAGAACGAGAAAAAAGCAGTGTCACAGAACCCAAGGACGGAGAATGTATTCAGGAGATGGATATGATTGGAAGGAGGACTGAGATAGAAAAGGGGCTGTTGGAATGAAGAGATCCTTGGTCACCCTTGGAGAAAGGAGTTTCATTTGAATCTTGGGATCAGAATCCAGATTGCAAGAGGTTGAATGGGAGGAATTAGAGGCTGCAAGTACAGTAACTTTCTCTTGGAGCTTGGCTATGAGGGGAGGAGGGATAGAGAATCATGGCTTGAAAAGACAGCAGTGTCAAGAGGATTTCAAGGATGGGTAAACCTGCATGTGTTGGTAAGCAATGACAAAAGAGCCAGTAGATAGAAAATTTCAAAAATGTTATTAGTTAATACCTCATCAGGGATTATTATTATTATATGTTATATATAATTATTATAGTATGTTATATGTAATATAACCATTAAAATATGTTAAATATAATATAATACAATACAATATAATTATTATAATAATCTTATTAGCTCCTGCTCTATAACATACCTGGGGTATTTTTGAGAGGTTGTGGCTTGCCCAGGGTTATGCAGCCAGTAAAAGAAGGGACTTGAACCCAGGTCTTCCTAAGACCAGCTCCGTACACATCACACTATCTGCCTCTCATAAGTCCCCTGAATTCACATACTATGTTCTATGATTATGATCGTCTTCCTCCCCCTACTCCCAGATAAGCTGGATGAGGGCAGGGACAATTCTTTTATTTTCTACCCTTTGCTTCATTCTTTAACACCTAGCATGGCACCTTGTGCACGGAAGTCAATAAGCATTTGTCAGATTGGATTGAAAGGATACACTACATGACGCTTAGTGGTAGGGAGTTCAGGCCAACAAATTTCACAAGTGGTGAAGCAGCTAGGTGGCACAATGGATAGAGTGCTGGGCTTGGAGTCAGAAGGTTCATCTTCCTGCATTGAAATCTGGCCTCAGACACGTGCTAGCTGTGTGACCCTGGGAAAGTCACTTAAACCTGTTTGCCTCCATTTCCTCATCTATAAAATGAACTGGAGGAGGTGTCAAACCACTCCAGTATCTCTGCCAAGAGAACCCCAAATAAAGAGTCAGATGGGACTGAAATGACTGAACAACAACAACAACATGGCATGTGATATCATCTCCGGAGCCACCTTTGCCACGGATACCGTAGTGTGCCAACTTCTGATCTAGAAGCTGGCTGGCCTTTGACCTTTGAGCTTGAATTGCTCCTACTCTGACCATGATAAAAATATATTGAAATACTGATAGCTACACCCTTGTCAGAAAAATATCTCCTTCCTATCTTGGTAGGTGTTGTTAGCTCAGCAGCAGCTTCTGTAGATTTTTGTTTTGTCGGGTTTTTTTCCTTCTTCCAATTGTCACCTCCCTGAATTTATGCAATAGGTTATAAACTAATTCCGACTTTCTCCCACTGATGGAGATCACAGAGGGGCATTTTGAGTTCAGTTATAGAGCGTCCTTACAGGATAAAACAGTATACAAGATAGTCTAGTGGGAAGAGTGCTAGAACTCTATCTGTGAACTTCAGTCTCAATTTTGTCACTACCTGGCTGTGAGACCTTGGGCAAGTCTCTACCTTTCTAGACCCAAATCCCTCATCTGCAGCATGACAGCACAAATGATCCTCGAGGCTCTATAATTTGATGCTCTGTACTTCAGTTATGAGAAATAAAATTCACTACACAGTTACCTTTTTTTAAAAAATAAAATATCCCCCCACGGCTTTTACTGGCAATTCTGGCGCTTGGGGTAGGTTTGTTGTTACTGTTCTTGAGTTGCTTTAGTTGTGTCCAACTCTTTGTGACCGGTTTATTATATTATATCCTTGGCAAGGATAGTGGGGTGGCTTGCCATTTCTTTCTCATTTTACAGATGAGGAAACTGAGGCAAACAGGGTTAAGTAACTTGACCAGAGTCATGTAAGCTAATAAATGTCTAGGGCCGGATTTGAACTATGGTCTTTCTGACTTTCTGACTCCAAGCCTGTCACTCTATCCCAGGGCTTGTGGCCCTCTAAGTCCTCAAGTGAAGCCCTTCGACAGAATCAAAACTTCACAGAACAAATCCCCTTAATAAAAGGATTTGTTTTTAAAACTTGGACTTAGTGAAAAGTCTGCGCGCATGCATTTAGAAGGCCACAGGTTCCTTACCCCTGCTGTATCTACCACCTAGCTGTTTGTGGTAGGTACCCTCCAAAAAGCTGTGGGTCGTGGAGCAAGAAAGGCACTCACAAAACAACTTGCCCGTCACCAGATCATCACTCCACATTTCAGCTAATTATTCTAAATAAACGGGTTCCAGGTTCAGGTTTGCTTGTTTTTTGTGTGTATGTTTGTTTTGTTTGTTTTGGGTTTGGTTTTTTTTTTTTGGCTGTTGTTTTAATCTATGGAAGGGGATCCATCAGTGCCCTTTAAATATCAGAATGCTAAAATAAATTTCAGATTTTCTTCATCCTAAATACAGCTTTGGACCTCAGTTAGATTCTTAGCGATGCAGCTATCTTTTCAGAATACGAAAAACACAGTGTAGACTACAGAGATGTCATTTTAAACAAAGTCAGATTTGACTCAGGACCGAAGTGTAATGGCGACGAGATTCAGAGTTGGAAGGTACCTTAGACATGATATACTCCAAATCCCTCATTTCACAAATGAGGAAACTGAGTCCCAGCATAAAGTGACTTGCCCAGAGTCACACAGTGAGCTAGTAACCAATCAGGTAATACAATTCATATCTTCTGATTTCTAAGCTCAGATTCTTCCAATTTTGCCATCAAAGTGAAGTGGAGATTTGAGGATTCTCTCATTGAAGCCTATCTGCCATTTTGATGGAGTTTGTCCTTTTTTTCTTTCAGGAATTTAGGGATAGAGAACTCAGATTAAAGTGCTGTACTTTGAGTCAGGACACCTGTATTTGAATCCTACTTCAGACACTTATCGGCCATATGACCTTGGGTAAGTCACATTATTAAAGCTTTGGTAAAATCATCTGTAAAATCTGTAAAATCAACTAAAAACTTCACAAAGCTGTTGTGAGGAAATCATTTTGCCAAGCTTAACATGCTATATGAATTTGAATCCTTGTTGGATATGTTGAGAAATGTGTATATATACATATATAACATATGCATTTGTATATCTACCAATCAATAAACATTTATTAAGTACCTACTATCGATCAATCATTATCCTAAGCACTAGGGATACAAAAAGAGACAAAAGACCATTCCAGCCTTCAAAGTTATTACAATCTAAACCGGTTAACTGGTCTTGTGAGGATTACTTTTGGTTTGGAGACGCATGTTACTTTCTGTTTTGAACCAGATCAAATCCCTTTGTAGCTTCTTATGCAAAGAGAGAAAACTGGATTCTAGATTTACAAAGATACAGAAAAGAGGACTGATTAACTAACATTGAGCTCACCTTCTCCCACTACTGACATTTCTACTATCTTTTAGTTTTTTGTCCCAGAGCCAAAACATCAGCCAGCCCCATAGATCAGAGGTTCTTTATCCCTTCTTTGCACCACAGACTCCTTTGACAATTTGGTAAAGCCTATGAATTCCTTCTCAGAAGAAGACTTTTAGATTCAAGAAATAAAGCATAAGATTACAAAGGAAACCAAGTATAATATAATAAAGATCCATTTTTTTCCTATCCAAGTTTACAGATCCCCTGAAATCTGTCTACAAGTCCATTGGAGGTCTGTAGCCCCCAGGTTAAAAACCCTTGCCTTAAACCCAGCATTTTAGAGCTGGAAAATACCTTAGAGATCAGACCGTTTAGTCCAACCATGACATTTTACTGATTGAGAAATGAGCGTCCCAAACCTGGCCCATTCTGACCTTTCTAGTTTCTCCCACCTTACCTACCCCCGCACAATCTGCATTCCAGGGATACTAGCTTCCTTGCTATTTCTCCCACAAGATACTCTATCTCCTAATGCCAGGTATTTTCATGGGCTGCCCCCTAGGCTTGAATTCCCTCCTTCCTTAGCCTCCTGCTTCGCCTGACTTCTTTCAAGCCCAAGCTAAAATCCAAGAACATGCCTAGGGGCATATAGCAGGTGTTTAATAAATCCTTGTTGACTGCTCCATCACCATCACTCCACCCTCCAAAGTCATGGTTAAACAACAGTCTAATTGGATTAAACAGGTAACTCAAAAATAATAGATCCTTCATCTTTTCACTATTCAACAGTTCCTATCAGTAAGGCAGAAGAACTCCATTCAGATTCAAATCTGGTTCTTCCTTCAGTCCCCATCTCCCAGCTCAAGAGAAACCAGGCTCTTCACCTGTTTAATATATGGCCATACACCTGACACAGGTGTGAGGTGGTGGAGGGCAGTAATAGCCACCTCTCACAATGCTTGCTAGGGAAGCAGGCAGTTTGCTAACGGGGGACAATTGTAGTTTCTCAGGCAAAGGGTAAATACTGAGCTGGACATTATTATTACTATTACTATTAGGGGCATTACTGCTTCAGTGAATGTTGTAAGATGAGGATCACCACCTCCAGCGTCCTGGGAGTTCTCCAGAGTTCTAGATCTCTACTCTGGACTTCAATTCATGCACGTATCTCTGCAGCACAAGTCTGAAAAAGAAGTGCTTCCCAGATGCCCAGAAGCCTGAGGTATCAATTGGCTGTTACGGCTCTATCGTTGACAATGGCAGGGGTACAGGCACAGCTCTTTGTTGACAGCCCCCGCCCCATGTGGTAGGGAATGAAGTGGGTTCCATGTTAGGCAAACTGGCTGTGCTCAAAAAAGTCCAGGTTACAGTATAATTCTACTGCTACTGAGACATCAGAGGAAAACACATTCAGCTCGGCCAATAGAGCGTTGGACTTGAAGTCAGGAACATGTGAGTTCACATCCAGCCTCAGAAGTGACTTCATTTCTCTCGGGCTCATTTTCCTCATCTATAAAATGGTGATAATACTAACACCTACCTCACAAGGTTGGTGTGAGGGTCAAATGAGATGATTTATGTAAAGCCTTAGCAAGTCAAGTCAACAAAAATTTACTAAGTGCTTGCTACATGCCAAGCACACTGCTGGACACAAAAAAGGCCAAAATCAGGGATGGGGAACCTGTGGACTTCCAAATCCTTAAGTGCGGCCTTTTGACCGAATCCAATTTGGGATTTGTTCTGTAAAATTTGGATTCAGTCAAAAGGACGAACTTAAGGATTTAGAAGGTCGCTTGTGGCCTTAAGGTTGAAGGTTCCCCACTCCTGGCCACAATAGTCCCTGTCCTCAGGAACTCACATTCTAATTAAGGAGACAACAAGCAAACAACCATGTACATATTAAATTGGAGGTAAGCTCAGATGGAAGGAGCTAGCATTTAGGAAGAACTGCAGACCTTAAAATGCTATCATCATCATCATTTCTATTTGAATTCTTCTTATAAACAGATTCTACCTGGAGTCATTACTCAAACTCCAGACTCTGCCTTGGTATGTTTGAGTCTTTGGCTAAGTTTTTCTTTAGTTCCCTCCTAGTCAACTCCAAGTACCACCTAGCATCACTCCAAGGCAGTAACACAATGTTCCCAGAAGGCCTCCAATAGATTCAAATGAACCTTGCCAGTCCTTCCACAAGATCCTACTTGGCTAGAGAGCTGGAGAGGATGAGGTTTTGAGGGAAGGGATAGAATGAGGCAAATCACATATTCTTCTAGGAAGTGATTAAGGGGTCTAAGAAAGAAATGAACAAATAGCAAATTACCCCTACTGAAAACAATTTTTTTGCTCCCAACAATGGGAACGAAGATGATATCCAGACACAGAAGAAGTAGCTCCTTTGTAGCAAAAACAGGAAGTCTTCTGAATTAGTCTTTATTTCCAGTTATTACCACAAAATACCTTTGATTCTACCGTGCCTACAACTCAATGGGTAGTTGTGGGTCTGTTATCCGTGGGCTCTGTACCCACTAGAGACACACAACACATACCTAAGGGATGTTGGAGCACTGATAGATTTTTAGTCTCAAATAATTTCACATCTCTTAGAAAAATATATGCCTGGGAAATTTTATCTATCAACTTTTAAGTGGATTGTCTTGGATAATTTGGCACGGAAAATCGTGCTGCTATTAAAATCTTGTTAGTTTAGTCTATTAGAACACTGTAATTATTTTACTGTACTGATAAAGCCATAGGTCATAGGTTCAGTTCCCAAGAAAACCCAGATACCTTTTCTCTGTCCTATGATCAAACATTTTCTCTTTAACCAGCTGCATCCATCCTGTTGATCACAACTGAGACTGGGTGAAAGTAGAGGGAAATAAATAGAATAGTGATGATGATGATAGCTAGAATTTATATAGCATTTATTTGCGAAGCACTTAACAAAAATCTCATTTTATCCTCATAACAACCCTTGGAGGTAGGTGCTATTATTAACTCCATTTTACAGATGAGGAAACTGAGTCAGGGGTTAAATGACTCGCCCAGGGTCACACAGTAAGTGTCTGAGGCCAGACTTGAACCAAGGTGACTCCTTGATATATCCACCTCCATGCGCTGTGTCACCTAGCAATTGAAGGGGCATGTAAGTGGCACAGTGAATAGAGAACAAGCCCTTGAAGTCAGGAAGGTCTGAGTTCAAATCCTGCCTCAGACACTAGCTGTGTGGCCCTACGCAAGTCACTTAACCCTGACTTCCTTCAAGAAAAAAAAAAAGAAAAGAAAAGCAACTGAAGCAGATGCCATGAGGATTTGGACAGTGGGGGATTTTGTAGAGTTGTATTTCTATCTGAAGGAAAATATATTAATTTTTGGAGGAAAAGATATGGAAGGGAAAAGAAGAAATTGGGAATCTTCTTGGATTATTTATTGTACAGAGTGTTCCTAAAGTCTGGACACACAGGCAACTGACGGCAATGTGGAGTTATTGCACTGAGTTCACGTGAATCTTGCAAAGCACATCAACCTTTGCATCACAAATGATGGAAACGATATTGAAGATGCTATTTGTTAACATTCCAATTAAATAAAAATTTCATTCATTTCATTTCTTGAAAATATGCATTTTTGCCTATGCGTCCAGACTTTAGGAATACCCCGTATTTAGGCCAGATTGCTGGCATTGGAGTTATGAGTTCAAATTCTGCCAGTATACATACTAGCTGTGTGACTCAGGGAAGCTCCCTTAGCCTCTCTTTCTAAGACTGTAATGGTGGAGAAAGTATTAGTAGAGGGAGAAGGGGCAAGGGAGAAGAGAAGGGGATACATCTATACAGCACCTACTATGACCCAAGCACTATGTGAAGTGTTTTTTTTAAAACAAATAACAGAGTTTAAATGAGTTGCTCAGCTAGTAAGTGTCTGAAGCCATATGTGAACTCACCTCTTCTGCTAGTTGGCACAATGGGTAGAGCAGTGGACTTAGAATCAGGAAGACTCAGTTTCATGAGTTCAAATCTGTCCTTAGACACTTATTAGCTGTATGACCCTGGGAAAGTCATTTCACCCTGTTTGTCTCAGTTTTCTCATCTGTAAAATGAGCTGGAGAAAGATATAGTGAACTTTCCCAGTAGCTTTTCAGAAAACAAACAAACAAAACAAACAGGGTCATGAAGATTCAGACATGACTAAAAATGACGGAATGGCAACAACTTCCTTACTCCAGGCCCAAGGTTCTATCCAATGGCCAGTGTTGCCTCAAAAGGTGCTGGTGGTGCCATGGATAGAGGGACAAAACTCCTCCCTAAAAGGAGTTTTCCTCATTGGCCGTTTCCCATATCATTGAAACCATGTCTGGTCCAATATTTATCCACTTATCCCCCTCACATACAACCCTCAGCTTTATCGTTATTAATTAATAGTGGTAATTTTATAAAAGCTTAATGTTGACAAAGTGCTCTTTTCACAGTACCCTGTGAATTAAGCAGAGCCAGGTTTATTATTCCTCATTTTTCAGAAGGGGAAACTGAGGCTCAGAGAGGTTATAAGTCATCTTCTGAGCCAGGACTTAAAACCAGATCTTCCAAGGACAAGATCTGTGGATCTTTCTGGTGCCTGGAAAAGTATGTGTGCTGGGGGGAACAAAGTATGTATGTCGGGGGAAGCCAATGTTTCTTTTAGGCCCATTAAATACAGTGATCAGACCACCATTATAATAATAGCTTATATTTGTAGAGCACATTAAGGCATACAAAATGTTTGTAAAAGGCCAAAAAGGAAAGGGTTTGGCCCCACACGTAGCCACACATCACACGCTTAGCAAGGTTATAGAGTTTTGGCTTTGACCACACTCACTTGTAAGTCTTCCAGTTTCAGTCTGCCATTCAACTTGATACTTTTATATTTAATTTTTACCATCCTAAGTTCTATATCAGTCTAGGAATATGTTTGGATAATTTCTTTCTCATAAATAGACTTGTAATCTCTTTCTCATTATGTGATTAATTAGCTTGAGCCCCCATTCCAGTCTAGGGAAAATCTTCCTTTCCCAATAGCACTCTTATTTTCTTATGTTTAAGTAAATATTAAAACGACTGAGTATGTATGTAACTTATTAAGATAAAGTAGATAAACATAGACATATATGTATGCACATGCACAAATATGAAAGTATTTACAATTCTTTCTGAGGCAATCAGGGTCAAGTGACTTGCTAAGGGTCACACAGTGACTAAGTATCTGAGGTCACATTTGAACTCAGGTCCTCCTGACTCTAGGCCTGCCTCTCTATCTCCTACACCAGCTAGCTGCCCAACTATTTACAATTCTTTAGCCATGGCCAATGTCACAGCCCAAGTCACTTCCAAGTCTGAAATCATTCAGCTCACTCCAGATAATGATTAAAGTATCTTAAAGCATCTTCTTTGTGTTTCTTTTCAATACTAATCTTTTCTCTTTTTGTAGGAATCAGTTTCACATTCTTTCAAAATCTTCATAGAATTCTCACTATAAATTTTGCTTAGTAGGATTTCCTCATAAACTAACACTTAAGACAGTTCTCATAAGAAAGAAGTCTATCATCACCTTCTTTCTCCCTGTCACATGGATTCTTTTTTTTTTAGCTTTTATTCAGTATTTTACTTTTCCCCAGTTCCACGTTAAAAACAATTTTTAACATTTGTTTTTAAAACTTTAAGTTCCAAATTCTCTCCCTTCCTCCTTCTCCACTCACCCTCATTGAGAAGGCAAGCAATTTGATAAAGGTTATACATGTGTCACATCAATTCTTCATAAATCCTTGTATACCACAAATGAAGCACACACCTAGCTTCTTCCTGACTCCATAAGAAGGGAGATTTCACATTAAGCCATTTTCTCATCTGACTCTGTACCAAGACTTTTCTCAACTAGTTTTTTAAAATGCCAGCACAAAACTACTTTTTCCCTCAACATCCTATTTTAGCTCTCATCTTAGACTACAGTAACAATAACTGTAGCATTTGAGAGACAGACATTTGTAACAAGGGTTATGCATATATTAGGTAATTGGAAGCTCAAAATAATCCTGTGAGGTAGGGGCTGTTATTAGTTTTATTAGTTCAATATTAAAAACAAGGAAAGTAAGGCTTAGAGATATTAAGCGAATTGCCTAGGATCACACAGGAAATAAAGTGTCTGTTGTAGAATTAAAAATCTATGTCTTCCTGACTCCTACTCCAGCCCTCTATGGACTTGTATCATGCTGCTTTGAATGTTCACGTACATGCATGTCCACATAGCACAAAAATCAAGTCAAGGTCAGACTATTAACCTTATAATTTGACCAAAATGGGTGATTCAGGCCCAGAATATGTTTTAGGACTTCAGAAAAGTCAATCCAGAGAAATGCGAATCCTGTTACTAGGGACAATAACTGAATGACAGAATGCCAGTCCAGAAGCTATCCTCAGTCTGGAGGAATCCAGAAAGTTCAGGCGAGTTCAAAGGCTGTCCAAAATCCACTATCTACTGAACAGAAAATGAGAACGTATGTACAGACTCTACAAGCTGGTAATTTCCATATTTCCAAGGTGATCCTGTTTAATATAGGACCTTGGCTCTTCCTTCAGAGCTGATACAATAATAATAACAATAGTAATAATTCAAATTTATAGAGTGTTTGGAAGTTTACAAAGCATTAAATTTTTTTTTTTGCAGGTAATTGGGGTTAAGTGACTCGCCCAGAATCACACAACTAGTAAGTGTCTGAGGGCAGATTTGACCTCAGGTCCTTCTGACTCCAGGGCCAGTATGCTGTCCGCTGCAAAGCACAAATACCGTCTAACTTTATCCTCACAACAGCACTGGGAGATAGGTGCTTATTATTATCCCCATATTACCTTTCAGGAAACTGAGGGAAAAAGAGGTTAGAGGACCAAGGCCGGGCCTTGCCAACATTACTAAGGCTAGATATTAATTCAATTCCTCCCGACTCCAAGTCCGGTGCTTTATTTACTGCCACACTTAGCTGACTCCAGAACTGACCCAGACTATGGATGGCATCACTCGAAATGGGGATGACCCTTGGCCACACTGTATTCATGTCTCTGAGGGGAATTATATTATCCAAACTTGCTTCAGTCCATAGCACAAGCATAGCCCTGCTAGCCCTTTCAATCAGAGGTTCTCATCGTCCTGGATACAAGCACTGGAGACATAACAAGTCCATGTGTGGGGAGGGAGGAGTGGAGAGACATATGGCCCCAATATGGTCTCACGTGTTTTTTCCCCTGAAGATTGAGGATATGTCCAGTCTTCCTAAGCTCTGTCTCTCTTTCATCTTCTTCCTGTTTCCCTGAATTTCGGAAAATCATACACACGGCCTCGGAGACATTATCTCCCAAACATCAGTGCTATGCTTTCTGAGATTGCTGTGCCTCTCAAAGAAGGACTTGGAAAAGAAAAACAAATTCTTAATTCATTCTAAACAACCCAGTTATTACAAAAGAAAGATGAACCTTCTTCCACAACCATGACACATTTAATTCCTGAATGTGATTAACATGGCCACAAGAACATAGCAGTTTACAGTAGAACTTTATAGAAAAATTTACTGAGATTATTCTCAGAAAACCCTAAGCTTCATGGTTAAATTTAGTATTTACTGGGGCCAATGCCTTTATGGGAAAACTGAATCAGCTGTGACTAATTCAATACCAGCTGAATCTGTAGTTTGATTGTCTATACAACTAGTCAACTTTATAAACTTTTATTAAGCCCCTCCTACTTGCTAGACACTATACTAAGCCCTGAGGATACAAACAAAGGCAAAAAACAGTCTCAGCTCTCAAGGAGTTCAGTTTAGTGAAGGAGATTGCATGCAAACAACTGTGTACAAAGAAGATGTATGAGGGGAAAGGAGGGAAACCAAGATGGCAGAGAAAAGGCAGTGACTTGCCTGAGCTCTTCCCCAAACCCCTCTGAACACCTTTAAATAATGCCATAATACAATTCCTGGAGCAGCAGAACCCACAAAAAGGTAGGGCAAAATAATTTTCCAGCCAGAGATAACTTAGAAGGTCAGAAGGAAAGGTCTGTTGCACCTGGATGAGAATAGAGCGCAGTCCAGCACAGGCCACACCACCCCAGATCAGGAGCAGTCCTTGGGAAGCTACTGAATCAGCAGCAGCTGCTTCCAATGCTTTCAGCCCATAGATGGTAGAGGGTGTTGAACAACTGGTCAGAAAGAGATTACAGGGGTCTCTTTGTTAGCACCGAGGCAGGACTCTGTTGCTTTGCCCATGCTCTGATCCAAGTCATGGTCCTGGGTGGCAGTCCCAGGGTGAGGGGGAGCACTAGCACCCCAGAGCTTGTGGGCCAGAGTAGAGCAGGGACCCTGATCACAGTTCTAGGGTTGAAAAGAGTGCTTATAGTTGCTGACAAGAGCACAGCCAGGAAAGTAGTAAATATACCTCTCCTTAGATCATATTACCTTGGAAGAACTGAAAACTTACAGGTCTCTAGAAGTATCTCTGAAAACAACTGCCCAAAACCCCTAAAGCTAGGGACAGTGCATCCTATACCCTGGAAGAAGAGCCCTACTTTAACAAAGAGGTAAAAGTCAAGAAATGGGCTGGGAAAATGAGCAAACAACAGAAAAAAATTCTGACCATGGAAAGTTATTATGGTGACAAGGAAGATCAAAACACACACTCAGAAGATGATAACAAAGTCTAAGTTCCTACATCCAAAGCCTCCAAGAAAAATGTGAATTGATCTCAGGCCACAGAAGAGCTCAAAAAGGACTTTGAAAATCAAGTTAGAGAGGTAGAGGAAAAACTGGGAAGAGAAATGAGAATGATGCAAGAAAATCATGAAAAACGAGTCAAGAGCTTGGTAAAGGAGACACACACACAAAATACTGAAGAAAATAACACCTTAAAAAACTGACTAGGTCAAATGGTAAAAGAGGTTCAAAAAGCAAATGAGGAGAAGAATGCCTTAAAAAGCAGGACTGGCCAAATGGAGAAAGAGGCACAAAATTTCACTGAAGAAAAGACCTCCTTAAAAAGTAGAATTGGCCAAATAGAAAAGGAGGTTCAAAAACTCATTGAAGAAAATAATTCCTTAAAAAAATTAGAATTGAGCAAATGGAAGCTACTGACTTTATGAGAAAATAAGAAACAATGAAACAAAACCAAAAGAATGAAAAATAGAAGACAACGAGAATTGGAAAAAACAATTGACCTGGACAATAGATCCAGACGAGATAATTTAAAGATTATCGAACTACCTGAAAACCATGGTCAAAAAAAGAGTGTAGACATCATCTTTCAAGAAATTATCGAGGAAATCTGCCCTTATATTTTAGAACCAGAAAGTAAAATAGAAATTGAAAGAATCCACAAATAACCTCCTGAAAAAGATCCCAAAATGAAAACTCCCAGGAATATTATAGCCAAATTCCAGAGCTTCTACATCAAAGGATCAGAGGGCTTGGAATATGATATTCCAGAGGGCAAAGGAGCTAAGATTACAACAAAAAATCACCTACTCAGCAAAACTGAGTGTAATCTTTCAGAGGGAAAATGGATATTCAATGAAACAGGACTTTCAAGTATTCTTGATGAAAAGACCAGAGCTGAATAGAAAATTTGACTTTCAAATACATGACTCAAGAGAAGCATAAAAAGGTAAATAGAAAAGGGAAATCATAAGGGACTTAATAAAATTAAATTGTTTACATCCCTGCATGGGAAGATGATACTTGTAACTCATAAGAACTTTCTCATTCTTAGGACAGTTAGAGGTAAGTACGAGTTGAATACAAAGGGATGATATCTAAAAAAATAAAATTAAGGGGTGAGAGAGAGGAATGTACTGGGAGAAAGGGAAAGGGAGAGGTAGATATCTCATTTAAAAGAGGCAAGAAAAAGCTTTTACAGTGAAGAGGAAGAGGGAGGAGGTGGAGGGGAGGGGATGAGTGAACCTTATTTTCATCAGAATTTGCTTAAAGAGGGAATAACATACATACTCAATTGGGTATAGAAATCTATCTTACCCTACAAGAAAGTAGGAGGTGTAGAAGATTAGAGAAGGGTTGGGGAGTGTAATAGAAGGGAGGGCAGATTGGGGGAAATGGTAGTCAGAAGTAAAACACTTTCGAAGAGAGATAGGGTGAAAGGAGAAAGAGAATAGAATAAACATGGGGGAGCACAAAGAATGGAGGGAAATACATTTAGTATTAGTAACGGTGAAAAAAAATTTGAAGCAAATTTCTCTAAAATATATTAAATATATATACATATATATATAAATTTCTCTGAAATATAGGCCTCATTTCTCAAACATATAAAGAACTGAGTCAAATTTATAAAAAAAGCTATTCCCCAATTGATAAATCATAAAAGGTATTAACAGTTTTCAAATAAAGTGATCAAAGCTATCTTATAGCCACATAAAAAATGCTCTAACTCACTATTGAGTGGAGAAACACAAATTAAAACAATTTTGAGGTATTACCTCATAACTATCAGATTGGCTAATAGAACAGAAAAGGAAAATGACAAATGTTGGAGGGGATATGGGAAAAATGAGACATTAATGTGCTGTTGGTGGAGTACTGAACTGATTCAATCATTCTGTAGACCAACTTGGAACTAAGCCCAAAGAGCTATAAAACACCAGTACTACTAGGTCTATATCCCAAAAGAGATTAAAAAAAACAAAAGGGAAAAGTACCTATATGTACAAAATTATCTATAGCAGCTGTTTTCTGGTGGCAAAGAGCTGGAAATTGAGGGGATGCCCATCAATTGGGGAATGGCTGAATAAATTGTCGTCTGTGATTATGATGGAATGCTATTGTGCTATAAGAAATGATGAGCAGGATGCTCTCAGAAAAGATGCTTTGGAAAGACATGAACTGATGCAAAGTGTGTTTAAAGTAAAAGCAATGTTGTATGATGATCAGCTGTGAATGACTTAGCTATTCACAGCAATACAAAATGATCCAAGACAACTCTGATGATGAAAAGTGCTATCCATCCCCAGACAAAGAACTGATGGTGTCTAAATACAGGTTTAAGCACACTTTTTTTTTACTTGCTTCATTTTTCTTGAGTTTTGTTTTGTTGGTCTATAGTTTTCTTTCACAACATGACTAATAGGTGCTTTCCAAAGGTGGAAAGCAGGCCTGAAAGGGCTTTGCAGCCCTCTTAACAAAGGTATTAGTCTTCCCTGAAAACACACATATATACTACATATATACATGTATATGTATGTAATATATATGCAATATATATACATATATATATCACCAACACAAATTATACAAAAAAATACTACAAAGAAACTTGATTCTCTGCTATGAAGGACTTCTAAGGTCAAGTCTTTGGGGTTTGGGTGGAACCGAGATACCTGTTGTACCCCAGAACATAATGGTGATTTGCTTATGTTTACAATACTATTGCTTGATGTAGTTTTTCAACACTAAACTCATATACCATTCAAAATATGGGAGGATTGCATCTGAAAGATAAAATGGGCAAAACCTTCCTCAGCTGGTGACTGATTAAAAAGATAAACTCTCTTCCTAATAAAAAAAAGCAATTGCATAACTGCACATATATAACCTATATCAAGTTGCTTGCCTTCTCAGTAGGGGAAGTGGTGGGGAGACAATGAAGGAGAGAATTTGGAACTCAAAGTTTTAAAAACAAATGTTAAAAATTGTTTTTACATGTAATTGGGGAAAAATAAAATGCTAAATATTTTTTTCTTAAAAGACATACACAGGAAAAATTGGAGATAATCTCAGCTGGAGGGCACTTGCTTTAAAGGGAATCAGGAGGGTCTTCTTGGAGAAGCTGGGATTTTAGCTGAGACTTAAAGGAAGTCAGAGAAGCCAGGAGGCAGAAACAAGGAAAGAGTACATGCTAAGGCATGGGGGAGAGCCAAACAAAATACACAAAGCAGGAAAATGGTTTGTCAGGTGTGAGGACCAGCAAGGAAGCCAGTGGCATTGGATTGTAGAGTACATGGAGGGGAATGAGGTATAAGAATCCCAAAAAGTTAGGAAGAGGCCAGATTGTGAAGTACTTTAAAAAGCAAATAAAGGACCTTATATTTGATTCTGGAAGTAATAGGGAGCCACTGGAGATTACTGAATGGGGCAAGGCGGGGTTGACATGATTAGACAACTAGCTGAATAATAGTTACATGGATTACCTTTTCAGCAACCTGATTCAGACCTAGGGCTACAACAGGAGAAGTAACTGTAGTGTGACTGATGGACAGCTCACCATAATTGCAGTCAGGGGGCCTAGGTTTGAATCCTGACTCTGCTGTCATTGGGCAAGTCATTTTACCTCTGTAGACCTCTGTTTCCTCATCTGTAGAATTAGGGGGCTGGACTAGATAGCCCCCAAGATCTCTTCTAAAATGTATGCTCCTGTAGAATATGTTTATGATTGATATATAACATGTATATGTGTATATATACATATATATCTAACACATACACATATATGTACATACATACACACAAGTATATAAATATATGCACACATGCATGGTAAAATGGTATGGGTGATATCTTTTGATTAGTGCATAAATTGGATTTAAGTGAGGCAGAGTTGCACAAAGTCATGGGCCTTACTTTCTCTTCCAGAGTTATCACAGTCCAGTGGCAGGACAGAATCAAGGTGACTGGTGATGGCCCAAGATGCAGTGGATGACCTTGGCATCTTTGATGTCTAACCAAGCTCTAAGCATTCCACAGTGCCTGCTTCAGCTGCCTTTATGGCTATTGGAATAAGTTGTTCTCATCTGCCCATTCCACTAGGGGAAGTCTTCAAATGCTTGGTGTAGCTACTCCCCTAAATCACTGATGGGTTTGAGACCTCTCAGTTACCCTCAATCTGATTTAGCCCATTTGCCAGTTTATGAGAGTGTGGCTGCTGTGCATGCTACAGCTTCTTGGAGCCACGGATGAGGGTTAGGTGGATCACCTGGACACCAAAGGTGGAAAGCAGTCCGAAAAGGGCTTAGCAGCCTTTATAACAGAGGTACTAGTCTTCCCTGAACACACACACACACACACATACACACACACATACACACATACACACATATATACATACATTACCAACATAAATTATGCAAAAAGATATGCTACAAAGAAACTTCCTTCTCTGCTATGAAGGATTTCTAAGGTCAAGTCTTTGGGGTTTGGGTGGAACTGAGATACCTGTTGTACCCCAGAACATAATGGTGATTTGCTTATGTTTACAATACTATTGCTTAATGTAATTTTTCAACACTAAACTCATATACCATTCAAAATATGGGAGGATTGCATCTGAAAGATAAAGTGGGCAAAACCTTCCTCAGCTGGTGACTGATTAATAAGTTAAATTCCCTTCCTAATAAAAAAAGCAATTAAGACAAGCAATAACCCTACTTAAAGTGGAGCTTGGGAGTCATATATTGATTCCTTCTCTGGTTATTAGTCAGAAGTCTAAATTCTAGGCTTATATATTAACTAAAAGTTGGTTTTCCCTCCATCAAAGGCTGTATCTACACAGGCCACCAAATTCTGTACTAGTTGGGTTTTCTTTGGCTATACTAAGTCAATTTTCATATAATAACAAGATTTATAGAGTGCTTTGAGCTTTACAAAGTACTATACATATATTATCTTATTTGATCCTCAGAACAACCTTGTGAGATAGCTGCTATTATTATCCACATTTTACTGAAGAGGAACCAGGGGCCAAAAGAAGTTAGATGGCCTATTCAGGATAACTCAGTAAGTGTCCAGGAGGCAGGATTTAAACTCAGGTCTTCCTGACTTCAAGTTCAGTATCCCATTCATATCACAAACCATCTGCCTCTGCCACATAATTCATTAGATTAACAACATGTTCTTAATTTCAGTCTGTTAAAAGCATAGCATCAGCCAGATCAATAGCCTATGTTTTTCTATAGTTGAGCAAAATGAGTTTGTTTTCTTGATCGACTACTGTGATATATAGAGTAGGGTTAATAACCTGGTGAGTCAGAAGACTTGGGTTCTAGTCTCAGCTTTGTGACTTATTAACTACTTGGCCTTGAGCAAATCATTTTTTTCAGCCTTAATTACCTAATCTGTTAAAGGACTATGATAATATTTGCATTAACTTCTTCACAGAGTTGTAATGAGTCAAGTCCTCTATGTAACAAAATCTTGGAATGGGGGAACAAGACTCAGCTTTCCCTATTCATTCCTGAAAACTTGACTCACATACAACTGGAAGACAAGTAATCTTGTACTTGTCCCTTCTCCTGAAAGACCAAAGAAAGGATCAAAGAGGAGAGAGTAGAGGAAGTTAGCAAGAGCGAATGGGAGAGGATGTTGGCAATTGGTAGATAAGAATAGTGAGCCAAGAGGCAAACTAAGAGGAAAGGGAGGGGTTCCCAAGCACAAGGCAAGAAGTCAGCAGAACTTTAGCCTGCAGGACAATCCAAAGTGGGATTCTTGTGGGAATGCTTTGGTGTTGGGTGTTGGAAGTAGAGTGAGACAAGGAAGTCCCTGCATCCCTGGTCTAGACAGAGGATTTCTAGGAGCATTCCTTCCTAGCAGCGGGGTAAAGCAATACTTACAGAGTGAATGAAGTAATGTTTTTGGCAAAGAGCAATGGGAGAATATAACAAGTCCTAGCAGGGGTACCGATCCATTTCCAAAATCAACCATTAACAAGCAGATGACGATACTGGCTGCCATCTGCTGGGAACTAGGGGGAGTTGCAGGCCCAGAGGGAGGATGAACCTCTTATTATCATATGTCAATTAGTTATTATCATATGCCAATACATTAAGGATCTGTGATTTCATCAATGGGGGAATTCTTTCCTCCAACCTAGGTTGCCAGTGGTTCGAATTTAACAATAAATCTGAGTTTCCTGAGGCTCATGGAGGTGAAATGATTTAACTATGGTCACAGAGAATGTCTTTGTGACTTCAGAAGTCCAGCATCCACAATGCCATGATGTCTCTGGTTATTCTTGTAGTAACCACAAAACTAAAACATAAAAATCAAAGCTATAAATCTACTTTAAAAACCTGAAAAAACTCTCTAGCTATAAAGCAGATACCGCAGTATAATTACTCAATTATTCACATTTAAAATAAGTAATTTTTTTCACTTTAATAGCATCTCACATTTATATAATCATTTATCAATAAATTGCCCACGTGTAAGGGGATTCTGGATATAACTTTGCGAAACTTCTCACCTCACAGTCTTATTTCCCCACCCAGATAACCTGTGAAGTTCAATATTTAACATCATCATATCCACCTCTCTAGAGCTATCATAACCAAACCCCCTTACAAGAATGAAGAATCATAGGCTCAAAATATGAAAAGATTTATTTAAAAGTTAAGAAAATCTAATAGAACTCATATCATAAACTGTGGAAAATAACAATACCTTCCTATTAGAAAACTTTCCCCAAAGATCTACTGAGTCAGACTAAATCTGATTCTAATTCCAAATCCATTTGGAGTTCTTCCACTGGAATGTAGTTTATTTGTTCCTAGTGATTTGAACTCTTCAAGGAAGCTAAATGTTTCCTTAGATTCTTGCTACATATCTGTTGTACTAACTGCTTGTTAGTCATTTTTGTTCTGTCCTTTCTAGGCCAAAGATCATTCTCCTTGGTAAGGAAAACCAAGGCAAAATGAGAAGCAGACAACCATTCCTTCTCTCTGTCACCTGCTCTCATTAATCCATGTCCCCAATCATCAGTCCTATGCCTTATAGTTCCCTTCATCCCCTATTCCCATATAGTTAATTTGTTGTCCTAATTTTTTTTCACCAGTCTCAACTCATTCTGAGCTTTAGCCTTCTCGACATTCTTCTTACATGACCATGATATGCTTTTGTAGTAATCTTTCATTGCCTTTCCTGGTTTCTATCTGCCTTACACGTTCCTTTAAAATATGAGCTGATCAATGAGGACCCTCAATATCCACCTCTGTTTCTTTAAACATTCCACCTTTCCTTGCTCAGGATTTCTACTTCTTATGCCCTCAGTAATTCATCCTTAAGAGCTTTCAATTGTCCCATGGCTGACTTCCCCTATAGGATTTTAATCCACAGTAGCCTACTTATCCTTTGTCTGAACCTTCTGAAATCTACTTTCCCAAGTTGTAGTTTGCATCTCAAACTCTGCCTAGTTTTCTTCTCCTCTATCACAAATTTTAAGATGGAATGGTTATTGCACCTCATGGCTCCCATTATTTGACTCCAAAAAGCAATTCCTTTTTGTTGCATCAGATCCAGAAGACAAATTTCTCTTATTGTTTCCTATATCTTTCAAAAGATGAAATTATTGTTGTCATATCAATAAAGTATTAGGTACTTTGTTTTAGGCAAAGAGAGCTCTCCAGCAGATATCTGGGTAACACCACTACTATCTATTGCTTCCATGGCAGGCTTTCCCAAACTCATTAACTATTTCCTTTTTCTTTCTAGGTGGCCTATAGCAAAATCCAACAATGATATTGTTTCTTTTTCTGCTTTCATTTCTCCTCAGTCTGTTAGAGTTACTTTCACCTGGGATATATGACTTTCAATAGAGATTCTTGAGCTAAAGAAATGACATTCAGAGAATAGAATTTTAAGCATCATTAAAGACATGAAGAAGCATTTGGAAAATTGTGCAAGCTGGTTAGACTGGTCCAGTTCTCTCAGAGAAAGAAGAGGCAGGTAAATAGACAACTAGAATGGCTGATAAATATCCATGAGTGTAGACCCTGATGCCAAGAGAATTCTACTAATCTCTGTGTTCGGCTTCATTTCACCTACTGATGATCAGTGCACCAGTGGGCTATTTACCATCATACCTGATGCACTGGTGTGAAGCCCCAGCTCCTTTTGTTGACTTCAGTATAAAGCCACACATTCCCTAAGCACTACAGATCTTCCATAACCAGTCTTGTAACCCACCCTAAACTTGGCTACAGTTATATGTGTGCGGAGTTGTAACTATGGTGGAGTGACTTAAAAAGCCTTAAAAGGATTTCCCCAAGCACCAAAAATTGAGAGGGCATAAAAATTTAAAATAATGATTTTTAAAGACTATGCAACTTTTAGATTTGATACACTCACATTTTAACATCACTTTTCCTGCTTCAGAGGTAAAGAAATGAACAAGTGGTTGAACTAGGAAGCTACCCTCTTTAACCCATCCGCCAAAGGCCACAAGTCAGGGGAGCTCATTCCTGGGTGGTGACTTTCCTTGTAGCAGCCTCAAAGGTATCCCAGAGTGTCCCTCACAGTTGATTTGAAAGCACTGAGTGTTTCTTGCCCTGGTGCCAAAATTGCTAGTTACAGTACTGCATATCTTAATTTCCCTGAGTCAAGTCAAAGCTTGTCTTGTATCATGATATGGCTGAGTATGTCCACTAAATTGGTTGGCATGTTATTGCATATGTCAAACCAAGTTGTTTGCATACTGTCAATAAACTCCATAATTAGATCAACTGAATGTAAGAATTTGCTTATCTTCCTTGGAATCTTTGACTTGGCTAGCAGAGTAAGACATGAGGTCTTTCTGAGTTCATAGGGTAATATGTTAGGTCTGGAAGGGAACTTATTTTTACCAATAAGGAGCTGAGCAAAAAAGTTAAGTGATTTGCTCAATTTCTCACACATGGTAAATAACAGAGCTGGGATTGGAATGCAGGTTCTCTGATTTCTTCTAACTCTAAGTCCAATGCTGCCTCCTTCTTCCAAATCATACCAATAACCAGTCACCTACAACAATTACAAATAAGACCAGTCCTACGCTTTGTAGACAAAGGCCTTTATATCTATATATAATTAGTTTGTATTATGTGGCTAATAATAAACCCAACCTCACAGAGGTCTTAAAAAGATAAAATAAAATCACATAAATGAAAATGGTTTCCATTTCCAGGAGAAGTGCTATAAACATCCAATTATTTTTCATGATTCTTCCCTTTTAGTTTTAATAATAACCTTCTTGCAGCTCCCAAGGGGAGAATATTTCCCTGTAATATTCCTTAAAAATTCTTAATTCCCGCTAGGTACTTGTTATAGCGACATTCTGGATCCAGACTAGCCTTCCAAACATATGACTCCCCTTCAAATATTTTATAGCCAATCAAAATGGCCTTCTTGCTGTTACTAATGGGTGACATTCAGTCACCTGTCTCTGTACTTTTGCACAGGCTGCCTCTCATACTAGGAATGCCCTCCCTTCTCCTTTCTACCTCCCCTAAATGTCCTTCGAGGCTCTGCTCAAGTACCACTTTCTGCATCCCCTCAGGTGTGACTTCTCTTCCCCCCACCCCGTTCTCCCCCACTATTCTATATTTATATACTTTGTACTTATTTTACATTTTATATTTACTTTGCATATATTTTGTTTCCCCCTAGACTATAAGCTTCATGAGGGCAAGGACTTTTGCATTTTTGTCTTTTGTCTTCAGCACCTAGTATAGCATCTGGAACATAGGAGTCAATGAATGAATGAAAAAAGCATTGAGTAAGTACTTATTATGTGTCTGGAATTGTGTTAAATGCTGGGTATAAAAATATAAATAAATGCATTTTAATTAAACAATTGAGTGGTGGCTTCAGCAGCCCCAAATTAATGTCCATTTCTAAGTGGCCTTGAAGATGCTTTGGGAATTTGTTGAATTCTCTTATCCATGGGCAGAATTGTCATTGCAGTTTAGTTTCTGTCTTGCCTTTGGTAAACAGACACTGTTCCTGACCTCTCTGATTCCCTTTGTTTACTTGTCCTATGTCTCCTACCTCAGAGTTTGTCTCTTCTTAAAGCTAATCCGTTAAATTAATCTGAGAGAATGTTAGTGAGTGCTAATGGCTTTAGGTTTTGGCTTTACTGGATCACAGTTTGCTTATTCACACAAGTTTTCAGGACACAGTGTCTTAACCTAAATGACAGTATGAATTTCAGATAGTCAGTAGGGGAACTGTTTTTGGCAGAGAGACTTTTGGTTCCTCTAGAATAAATCTACACTCCCATATATGCTAGTCAAGCCAAACCTAGGAATGGTTACAGTCTGGTAATAGAAAAATGCCCTGGAGAATACAGTGTATGTTTCCCACTGGCTCTACCTTCTATCTATCTTCAACCATACTCCCAAATGGAGCCATGACTGGAAGGCATGCACCTATATTTTGTTATGTTATATATATATGTATGTATGTATGTATATATGTATGTATGTATATGTATATATATACATATATATATTATTTTTAATTTTTTTTGTTATGAAATTTCCCCTTAAAGTGAATCCTGAGAAACTTCTCTCCACAGACTGATATATGCTCAGTCTCTACCCCATGGGTCAGAAAACCAAGTATATCACTATCATCCTTACAGACCCAAAGATAACTAGAATTGACCTTACAGCTCTGTACAAGACTGACCCCTGTGCCGTGTCAACATTTCTCTTTCCCCTCAGTATTTTCTTCTCCCTTTTTCTATGTTTATAGCACAACTTTCAATAACAGATCAAGGATCTGTGATTTCATTGGTGCAGGAACACCCACCATGGGCAATTGGTTGGTCTTAGAGAGGTTAAGTGATTTGCTCATGGTCATGTAGCTCGTAAGCATTAAAAGTGAGGTCACAAATATATACTCAGTAACTTAATCATTAATTCAGAAGGTAACCCAAAAACTCTTTTCAAGATACAAAATGGGTAGAAGTAGAATAAAGTGTGGTTATCTATCTTACTGTATGACATTCTGACTTTTTAAAAATACATCTCATTTTTTTTTGTTTGTATGATTCCTTTTCCTAATGGACAGTTTTGGGTACATATTATATAACATAAAAATTAGATTTTATGTTAAAATTTTAAAAAAAGAAGTACAGTTATAGATTTATAAGTAGAAGGGACCTTAGAGTCCATATGGTCCAAGCTCTTCATTTTAAATGGAACAGGGGACTGGCCAATGAGGAAGATCCAGTCATGGGAGCAGGGGACCCACAAGGATGGTTGGTGACCCTGCTTCTAGAAGTATATGATGATGCAGAATGGAGAAGCCTGGCTCTCCACCTCAGAGCATGTTTAGCTCTCCTGTTCCTGGCTGCTTATTGTAAAGGGGGTTGAAGTGTGTATACAAAAGGCACTAACTGACCAAATCTCCTCTCTCTCCCTCCCTGGCAGTTTGAGCGAAGAGGAGGACATGTTGTAAGCCTCCAGGTAGGGATGCCTCTCTCCTTCCTGGTCATCATGTAGCTTCAAAACCACACAGCATCTCTGTTGATTCTGTCCCTGTCATGTTTATTCTTTCCTGTTCCTAGATGAAGAGTACTGAGACAGATGAACTTTGTGAGATGGAAAAGTTCAGAAGCCTCTACAGGTCCAGTGACAGAAGTCCATGGCAGAGACCTTTGCAGACACAAAACTGAGCAGAGTGAGGTACAAAGACAGCACCGAGAAGCAACCTGAAGTGTCCAGCCCAGGAATCAGTATATGCAGCAACCAAGGATCCAGTGCAAGCAATCCACTTATGCCATCCCCTGGTGATGTGACATTCAGAAGGGAATGCTGAGGTGAATGCTTAGTAGAGACCCCTTTAGGTCTGAGCCCACTCTTCCCAGGAACAGAGGTGGTAGAGAGCGTGCCTGGTTCAGGGGAATGTTTCTGTACTTCTCCCTTACCATACCTTTTCAGTAAATATGACTTTACAAAAGCCAGTTGACTCAAATAGATGATATTGGGGCATTTATCACTGGAGAGTGATATTGAAGGGAAACACTGGAATCAGTCCAATAGCATTAGAAAGATACTCTCCAGGGGTGAAGAACCTGCAGCCTGGAGGCCATGTATGGCTTTCTACGTCCTTGGATGCAGCCTTTTGACTGAGTTCAAGTTTTGCAAAACAAATCTTTTCATTAAAGGGATTTCTTCTATGAAGTTTGGATTCAGTCAAAGGGCCACACTTGAGGACCTAGAGGGCCACATGCGACCTTGAAGCTCCCCACTCCAACCCCTCAGGGAATATTCCTATAACTGTGAGGGGGGAAATATAGCTGCCCTCGAGGGACTCAATTTGCTGGTAAAAGTGGGAGTCACATGTTCCAAATGGGCCCCCTCTATTCTTTATTGACATGCACTGCTAAAAACAGGCTCACCAAATATCCACAGGGGCTCCTCTCTGCACATTCCAGGACTAGGCCCCCAACCAGGCCAGTTATGCAGATTCAAAAACTGAGGCCCAGAGAAGTTAAGGAACTTTCCCAAGGTCACACAGGTGGTGATCCCTTTTGGATCACCTAAAGGAGGTCCCTTTACTGTATCACACCACCTCTTTCAACTCTATCTTTCCTAACTCTGGATATGCCAAGCAGTCAGTTAGGCCTCATCCCAGCTGCCAATGGATCTATTTGGTTGTGATATGGGTGGATAGGAGTATTTTGTTAAGAACAATACAAATTACTTTCACATATGTTACATACTTACATCAAATAACACTTTTATAGTAACAAATCCATTAACATAAATTACCTAACTTGATGGTAAACAGCCAAGTTTTACTCTACAAATGAGGAAGCCAAGGCCAGAAGAGGTTAAGAAATTTGAATAAGGTCAGTAAAGCTAGTAAATGGCAGGCCTAGGACTGTAACTAGCTTCTTTTTGTAGTTAGTTCCATTCATCACATTCTCAGCCAGTTCTATTAGTACCTTGGAGGGAATGTACTTGACATGGAGCCAGGTATTTCACTTTTCTCTCATAACTTTCTCTCATAACTTCACCAAACAGGTAAGAACAAATTTCACCGAGGTTAATTAATAGATGGATAGGTAGGTGAACAAATGAATAAACAAACACACCTTTGAAATCATAGGTCTAGTCCCTATCTCTACCTTATTTGCTGAGCATTAGGGAAGCAGAGAAAAAGCAAAAAGATTTCCTTCCCTAGAGGAGCTTACATTCTAATGGAGACCACATAAATAGTTATATTCAAGATACATACAGAATAAGTGGAAGATGATTTTAAAAACTAGTGATCAAGGATAATAGTAACAATGCCTATTTACATAGTATTTTAAAATTAACGAATTCACAATAACCAATGGAAGCAGGCAATTCAAGATCATTATTTCTCATTTTTACAAATGAAGACACTGAGACTCAAAGAAGTGATTGGTCCAGGGTCACCCAGCCAGTAAAGTGTTAAAGTTGGGACTAGCATTCAGGTTTTTTGATACCAAGACCAAAAATCTTTCCATCATACCCAGGTGGCTTATCTGGCCTGGATTTGTGTACTGAGTATCACCTGAAGCAGTCGTTGGTAGAAATCTACCATTCCCCACTTGTGGGAAGGGCATTTACGGTTCAGGTTCTCTGGCCATAAGACTGGAAAGTTCTTGTCATATAGGTAAGCCTTTCCCTAAAAAAAAAAAAGCAATTAAAGCATCCTAGAGACTTAATTTGTCTAGGAAACTGAGCCTCAAACCATTGACATAGCTTCCTCATAGCCTAATGCTATTCTAGTGCCCAGAGTGGTCTGTATCACCTCAGGCTTGCTCTCACTACCGTTTTCAGTCAACATACCCTTCTGATAGTGTATTGTCATTCGGTCATTTTTCAGTCATGTCCAATCTGTCATGACCCCATTTGGGGTTTTCTTGGCAAAGATACTGGAGTGGTTTGCCATCTTCTCCAGCTCATTTTACAGATGAGGAAACTGAGTCAAACAAGGTTAAGTGACTGGTCCAGGGTTATATAGCTAGTAAGTGCCCGAGGCCAGACTTGAGCTAGGGAAGATGAGTCTTCCTGACTCTAGGCCTGGCACTGTATCTACTGGACCACTTAGCCACTCAAAGCAGATAGGATATGTACCATAACAAAAACGAAAAACTGAGGGACACAGAGATGGTGATTTTCCCAAGCTCATGCCTTACTACCTTAGTTAGAGGGCTTAAACTCAGGTCCTCTGACTTCAAATCCAGAATGCTTCCCAATGAACCACACTATCTCTGCAACCTTCCCTGCCTCTCCCTCCCTCGTTAGATCTATGCCTCCGCTCCCCCCCCCCCCAAGATCTATGGCAAGATGCCTTACACCTCTTAGCCAACTCAGTCTTTCACAAAGAAAGTGACTAGGCCAGATATTCAGTAATAGGGTTTATTGAGTAGTTCAAAGTTGATTAATTTGTGACCAGGAAAGAGATAAAAGGACAATTTTAGTACATGGTAAAGACTTAGAAAGATATTCATATCCTGATAAAGTTAACATGACTTAAGGCATTATTGCATTTATGATTAAGCTCATTTTCTCCCCAACACTGCAGAAAGTGCTTCCTAGCTCCAAAGCAGAAAAGGCTTCTTCTGGAGCAGAAGTTCTTAATTTGTGTGTGTGTCATTGACCCCTTTAGCAGTCCAGTGAAGCCTGTGGACCCGTTCTCAGAATGTTTTTAAATATGTAAAATAAAATACACAAGATCAAAAAGGAAACCAATTATATTGAAATATAATTTTCAAAATATCCCCCTCCACCCCCCACCAAAAAAAAAGAACCTCATGGTCTCTGGGTTAAGAAACTCTTTTCTAGATTCTCTTCCTTCAGAATTCACTCCTAGAACTCTGTTGTATAGTCCAAATGACTCTCAACCTGTGAAACTGGCAACTACCAAAGTTTTCTACAAGTAGTACAAAGAAAGTGACACAAGATTATTTTGGAAGGGACAGCTGGGAACTCAGAAGGGTACAAGGGTATAAAGAGCTGAATAGTCTAGTGAACCAGGGTATATAAGGCTGCCCTGCCCTGAGGGGGAGAGAGAAAAATTCTCCCACTCCCTACATGATAAGCTTAAGGTTGTTTTTCCTCCAGGGATTTATGAGCCCACAGTCCTACCTCTGAACTTTTAATAATTAATTGGGTTGAATGTAATTACTTAGGGATAGTGACTGAACATGTGATTTCATTGATATAAAGAACTACCAGGTGAAGGAACTCCTAACAACACAGGTTGGTGTCATCTTGGTAACTTATAGTCACTTATAGTTACCTAGAACAGTGGGGTCAAAGTCAAATAGAAACAGGGTCACCAATCTGTACATAAGGGTCCAGGAGACCTCATAGTGACTTAGTTTTAAAATATAATACTAGCTGTGTTTTATTATATTTTGTTAAATATTTCCTAATTACAATTTAATCTGATTTGAAGAGCACAGAGCCTTGTTGTTTGACACCTCTGGCCCTAGGGTCCTGAGAAGTAAAGTGACTTGGCCAGAGTAACACAAACCAGCATGTGTCTGAGCCCACACTTGAACCCACGTCTTCTTGGTTCTGGGACCAGATCTCTAGGTGTTGTGTTCTCACTGTCTCTCATAAAGTTATGAAGACTAATAACAATTAAAAAAATAATATCTATCTAGCTGAGAAGGAATCTTATAAGTATATATCAATCAGTCGGTCAAAAAGCCCTTATTAAGTGCCTACTATGTGCCAGGCACTGAGAAAACAGACATAAGTGACATAGTTTTTGCCTGTACAGTCCTTCTATTCCAGAAACTCACTTTTCTGTTTCCCCTATAATCACAGCACAAAAAGACAACCTCCTCAGAAGGGCAGAGCTTTCCCAGAGTCCTGTGTGACATATCAAAGTCAAGAGGTTTTGCTAGTATTAAATTAAACTTCTGACCTCTCCTGGATGTCTCTTGGGATATTGTTTTAATCAACACAGGTACTCAGATTCCCAATCTAAGTGCCAAAAGGCACTGATCTTTTGAAGCTGTCTCAAAGTTAACCATTAAATCCGTAGGCCATTCAGAACCACTCCTAGGATTATTTTGGAAAAAAAAGCAGCAGACTACGCACATACAATCTTCTTTCAAAATGGTGCTCTATATCTGGGGCCCCAGGAATAATAAGATGATTATTTAGGCAGAATAACAAGGGGGTTTACATACTATATTGGTGGTATCATCTTCTCAATGTACCCCTCACCAAGCGTTGTTATATAGGGCTCCGATCCAACCCGTTAAAAATAATATAGATCCATGAACAACAAGCATTTATTAAGCCCCTACTAGGTACCAGGCACTGTGCCAGGCAAGAGGATTGCAAGGACAAAACTAAAACAATTCCCACATTGAAGGAGTTTAAGGAAGGTTTCTTTTCTCCCTTTATTTTTTCTTCCCTCCTCTATCTCTCCCTCTTTTCTTTTAATTTGCCTCCTTTTTCCCTTCCCTCTCTCCTTTATCCTTTTTCTCTGGCCCATGCCTTAGGTCCTCAGTGGCCCTCAGTAACAGCCAGGCACACTGTTGTTCAGTCATTGCAGTCTTGTCAGACTCTTCATGAACCCATTTGGGGTTTTCTTAGTAATGGTACCAGAGTGGTTTACCATTTCCTTCTCTAGCTTATTTCATGGATGAGAAAACTAAAGCAAACAGGGTTACGTGACTTGTCTAAGGTCACACAACTAGTAAGTGTCTAAGGTAGGTCTTGAACTCTGGTCTTCCTGACCCTGGGCCTGGCCCTCTATCAACTGCACCATCTAGCTGCCCTTGCAGCACTGGGGGCTAAAGAAAGCTATTGACCTTTGTTCTAATACTGGAGGTGCATTAGTTTAACTATGGCCCTGGGATTCAACATGGGGGACATATTTTCTTCCCACCTGGAGCACCCCTGCGCCTTACCTAACAATGCTTCACTGGCCTATGCTACTATGTTGGAGTGATTGCACGGTCCAAATGCCATGGCACACCTTTCTTCTTCCCTTGCCATCTTCCCCAACCAGTTCTTCCAAGATTTTGGATTCCTCTGTCTTCTGAACCACTACCGTAACTCTCATAACTAAATTCGCCCCAGGTACCTAGATTCCTAGTTATACTGGTTCTGATCTTAGGCAGGAAATCTGAGCAGAAGCCTTTCAGGAACTACAAAGAAGGTAACAACTGCTGTCAGGCAGCATCTAAATCTACGTGAAACAAACCAGTGCAAACACAGTTATAATAAGGTGGCGGTTGTTGTTTAGTCCTGTCCCACTCTCCCTGATCTCACAGACCATAGCGTACCGATACTGTCCATGGCGTTTTCTTGCCAAGGATACTGGAATGGTCTGCCATTTCCTTCTCTAGTGGATTAAGGCAAAAGAGGTTAAGTGACTGTTAGTAAGCGTCTGAAGCCAGATTTGAACTTAGGTTTTCCTGACTCCAGGCCTAGCACTCCATCCACTGAGCTACCTAGTTGCCTATAACAAAGTAGCTCTTCTCTTTTTCTAGATGGTGCAGTAGATTGAATATTGGGCTTGGAGTCAGGAGGACCTGGGCTCAAATCCTGCCTCAGATACTTCGCCTACTTTCAACGTGACCCTAGACAAGTCTCTTCACTTGCATCCATGTTTCTCCATCTATAAAACCTTGCCTCCCAAGGTTGTTGTGGGGAATCACTGAGATTGCATATGTAGAATGTTTCGCAAACTTTAAAGTGTTAAGTAAATGCTAGCTATCATTTTTCTCATTTTTGTTCTCGATTGCTATACTATAGCTTGCTCGAGGGAACAACCAATCCAAATGAGTTATGAACCAGGCCGGAATAATGAATGAGATGTCACCGAATTTTTATTTTTCTCAGTGTAGGTCTAGCAATTTGGCAACTGATACGGCTAGCCGAATTTTCCTCCATCTCGGCCCTGTCCTCAGTTGATACCCTGAGTAGTAAGCAGGTAGCAACAAAGGTGGGCATTTAGGTGTCATAGTGCATAGAGTGCCAGGCCCACAGCTGGGAGGACCTAACAAATCTGGCCTCAGACACTTACTAGCTGTGGGACCCTGGCTAAGTCACTTAACCCTGTTTGCCTCAGTTTCTTCATCTGTAAAATGAGCTGGAGAAGGAAATGGCAAACCACTCCAACATCTTGGCCAAGAAAACCTCAAATGGGGCCACAGGACTGAACAACAACAACAAAGCAACAAAAGTATAGGAATGCCCCCAAGCAGTCTTTATTTGGTATGGAAGCCCAGAGGCTGAAGGACACTCTAAGAGACAGGTCCAGTTATCTGGAGGCTCTTCAACAAACAAAATGAACAGAATGTTATCAGTGATGCCTAAAGCTTCATAAAACACTGAGTTTACATAAAATACTCATTTCAGCTAAGCCTTCTGAAAGTATGGGAATTACTCAATGATTAAAGGTCAAAGGCTCAGCATTTTGAAGGTCAGTCACTCGATGTGGTTGTGGTCTGCATGGAGAAAGTGCCAAAACACGTGAAGAACAAGACAGAGTCATATCAAGGATAGTATCTGCTAGCTACCTCATTTTTTTCTCCAAAGGAAACCTCAGGCAAATAATCACTGCATTTCTGCTGAGGAGTTATGCATTCTGCTATTCACAAAGAGTAATGGGAAATTTCTGAAACTTTTGCTTTAGGGTCCAATGAATGAGTAGCTCCATTATTAAATGTCCATTTTAACAATATTCCTAGCTAGAAGAAATCATACACCAATATCTCACATCAGGACTAAGTTACCCATAGAGAATTCAATTCAATTCAATTGGACAAGCATTTATCATTTGCTACAGGAGCAAGGCACCCTTCTAGGCCCTGGGGAGATAAGGTAGAAAAATGACACAACCTTTACCCTTGAGGAGTTCACAATCTACTAGGGAGGCTATGAAATGTATTCCCAAAGGCCAAAGGAGAGATTTAAACAAAGTGCTCCAGAAAAAATTGGAGAGAGGTTATTCCCACCTTATTTCCCATATTAGAATATATGCTCCTTGAGGTCAGGGACCAAGTTTTTCCTTTCTTTATGTCCAGCACTTGGCAATGTACCTGGCACTACCTAATAAATGCTTGTTGACTGACTGACCTGGGGGAATAGGGAAGGCCTAACTCATAGAGGCGGTGACACTGAGCTGGGCTTTGAAGGAAAAGAACAATTCTAACAGGTATTGATAAGTGTTCTGTAAGTGTGTTCTATGTATAGGAAACAGGCTGGGTGAATGCACAGGGGCAGGACAACGCAGGAGAAAGAACAAGGAAAAATCAGTTCAGTTTGGCTCTTTGCATGAAGGGAAACATGGAAATTCCAACAAAATAAGTCTGGAAAGTTAGCTTGCAGCTAGATTTTGGAGGACTAAATGGCAAAGAGGCAATAAGCAAGCCCTGAAGGTTTTTCAGTAGGGAGACTAATACGGTCTGCCTTGTACATTAAATAGATCATTTTGCTTTAAAGGGTATGCTAGAAAGGCATAAGTAATAACTATCTGAAGTAGGATCATGGTGGTATGAATGGAGAGTATGGAATGGATTCAAGAAACACTATAGAATAGAAAGGACAGGACCTCAGTGATTGGATATGGAGTGAGTGAAAGGAAAGTTAGATACAGCTCTTAGGTTTTGAACCTGGGTGACTCGAAAACTGTGGTACTGTCCCCTCAAAATCACTAAGTTTGGAAGAAGGGTGGGTTTGGAGGTGGAAAGATATTGAATTCAGTCTTGGACATTCTAAGTACGTAGTGCCAGGGGACATTAGAGGCAAATATCTCATAGGCAGAGTGACTAGACATCAAAAGAAAGATAAAGGCTGGACACAAAGAGGAGGGAGGCCTCTGCCCAGAGGCAGTAACTTAAGCCATGGTAACAATGAGATTGCCAAGAAAAAGATATGGAGAAGAAAAGAAGGTCTAGGACAGAGCCTTGGAGGACGTGCACATTGAGAATTAAAGGGAGATCATGAGCTACACGCACATTATGTCTATGTGAGAGGCTCTAAGATAAAGTAAATAGAGAGCCAACCATAGAATCAGGAAGACCTGGATTTGAGTCCCTTACAACCATGTTCTGTGTCCCTAGGCAAATTATTTAACGCCTCAGTGCCCCAGGCAACCTTCTGGTGTGGAACTGTGGGGCATATGTTTTGGTAGAAGGAGTTTCCTTAACAGGAGGTCCCTGCACTAGGGAAATCATAGGTCCCAAACAAATTTTTTTTTAAAAAGTCTGTCACAGTGCTAGGCGCTGGGGTTAAAAAGATGAAAAATGAAACAATTACTGACCACAAGAAACTTACATTCTATTGGGGGAAATAAAATGTAAATATAAAATTTATAATGTAATGGGGGGGGGTAATCAGGAAGGTCCTCCTCCCTCCAAAAAAAAAGTGCTCTGGCTTGAACACAATCCATGGAACATGTGTGGAGCTTAGCTGAGCTCTCTTGATCACTTCCAGGTTCGTAAGCTCAGCAATGAAGGACTTTGGGATGATTCAGCGGTCCCTTAATCCTTATGACAATAGCCGGGGTCCAAGGGAAGATACTATGTCAAAGAGAATCAGCCACTGAGCCAGGAAGAAGCAGCCTACTCAATAGACTTTAAAGGACTGACCCAACCATCTAGACTCCAGAATGTTTCCTCTCTCTCTCTCTAAGCTTGGGAGGACTCCTTGACAGCTCTCCCTTGAACTTTCTGTAAGGAAAGGGAGTGCCCAGGCAGCTATAGGTGACCCAATATAGCAGCCTGAGATGGATCTTTCCAGCCTTGGAGGAATCTTGTGAGTTTGAGAGGTGACAAACTCATGGTCCTTTCGTCACTGTTGGCTGCATCCTGGGAGAGGATGCCTCCCTGCAGATACCATAATGCTTCACTGAAGAGATTATTACTACTAGGACCTGGTCCTTAAGGAAATTGATTAGAAAGTATGGAATCCAGTTAGCAATGAAATGGCTATTCAGCAGACCCCCAAAATACCTCGTGAGTTAGTATTTGAAGAATTAATTTCCTGGGAAAGTAAAATAGAGTTATCGGTTGTTTTTTATTTTTAAGTCTTTGTCAATGCATGTTTATGAGTTCTTTGCATTTTAGGCATTTCTTTTGTATATAGGAAATAAATAGTTATCCCTCACATCTGATATACATTGTACACTGAATACATTTCAACTCCCTTTTGGAAAGACCCTAGATATGAGCCAACCTAAGCTTTAAGTGATTTTCCCTGGGACTCTGGGATATGAGCATAAAAAGCCACAGAGGAAAAAAAAAAGAACCCAACCCTTTTCTTTAGCGTTTAGACCCTTCCTAAACCCAGTCAATATGTGGGCATAGAGTACAGGTCCCTTCATGGGAGAAAGTGTCCCAGCCTACCTGAGCCAGCAGGATATGTTGTCACATACAAAGTAGTTTGGGGGAGGGGAGGGTGAAGAGGTCTAACATCAAAGAAAATCAGGAGTAGATGGTGCTGGAGCTGAGTTTTAAAGGGAGCTAGAGAGTCCAAGTATCATTGGTAAGGGAGAACATTCTAGGCATAAAGCACAGCTTATGAAACGGTAAATTAGAGGCAGAATGTAGAATGCAATGTCTGGAGAACAATACGTGGTCCAGTTTGACTAGAACTAAAAGTAAATGAGAAATCATGAGAATAATCTGGAAAGATAGGTTGAAGCCAGATTGTGAAGAGCTTTAAATGACAGAGATGTTTAATCTTATTCGAGGAACAATGGGGAGCCACTGAAGCTTCTTGAGCAGGGGAATGATATGATTAGACTTGTGCTTTTGAAATATCAAATTAGCTGCTGTATGGATTAGAAAGGGGAGAGATAGGAGGTTAGGGACACTAATTAGTAAACTATTGCAATAGTTCAGGTGAGAAGTGATAACACGCTAACTAGGATGATGGCCGTGTGAGTGAAAAGAAGGGGATGGATGCAAGATATGTTGTGGTCATAGAAATGACAAGACTTGGCAAATGATTGAATTTGTACAGAAAGAAAGGGAGAAAGAGTGAAGAGTAGAGGATGACTCCGAAGTGTCTAGAGTGACTGGAAAGACGGTGCCCTGGATTAGCAAGGTAAGAAAGAATCAGCTGGGTTTCAGGGGAAAGATGAGTTCCAAAATGGGTATCAAGGTTCTAATTAGGACTAATTAGAATGTTAGTATGGTTTTGTGTGCCAAAATAAGAAAAATATAGTGACTCCAAGAGTAGATTGAATGTGAAATGTTAGAGTATTAGAAACCAGTTACTTCCACCATATTCAGTTTAGTCAGCATTTAATTAAATATATGGGTAGGCAGCTAGGTGAATAGTGGATCGAACGATGGGCTTGGATTGGGCGGGACTTGAGGTCAAATCTAGCCTCAGACACTTACTATGTGGATGATCCTGGGCAAGTCACTTAACCTCTAACTGCTTCATTTTTCTCATCATAAAATGGGAATAATAAAACCTAAATGCCAAGACTGTGGCAAAAATAAAATGCTATTTCAAAAGTGCTTAAAGTACTACATAAATGCTAGGTATCATCATTATGAAGTACTGTGTTGGGCACTAGGAAAGATATTAAGTTTATGCAAGGCAGAATCTCTATCTTCATGGAGCTTGTAGTCTAGTAGGAGACATACACAAATCACTCTAACATCTGTAGTGGCTTTATGGAGTTTCAGTAGCTAAATAGCTGGAAATATATGGAATAATCTGCTGCACAAATTGGCTGGTTTATTATCTCAAATGATGTCCAGGAAAAAACCAATTCAAGAGATTATAGAGGTCTTACAGAGTTGTGACTAGGGTAGGAAACTTTAAAGGGAGCTGACAGGATATATACTCCTTTTGTACAAGGCACATGTGCATGTGAGCATAGTGTCTGGTTATCAAGTATAATTAAATAAAATTGGAAATTATCTGATAGTTTTCCCTTTTCCCATGCCCCAACTGATGGAATACACGCGCAAATGAGCTCTTTCCTGCCAGTCCTTTACCACTATTAGTCTAGCATTTACCTGGGCTCTTTATTCCTATCTCACACACATCTTTATTCTTCACTCACCAGGATAGTGTCCCATATTAGATAAGGCATTGAACTTGGAGTCAGGGAGAATTATGCTCAAATTCTGCCTCAGAGACTTACTAGCTGGGTGACCCTGGGCAAGTCATTTAACCTATATGCGTTTTGGTTTCCTCCTATATAAAATAAGGGGGTTGGGCTTGATGGCCTTGGAGATCTCTTTTAGTTCTAAATTTATAATTTTGTGATCCTGTGATCCTGAGGTCTGAGGTTTCTCCTTGAGATCTCTTAATTTTTTGGAGTACGTGAGAAAAAAGTTAGAAAGGTAGGGTGGTGACTTATACTGTGTGAATGAGTGAGTGTGTGTGTGTGTGTGTGTGTGTGTGTGTGTGTGTGTGTGTGTGTTTGTGTGTGTGTGTGTATTGGAGGGGAGGGGTCGAATGTGTCCATATGAAGTTTGAACTTTACTCAGTGGAAAAACAGAATCTTTAAAAGATTGTGAGCAGAGAAGAGAAATGGCCAGACCTATGCATAAGGAAGACAAATTTGAGGCAGTGATTTTAAAGATGGCTCACAGGTAGGAGAACAAAAGGAAGAACTATTAGGAAGCTCTAGTAAAAGTCCAGGAAGGTGGTAATGAGGACCTTTACCTATACTAGAATGGTGGCAAGCGATATGCAGAAGTAGAATTGACAGAAGTTGGTAACTGGATATGAAAGGTGAGGGGAAGGAATATTCAAAGATTATACCAAGATTTCAAACATGGGAGATTGTGTATGAAGGAAGGTATAACTAGCAGAAATCAAAATCAGAAGGAAGAGCCCGGTTTGAGGGAAAGAGAATAAAATCTAAGCTCAATTGAGAGCATGTGCAGTTTGAGGTGCCTGTTGATGGAGAAATGCTTGCTACATGCAGTTGGTGATGTGTTTCTGGAATTCATAGAAAACAGAGAAAGTCTGGGCTGCATCTGGAGTCAATAGACCTGAGCTCACTTCTCAGCTCTACCCACACGCTGCATGATTTTGAACAAGCTATTTACCTTCTCTAGACCTCGGTTACCTTGCCTGTAAAACGGGGCAGCTGATATTTAAGGTTCAGCTCTAACAGGTGAAATGTCTATGAAATGATCACTGAGGCCAAGAAAGGAAGTGAGATTAACAAAGGAAAAAAAAGAAAAAGAATAAAGTCAAGTTCAGAACCTAGAAAGAGGCCAAATTTAAGATATTAGAAAAAAAAGAGGCGTAGCTAGTAAAGGAATTAGCAGAGATGAAAGGAGAATTAAAATAGCAATGTGTCTCCGAAAGAAAGGAGAAAATATCCTATTGGCTCTGGAGGCAGAGAACCTGGGTACACATCCTCCTCTGATGCTTACTGCCTGTGTAACCTTGGGTAAGTCTCTCAGCCCACCTGGGCCTCAGCTTCCTCATTTTTAAAATAAGGAGGTTAGACTAGGTGACCTCTCAGGTGTCTTCTAACTCTATATTTATAATTTGTGAGGCATAAAGAGAAATAGGATGGTAGTTGTACGGGGTAGATGAGTCAAGAGAAGGCTTTTTCTTCTTTTTAAGGACTAGAAAGACCTAATCATATTTGTAGGTAGATAGAAAAGATATTAAAGATTTATGAGACAGAGGGAATGTTTGTTGCAGCAAAGTTCTAGAGGAGGAGGAAAGGGATGGGATAAAGACACTGGTAAAGGGATTTGCCTCTCTGAGACAGGAGAAAATGGATGAAGATGCTGAGAAGTTTTAAAGAACAGAGTTGAATGCACTACTCTTTTGTGATATCAGACTTCTCAGTGAAGTAGAAAACTAATTGATCCGTTATAAATATGGGATTGGTACGCTGTGGAATTGAAGAAGGAACATGGCAAGGTTTAGAACAGACATTGTGGGGATGAGATAAAGAGTCGATAAGAATGGATTTTTAAGGGGATTATTAACCTTTAAAGTCAATGATACCAGATACCACTGTTAGCACATAGATGTGATTGGAAGATAAGTTTTAAATAGTAGGGAGACAAATCTTAAGTTCCTGCCAAATCCCTAGACAGTCAATTCTTTAATAAGTTATGGTTGGTGGTTTTTTTGTGGTAGCTGAGGTTGGAATAAGTTTATGGGAGTCAATCCAGGGAACATGTCCCATGAGTCCCAAAGTTCCCAGGGAATTTCTAGTGCATGATCCCTGGAATAGCCCCATAGGCACATTCCTGCATATATGCTCACCTCCTGTACAGTATTATTTTCCTCCCATTCCCAAGTTAACATGAGTCTCTCAATAAAAAAGGAAGTTGCTATTTAGCCAGACAGCTCCCTGGTACATGATACCTAGAATTCAGTCATGAGAACTGTTTACTCTTCTCATTAGAAGACAGAAAGACTTCTGATGGTGCCAGCTCCTTTCAAAAGCCTTCACAGTCAAGCTATTTCATAAAGATTAAAATAGGAGTAGGAAAGGAACACTCTTGTTAAGTGTACTTTCTTCATATTAATGAGATAGGTAACATGCTCATTCTACAAATGTCCTACTTTGTTGTTTCATTGTAGTGTGCATACTTCCTTAGGTTCTTGAAGGCCAGGCCAGTGGAACATAAGCTCTGACAGCTTCAATCATGCTAGACAAAGGTTCAAGCATGGTCCCACCAATAGACTGTGCCTCCCATCTGAAAACCAGACTAGCTCAATAACTAGAGGCTTGTCAGCCAGTTGACCACTAGTTGTTGAATTCTTTGACCATGACAACACAGGAAACAAAGACAAATCTTATATGGCCCTCAGTTCAATGTGTGTCAAAACAATGTGGCAGAAAAAGGTCAGAAGGTGCTAAGAGTCACATAACTTTTCAACCACCTGTAAACATGAATTTGGCCTGCTAAATCAATGAGACCAACAACTGAGTCAACTTAGTCAAGAGAAGGCTTTTTCTTCTTTTTAAGGACTAGGAAGACCTAATCATATTTGTAGGTAGATAGAAAAGATATTAATGATTTATGAGACAGAGGGAATGTTTGTGGCAGTAAAGTCCTAGAGGAGGAGGAAAGGGATGGGATAAAGACTCTGGTAAAGGGATTTGCCCCTCTGAGACAAGAGAAAATGGATGAAGATGCTGAGAAGTTTTAAAGAACAGAGTTCTTTAAGCCACTTCGATACTGACATTATTACTATAAATTAAACAAGCAGTCCTAAAGAAGTTGCAGTTAAATGGTTGGATAGCTTTCATTGGAGAGGTAAATAAGACAGTTGACAAAGTTCATTTCATCATGTACCCAAAGGCAACAAAAAGCATCATTTTGTGGAATACTTGTTCATCAGTCGTCATGATGAGCTTGAGCCATAAAGATAATAGTAACTAATGCACCGATTCTGTTGCAAAGGAGGAAGTAGAAAAATTCTGCAGAAAAACTTGCAAAAATCCTACTTAAAAAACAAGTCGGCCTTACACATTGACACTCAGAGACACTGACACAAACATAGATAGTCACAGGGGAAGGATGGAGAAAAATCTGTTGGAAACCATGATTTAGGATTATGAAATGGAAAAAAGCCAAAGGCATGTAAACTATTCAAAGTCTCACTTTTATATAGGATGAATCCTTTCTCCAAAAAGAGAGTTGGAAGGTGCTGGATGGAGATGGTAAGCACCAAACATCATCATAAAAAAATAGAATTGACTGTATCTTAACAATTGAAAATTACTAATGTAGGGTCAACCGAGAATGATATTCTATGTATATTGGGCCATCTAGTAGTCACAGCAAAAGTCAAGATGAGTACCAAGTCAGGGAAAATTCTAAAAAAAAAAAGATGATATTGTATATAATTACAACAGGGCCATCCCAACCTTCTTAAACAAGCTATTGACCCTAAGGATTGGAGAATAGATCATAAGATGATTGGTTTATAGCTAGTAGAGACCTCAGAGACCATAGAGTCCAACTACTTCATTTTACAGATGAGAGAACATCTGTAGGGGAAGTGCCCAAGGTAACAAATATAATAAGTGGCAGAGCTGACATTTTAATACAGATCCTCACATTCCAAATCCAGTGTTCCTTGTAATAAATATTAACCAACTTACTTTTATACCTTAAAGAAAGGATAAAAACACTGACCGTCCCTATTTCTTAAAGTAATTTATCTTTCTCTATTGGCTTATCTGCTTGTGCTCAAGATCTTTAATTGCATTTTCTCCTCTTGAAATCTTCAGTCATTTCAATCTTTTTTCTTATATTCTACTATCACTCACTTTCTGACATGATCTTTTCCCTCCAATGCTGAGACACTCATAGTTCTCTGGCCTGAGTGTCTACCCAAAGTAACTTCTAGGGAGACAATATTGACAATATTGGCCACAGCTATATGCCAATGCCATATTTCACTACATAATTGTTGCCACTGCATAATCATCACACCCTGGTTTGTTTTAGTCCAAAGATTGGATTATAACCATTCATCACATAATTGTCATATAGCATAATTCTGTCTGTCATGCTGCTTAAAAGGTAAACATAGCAGCAACGTGTTCACCAGTGGCATGTGGATATGCATTTATCTCTCCCGGATTGTGAGTTCCAAGCCTAGAATTCTCAGCCCTCGCAAACTATCAGTATTTAAAATTTTCGTTTTCTTTTTTTTGCAGGGGGGAAGGCAGGGCAATTGGGGTTAAGTGACTTGCCCAAAGTCACATAGCTGGAAAGTATATCAAGTGTCTGAGGCCGGATTTGAGCTCAAGTCCTCCTGACTCCAAGGCTGGTGATCTACTCACTGCGCCACCTAGCTGCCCCCAGTATTTAATTTTAATGTATAGTCATGAGTATTCTGTGCATCCTAATCTTGCACCAGACAGTTTAGTAATAAATGATTTTTAAGTAATACCAGCACAGTTTTTTTTAAAAGCTTCACATAATGTAATGGTCACACCCCACTTTTTTGTGAAAAAATTTGGCATAGAATCTGCTACTATTATGTGGTGAAATATGTTATTTTTTGCTTCAGGTCTGGTGGATCTACACACATAAACTGGCATCCTGCTCCAGTTCCCTGTGTTCCTCAGTTCTCTGGCTGAATACTGTTGCCCCACAGAACACTGCTATGTTAGAACCCTAGCTAGAGCAAGCTCTTACCTTTGAATTTTCTTTGGGAGAACAGAGGAGCACAGAGCTATATTCTATTTCACTCCCATGGATTGGCTTGTACTTCCTGCTAGAGTGTGGTAGCTAGTAGGGGTGGGAGTGTTGAGTGAATGCTTTAGAGATTAGAGAGTAGCCTTCTCTGCAGTTAGTTCATTGGGTTGTTACCTTGCTTGGGTTCTTGGTATCTTAGACCATAAAGGCAGAAAAAATGCTTTTATCTTATGCATAATTCTTATTATGGAGAGGTTTGAGAATTCTCAAAGATCAGAGAAAATATCAATTAATCTATCTTGTTGGGTATGTAACAGAGACTTCTTAAAGTAATTTAACTAATCTAAAACAGGCTCCAAAATAAGGTCTCCCAAAGAACTTGAGGCAGCAAATATTTGGTATTTTTGCCAGGCAGGGAGAAATGGTAACCAAAGGCAAATCCTATTTAAAGTACGAGTTAGACAAATATAAAGGAGGACGGGAAGACTGAAAACAGTATATCCACATAAAACAGCAAAAGCAAGTGGAGGGTAAAGCAAGTCTACGGAAAGTTTGGCATGATACCCAACTAAGTCAGACCATCCCAAGAACATTTATACATAAAAGTAGGAAGACAATGAACAGATGTAAAACCAAATATATTTACCTGCACTCCTGTAGCAATCTTGTTGGGATTGGGGCAAAGAACCCATGTATTATAGTTTGAAAATTAGATGATGTGGGGGCCAGAACAGGAGAGATTGTGATCAAGGGCACAAGTGGAAGGGTTGGCATTGGCAAGAAGCATCACTTCACTCTTTGAGACTAGAATAAAGGAGGAGAAGATTGGAGTTAATCCTGAAAAGAGAGGGAGCTCACGATAGGTGAACTCAATTTTTGAGTGAAAGTTTAGGCAAGGATTTTTTTTTGCTAAGTAGAAGAGGGAAGTGGTTGGATATGTGAAGGGCAGGGGGATAGAATGTTTGAACAGGCCACTGCCAGAAGTGTCAAAGACAGAAACAAAATTTCAACCTATACTAAAATATTCACAGTAACATTTTTTTTTGGTAGCAAAGAACAGGAAACAAAGTAGGTACCTATCAATTGGGAAATGGCTGGATAAACAGTGGCATAAGAAAGTAATGGAAAATTTGTGTTGCATAAGTTGATACAGTAAATGAGCAGAGCAGAAGAATGTGTATAATGACCATTGTAGTTCAGTTGTGCACTTTTGTCTAACTTTTTGTGACCCCACAGACCAAATTGTCAATAGGGTTTTCTTGGCAAAGATTTGGACTGGTTGGTCATTTCCTTCTCCAGCAGATTAAGGCAAACAAAGGTTAAGTTACTTCACCAGGATCACACAGTAAGTGTCTGAGGCTGCATTTGAACTCAGGTCTTCCTGACTCCAAGGCCAGTGCTCTATCTACTGAGCCATCTAGCTGCCTCTATAATGACCATAGAAATGCATTATGTTTTTTAAAACTTACCAAAAGGAATTCTGATAACAGTGGAATTAAAAACTAGCAATGATCCCAGTGAACAGCTAATGAAAGATGAACTCCTTCCTCTCAAAGACACTGTATCATTTGTTTTTAGCTTAACAGTTTTTCTTTGGTACTAGGGACAATTCAATGATAGGGGAGGGGAGCGAGAAGAAAATGGGAAGATATATCCAGAAATAACTGGCAGCACTAAAATTCATTTTTAGTATTTTATATGAGCCATCTTATGTGACAAATCATTTTAACAGAAAAGAGGGGAGGAAAAACAATGAGCAAAACTGATTAATATATTTTTAAAAATCTGAAAACATATGCAGTATTACATACCTGTAGACCTCCCTCCCTCCTCTGTAAAGGAGTCGAGGGAAGTAAATTCTCATAGCTCTTCTTTGGCATCATGTTTGTTCTTTATAAGTTTGCAATATTTACTTTTAACTATAAAGGTTATTCTTTAAAAAATAAATCTTTATTAAGTTGGATTTCCAAGCCTCCCCTCTTCCAAATTTTCCTCATACTGTTGGAGGTACCATCGTATTCCTAGGTACTCAAGCTTGCAATCTAGGGGGTCACCCTCAACTCCTCACTATCTCTCACCTCCTACATCCAATCTGTTGCCAAGTCCTGTTGATTCTACCTTTGTAACACCTCTCACATATGCTGCATTTCTCTCTCTTGACACTGAAATTGTTTTGGAAGAGGTCCTCATCACCTCAGTCCTGGACTATTGAAACAGCCTTCTGGTCAATCTCCCTCTTTTGGGTCTTTTCCCGCTCCAGTCCATCTTCCACACAGACGTCAAATTGATCTTCCGAAAGTCCAGACCTAACGATGTGACCCTCCCCCCAATACGATAAACTCCAATGGCTCCCTATCACATCCAGAAGAAAATATAAATTCCCCCTTCTCCCCTCCCCCATACATTCTGCATTCCTCCTTACTGTTCCTTGCATGAGACTCTCCATCTCTTAACTCACTGGCATTCTGCCATGCTTGGAATTCTCTTCCTCCTCAAGTACCTCTCCCTGTCTCCCTGGCTTCCTTCAAGCCCCAGTTAAAATCCCATCTATGAAAAGACCTTCCAGATTCCCCCTTAACATTAGCCTTCCCTCTGTTGATTATTCAGTGTATCCTGTATATATCTCATTTCTACATAATTCTTTGTATATTGCCTCCCCATTAGACTATGAGCTCTTTGAGAGCAGAAATGGGCTGTCTATTGTTTTGGAGTTTTGCCTTTCCCTGTAACCCCAGCACTTAGCACAGTGCCTGGAACGTAGCTGGTGCTTACTGGGTGACTAAATCGAATTTTGCAGCACTTTCAATGGCCTTCAAGCTTCTCTGTAACAGAAGAGCATATCTGTATTTTTAACACCAGGATCCTCAAACTGATATGAATCGTGGAAAACCATGAACTCCAAGGAATTAAATTTGCAGAAAATCCAAAGGGCAATGAAGATCTACCTGGTAGGGGCAATTTAGCTAGAGCATATGACCAAGGTGACCCAGACATAAAACATATTATCAAGGAAATGAATGATCAGAAAAAGTGGATCATTCATGCAACAAGGGCAAGGGATTGTGGGCAAACACTCTGAACACTATAATGGTATTCACAAAACATTCTTTAAAAATGGACCCAGAAGTCACCCTCCAGCTCTCTGGGTCAATCCTTTCTGGAGAGCCACATCATGGTGTAACTAACAGAATGCTGGACCTGAAATCAGGCATGTCTTATGTTTAAATCCTTTCTCAGAGATGTACTCGACATATGACCTTGGTCAAGTCACTTAATATCACTAGACCTCAGTTTCATAATCTGTAAAATGCAGAGATTAGACCCAATGACTTCTGGAGCCTTTCTAACTCTAGAATTATGATCCTATGATTTACTGGAGAAGTCAAATAAGAATCAAAGAGGATAATAAGACATAGATGGCTAGTGATCTATACTGATGAAAGGAACATACATAATGAAGAGATTACAAATACATCACAATATTGTCCAGGCTTTTCATTGAGATTGTATCATGATCTGAAATCAGAGGATGAATCATAGACTTACGATATGGAATGGCCTTAAGCAGACCAGCATTCCCTAGTCCTTCCCTCCCTTTCTCCTTATTCTAGGTTGGACCAGCTAAGGTAGTATGGCAAAACTCCTTGGGCCCAAGCTCTGACTTCATGCAACCTGAGTCACAAGAGCACAGATTTGCTTAGGACCAATGTATTGAATAGAATGCTGGACCTGGAATCCCATCCCAGATATCTATCCTGTGGCCCTAAATAAGTCCCTTAATTTCTCTAAACTTCAGTTTCCTCATCCCCAAAATAAGGGGATCAGACTCGACCTCTAAGGTTCCTTTTAGCTCTTGGTCTATGATACTGTGACTAAACAGCCACTCTGACTAGTAATTGGAGAATTGGAAGGAACGGAAATTTAAATATTTCCTACCCCTTGTCTTGGGAACTAAAAATACTTAGATGGTGGCATATGGTAGATCACAATAATTGTTTGCTGAATGAATGAATGAAGTTACTGTAATGTGCATTTTAATTGAATTGTTTGCCATTCATTTCTTCATCCAACAACATGACTAACCTGCTATATGTCTCAATATCTCATGCTTGGTATATGGGGAAATTTGAAGATAAATACTTGGTATCTGACCTCAAGTACCTGGGAAGGGTAAATAATTTACTAGCAGCTAACAGATTAGCCGGAACCAATCAATCAAAAACCATTTATCAAATGCCTGCTATGTACCAGACACTGTACCAAATGCTAGATTTAAAGAAAAATGTGACAGTCCCCCTCCTCAAGGAGTTAACAGTCTATCAGAGGAGATTACATATACATAGAGAGCTATAAAAAATAGACACAAGGTCATTTGCACAGTAAGGACCTAGCAGCTGGAGGAATTAGAAAAGACATGTAAAAACTGGTGTGAGAAGCTGAGGACTGAAGGAGGCCAGGGATTTCCAAAGGTAGAGGAGAGGGTAAGAGTGCTTTCCCATCAGGAAGGTAGAGTGCAAAGGCAGGGGGTTAGAGGTGAGTGACTCTTACCAGCTGTGGGTTTTACTAGTGTGCCAATCCCTATCTCTGAGCTCCAATTTTCTTGTTTGCAAAGTGAGAATCATAATACCTGTAGTAGCTGTCTCATGGAACAATTATAGGGATCAAACTTAATGCTTTTAGAACATTTTGTAAGCTTTAAAGTATGATACAAAATTTGTGAGCTACCATAAATGCTATCTAATAACCGATTACCACCATTGTTACGTAAGGCCCTAAGCAAATAGGCCAAAGGATAGTAAATTTTAATTGAAGAGAAAGGTGAGCCAATTCAATAAATGTTTAGTATTTCCTATGCGTAGAGCATTTTGGTGAGCTACAAATCCCTGTTCCCTCTCCCCTTCAATCTTTCTACACTCCCCTGTGCATGTACCACATTCTAACTTATATTATAGTTATCCATGTGTTTACCTACTAGACTATGAACTCCTTAGAGGCAGGAACTAAAGCATGCGAAAGGGAGGTTATTCAGTCAGGAAGTATACCACTATAGAGGATCTCTGAACCTTTAAGGGGCAGAGTGAGATTGGGTGGGGGGATGATGGTATACCCATTTGGGGTTTTCTTTGAAAAGATACTGGAGTGGTTTGCCATTTCCTTCTCCAGTTCATTTTATAGCTGAGGAAACTGAGATAAACAGGGTTAAGTGACTTGCCCAGGCTCATACAGCTAGTATGTGTCTGAGGCTAGATTTGAACTCAGGTCTTCCTGACTCCAGCACTCTGGCATTATATCCCAGCACTACCTACTTGGATTTACCTTATCCCTATTTTTCAAAAATTGCCTAGAGATATTAAAAAGAATAACAAAAGTCAAAATGAGAATCCAATAAAAGAATAGAACATTTAGAATTAATTATTATAGGATTGTACCTCTACATGCTTTCGCTGATAGCAGAGCTTAGCTGTGCTGATTCATAGTTTGCAGACTTCTTCCTGACTTTGACGTAGACACTTGAGGTATTCAAATACAGCTTTCCCAACCCTAAAGGAGGGAACCTAGACTATAGTAGTTTACAGTTACTTTCCACAGGTCCTTCGATAAAGGGCAGTCAATAAATAATAACTCAGTGGGTGAAATTTGGACTCTATTAGTTGACTATTTGAATGCCAGATTCCAAGGAAAGTCATCTCAACATAATACCAACATGCAAAGAATCTCTTTATTGCAATATTTTTCTTCTCTTTTTCCTGGGAGACTCTTGCTTCCTTGTTTGTATTTTCACAAAGAACAGTAAATCTGGCCTTTAGGATGATAAAAAATGTTTACTTAAATGTACCTCATGTCCCTGTCAGTTGGACCTGGGTGGGAGGTTAGACAGAAGATATTTAAAGCTAAGGATCTTGGCCGATGAGGTAATTAGAAAGAAATTATGTGAGCCAGGAGCTAGAAGCTGATGATAATTATTTTAACAAAGAAGTAGAGTGGACATCCAAGCCTTGGCTTTACAGAAACCAAAGGAAGGGGTGAGTATAAGTTTGTGGGACTTGAGCAAATGGTCTTCCAAGTTACAGGAAATCCCAGTAGTTTGGTCTTATAATTCCTTCATTAGCTGCATTTCCTTATCGGCTCTTTGTAACAACAAATGACTGTTTCTATAGATGTTTGACAGTTAAGTAACTCAAGGCTCTGGTGCCTTGGCTAGGTAGAGACCCTTTTTAATAAATTGAATCAGGCTACCAGAACTAAGTATGAAAAAGGCCTGTAAACCTCCTTGAATCAATCAAAGTCATTATGCGAGAGACCGATTCATAATTTGAGTACTTTGTAGTTTAGGGAGACACTCCTTAAAGTAGGAGAAGAAAAGATTCTAAACATATGAATCTGAGACATTGCACCAAAGGGAAGATTGGGCTATTGAAGGGAAGGGAGATATTTAGGATATTTTTTGGCTCTTTAGGCATTGTTGAGAGGAAGATCTAAGTTGAGGGAGGTTCCAAGAAAAGGTCAGCTCCTCCCCCACTGTTCCCTCCAGATAATTGTCTATCCTCAGACACTATAACATAATCTGCTATCTCATTACCCAAATGTTTCCAGTAAACTAAATTTTGCCTTAATCACAAAGAGGCCAGTTAAGAGATACATATCAATCTAAGGGGAGGTGAAGAACCCAGTTTCTGCTTTGACATTAGGAATTTTTCCCAAATGGGAGCTTGATGAATTAAGACTAAATTCAGAACTTTCTATCTAAAATAAACACCCCAAAATGAGAAACTAAAGAGAAGGAAATCAAAGGGAACCTAGAGGTCATTATATTTTCCCCTAGACTGAAAACAAGTGAATTTTTATACCAGGGTGTTATACTTATCATTGAGATGCCAAAAATTAAGCAGAGTGAAAGCCATAATTTTCAGTTTTTTATGAACTTGTGTTAACACAATTATCAAGAGTGCAAAAATAATCTAGTGGACCTGTGCTTGACCTCATCAATGCCAATATTCCCTCCAAAAAATGCGGCTTGCATCCCACCCATGACTGACCATCCCCTTCAATTCTTGTCCATGTCTTCCCACAAGTTCATCCCAGAGATGGTAGGGTCAGAGTTGAGGAATGCCCAATGTGCTGGTGGTCTTCCTCACTTTCTCCTGATATCATAAAGTCCACCACCTTCGATGATCTTCCTGTTCTATTAATTATACATTTCCCTAATGATAGCTTTTGATCTTGTTCCTTTTCAAAGTTTCTTATTGATTACATATTGCAAACCGATTGCATCCACCATTGACCTCTGCATGATATTGTTATTTTCTATTCTTTGAGTACCAATGGTGTTCCATGCCATACAACATTTTCAGTAAGGCATTGGTATTAATAATATCAATCTTTATTTCTGAGAAATGTTTGAATTCTTAAAAGAGATTGGCACTTTCCTTTAAGTAATTGTCTACTCTCCTCTTCCTGTTTAATCCTATTCGCCTTTTTGTTCTGCCTCTTGTAGATGTACAGAGTGACAGACCAGTGAGGAGTAAGCAAATAATCGACTGGTCAGAATATGAGTATGAATGCATAACATCCTCCTGGTTGAGAAATCTAGTATCCCGTGACCTTTCTCTCTCTATAGCTTCATCAACTGACGTGTTAATATCTTTAAAAAGACTACGAGGTTAAAGTTAATAGTGATAGTGATAATCCAGAATGTCTTCTAACTGGTATCCTCAAGCCCATCCTTATGTAGACAGGTACTTGTAGTCTGGAATTTCTGCCTGGAGCGTGTTGTTTCTACAATGTCTTCAGGATTTTGTCAGTTTTTTCCCTAAGGCTTTTAGGTAACACTGTGGAGCAGAAGAGAGCTGTCTTTGGTATGTCTACACATCAGTACATTGGCCTTTTCCTCCCTCCCTCCTCCTCCAGTGACAGGCCTTCCTTCTCTAGGCCCCAGAGTAATCATGTTCACTCCTTATCAAAACCTTTAAATTATGGAAATGTATATTTTTAAAAAGACCAAAGACATATAAAAAAGGAAGTTCAATCAAAAGGTGTAAAGTGGGGCAATTTGTATTTTTAAAGGGTTAAAAAGTCTTATGCTAAAGAAATTAAAGTTCAAACAGTAAAATTTCAGGCTACACAAAGTTGGCAAAAGAAATTTTGCAGGGACAGAGGGACTATTTCATTACCCCTGAAATAGCAACAAGGTAAGGTTGTCATCTACTTTTCCTGCTTATTGAATAGGCAAGAGAATAATCTGAAAAGAGGATTAAAAATCTGAAAGATTAGCCCTAATTCAGTATTAGGGAGACCTGTAGTTGATTAAATGAATAAACCCCATAGAATTCTCTGAATAGTCTGCTAAAATCTACCAGAATGCTCAGCCCTCCTGTAATACACAGAGAAGGCTCTTCTGTGGGCCCCACCTCCAGCATAACCCCCCACTAAATTTCAGGAACTTGAGCTATGAGTGTGAACTGATTTTTGGTTATATTTAGTTGGATGACTCCGGGCGAAATTTGCAGTGTCATTCAAACTAACAAGTCAAACTGGTGTCAAAGGTTATAGTGTAGGGTTTTGCCTGAAAATATTTTACAATCCAGGTTCTCAGCCAGTTAAGCAAAGGCAAATGAAACACCTTCCTTGATAAAGGTGGCCCTGAAAAATCTGACTGCTATTACGCATAGAGTGAAAAAAAACTGATAGGAAGCAAAACACTGATAAAAGTAAGGTTTAATAAATCATAGAGTAATTGTTCACAGAGTGTCCCTTTAAATAGGCTTAATCTTGAATGCAGACCAACTTAAAGAATGATGTGCTTATAGATGTAGGGTAATTTTTTCCAGTTCTGTGCCGTACTAATGACATGCTTTCCTAGGAGGTGTTACATAAGGCAAACATAGAGAAAGAAAGAATGGGCAGGTGGTAGTTCGATCTATAAAACGAGAGAATTGGACTCGTTGATCTCAAAAGTCCCTTCCAGCTCTAAAATTCTACAAATCTCTATCATGTTTCACTTTTCTCCTGTTGGTGGGATATCAAGCACCTACTGTAACCCTGAACTGGGATTCTCCATAAACTAGAGGTTATTTTGTATTAGCTCCAAAGGGGCCTGGAGATATATAGACTAGTTAGTCAAATTTTAACTCTTGGGCAAATTAGAAGAATCCAAAATAAAAGACAGTGTTAAGAAACATGACACACTGAAGAAAGACTACATGCTTTACATGACTCTAGGCTCTTTGAAGGGGTAAATGAGTAGGAGAACAAGGGGGAATTAAAAAGCATGGATTTGACTTTCTTCAAATTTTATTTTTATCAATTAACCAAAATGTGTTTTCTCTTTTCTACTTCCTACCCCCCCCAAACTGAAGGAAAGCGAAACCCTTGTAATAATATTCATAGTCCAGCCAATTCAGGAATTTGTTTTGCCTGACTATGCATATTCACTGCAATGATGTGTTTCATTTTGTAACCTGAGCCCAACATCTCTCTGTCTTGAGGCTAATAGTATGCTTCATTATTTGTCCTCTGGAATTACGGTTGCTCATTATTTCCAGCAGAGTTCTTAAGTCTTTCAAAGTTGTTTGTCTTTACAGTGTCATCATATAAATTGTCCTGGTTCTGCTTACTTTACTGTATATTGATTGGTTCATACAGACTTCCCAGGTTTCTCTGAAACCAATTTTGCATTTCTTATGGCATAATAGTTAGACTTATGTGCCATAATGTTCAGCTATTCCCCAATTGATGGACACTTCCTTTCAGTTCCTTAATATTACCAAAAAAACTGCTATAAATACTTTTATACCTATTTCTCTGATCTCTTGTGGCATAGGCCTACTGCTGCATCAAAAAGTATGCAGACTTTAGTAGCTTTTTGTCATAGTTCCAAATTGCTTTCTAGGATGGCCAGACCAATTCACTGTTCCAGTAACAACACATCAATGTACCTATTTCTCTGTTGCCTTTTTTTTGTCAGCTTTGTCAATCTGATGGGTGTGAGGAGTACCCTCAGAGTTGTTCTAATTTGTATTTCTCTATTAGTAGTTTAAATATTTGACTCTTAAAAGTAAAATTTTATTGATATCTTTTATTTTAGATTACCTATTTTTTCCCTTTCCCCTTTTCCTGTAGAGCAATCCCTTTTAACAAAGAAGAAAAAAGAAGAAAAAACAATTCAACAAAACTAACATAAAGCAAAAAGCATTATAATGTGGTTCATCCATAGTCCTCACCCCTTATTTATTTAATCCTTAAAATACATTTTATAAGGTTTTAAACCAAAGACTTTTTAAAAAGTCGGGATGGAAAGGAGAAGAATATTTTGAGAATCACAGGGAACAGTAAGGGAGAAAGGACTTCAAGAAAGGGAGCAATGTGAACACCTTGAGGAGAGGGACCTTGTTTTTGCTTCTCTTTGTATACCCAGTGCTTAGCACAGTGCCCGTCACCTAGTAGGTAAGTTATAAATAGGTGTTGACATTTTGACCGAACAAACAGGAATTTCTGTAGATGGGAAGGGACTAGCTTCAAGATCACGGAATCTATTTGCCGGAAGGGATCACAAAAGCCATCTAGCTCAGCCCATACCTAACAGAGAATCCCTTCAACAGTATTTTCAACAAGAGATCATTCAATCGTCCCTTGAAAATCACGGGTAAAAGGAACTCTGTCCCTCCCAAAGCAACTCATTCTAGGAATATAGCTAACTGGTAAGAAGTTTTTCCTTATATGGACCAATGATCTGAATCTTTGCAACCTAAGCTTATTACTACTAATTCTATCCTCTGGGACCACGTAGAAAAATTCAAATTTATTTTTATAAATGGGAATATTTGTAGGAAGTGGGGAAACAGCCAGAAATCAGGGAGAGATTGAAAATAAATGATTGATTGGGGATGACAGAGGGGGCAATTTGTTGGAGGAGATGGGAAGGAACGGGATTGTCGAGCAGGTAGAGGGATTAGCTTTGGTAAGGAGTAAGGACACCTTATCATGTGGGACGAGGGCAAAGGAGGAGATAGTGGCAGAAGGAAGATGTGAGATCTGAGATGAGGAAGAGGGGAGAAGAGGGAGCTCACATTGAATGACTTCAATTTTTTCTGTAAAACAAGAGGCAAGTATCTCAGATGAAAGGGTGGAGGGAGGGAGAATCATGGGACATTTGAGGGGGGGATGAAAAGGTTTAAAGGAGCTGCTGTGGAGAGGAAGACAGTGAGTTGATGAGGGAGATATAGTATGATTATCTAGCAGCACTGAAGGCCCAGGTAAGGTTGTGTAACACAAGTTTGTAGTGGACCCAATCAGAATTGATTTTCTCCACCTTCATTCAGCAGCACAAAGGAGGAGAATGGTGTGAAGGATCCAAGGCTGAGGCTTAGCAGGGTACAATCAGCATTATGATAAGGGGGGTAGGGACTTAAGAGAAGAGGATGGATAGGGTAGGGTTGAATTGGTTCACCAAGAGGTCAAGATGGGGGGGAAAAGGAGAGAGTGACTATTGCAGGGGACATGGGCTAGGAGAAAATTGAGGGGTCAAAGGATTGGAGGTCTTGATGTGGATGAAAAATAGGGGTGGGTAAAGGAAGGCAGAGAGGTGGAAAGCCAATAGATTACAGTGAGATAAGGGGATTCGGGGATTCTTGAACATGGAAGTGGTCTGTCTGTGGTTGATGGCAAGATCAAGGCTATGACCCCCTTTGTGTGTGGCTGAGGTGAAGTGGAGAAGCAACTCATGGGAGCTAAGTAGATTGAAGCACTGAGTGGGTAAGGTGTGTGAGGAGGAGTCAATATGTATGTTGAAGCCCCCTAATAGAAGGACAGGAGTTAAGGAAGAAAGAAAAACTGTGAGCCATGTGCATGATTGATGATGAAAGGGGCGTGCTGTGGAGGGGAATGGGGAGGGTCTACAAACAACAGTTAGTGGGATTTTGACTGGGTGGTAGAGATGATCATTAACTTCAAAAGAGGAGAGTTTACTGAGCGATGAAGGTAGGAAGAGAATCTGGAAGTAACAATGGGGAGCAGAGTATGCCAATTCCCTTGCCTCTACTAGTGAGCCTAGGGGAATGTATGTGAATTCAGACATGAAGTCAAGAAACACCAAACCAAGCTTTGTTGTTGTTCAGTCCTTTCAGGCATGTCCAACTCTTTGTGACCCCATTTGGAGTTTTCTTGACAAAGATACCAGAGTGGTTTGCCATTTCCTTTTCCAGATCATTCAACAGATTAGGAAACTGAGGCAAATAGGGTTAAGTGACTTACCCAGGGTCACTCAGCTAGTATCTCAGGCCAGATTTGAACTGAGGAAGATGAGTTTTCCTGACTCCAGGCACTCTATCCTCTGTGCCACCTAGCTGCCCCAAACCAAGGTACCTAATACATTTTCCACACCAGAGAAGTGAAATAGATTACTTACTCAAAACACTGTAAAATAATGGGATTTTCTGTACTGACACATTGGGTTGGTTGTTTGCAAATAATTTACCATTTAGTTATTCAAAGTTTCTTATTCTCAGGAGGTTTTAAATTTAAATCCAACTTGACAAGTAACCCAGATCAGAATAGAGAGAGAAGAGATTGCAATTGGGGAAAGTGGGATATTTCTGGGTCTAGGCTTACTCAGGCTAATTTTAAATTTCATTGGACTCTAACTTTCATTGTAGTTTTCCTATAGAGACATGTCTTCACCTTGATACAAGAATGACTTTTTTAAAAAATCTCCCATAAAAGAGACCCTATGGAAATGATTTTTATGACATGATCATAAAAGAATTAAGTGTCTGAAAGGAGAATAAAGAATGAATCTGTTCAGTGTTAAATGGATGTCGTATTTGCAGAAAGGCATAACAGTGTAGTAGAAACAGCACAGGATTTGAAATCGGGAAAGACTTGAGTTCAAATACTGTCATGGATTCTTTTTTTCTTTTAATAATTTGTCTTTTTATTGAGCACCTTAACAAATCAAGCCTTAACAGCAAATTTCCGAAGGGGGTACAGGTGTTCCTTCCTCTGCTGTGTTTTGGTCTTCAGACTTTCCTCATGCTTGTGAAGCCTGCAGCGCATGGCATGAGTCTTCTTGGGCCTAAGGTCCAGAGGCTTGTATTTCTTGCCCTTATAGAATTTCCTGAGGTTCTCTTTCTGTGTCTGGTTGATGACCATTAGGACTCGGGCAATAGATTTTCGGACAACTCGGATCTCAGATGACTTGGATACAGCTCTTCCAGTGACCTTGGCCACTCTCAATTGGGAAAGTTCCACCTTTAAATCATCCAACTGTTTGAGTAGCTCCTCCTTCTTCTTCCTGCGAAGATCCTTGGCCTTGATTTTTGCCATGATCGCACACGCCACCACCGCCTCCGAGGGGAAAGAGCCTGTCATGGATTCTTACTAGCTCTGTAATCAGGCAAATCAGTGGGCTTCTCTGAACCTCAGTTTTGTCATCTGTGAAGCAGTGAGAATAGTGCTTGCCTTAAAGAGCTACTAGAGATAATGTATATATTTCACCACAGGTAGAGTTAGGCAAGCAGCGCTTTGTCCCAGTTCATCAATATCTGCAGGGCATGCTTCCTCTCTACAACAGTATTCTTTCACATCCTCCCTTTGTGTCCCAGTCCTTTGCTCACCTGACACTGCTATGACCATAAAGGTCCACCTTAAAGTGCAACATAAATATCAATTACCTATTTATTTGGTTTGCTTATAGTCAAATTGAAGGATGAAATTGATAAACACAAAGTAATAAATACAAGGCAAAAAATAATTAGGTACATTTAGTACCTGAATAGAGTTAAGTTCTAGGTAAATTTAGAAATGCCTTAAGGATTTTTTTGTTTGTATACTCAGCACCCAGCACAGTGCCTTGTATATAACAGGAGCTTAATAAATTCTGCTTTGATGAGATTGGGCTGATAGCACTATAACAAGAGGCAATCTTCTCTGATTTTAAGTTAAATTGATACTGAGCCAGGATACCTACATTTAAGGGGAGAGGCTTGAGCTGAACTTTGAAACATAGGAATTAGATTGGCAGAGACCAAAAGGAGGCCATTTGACATGAAAATATGTATGACCTGTGGGAGATGATAAAGAGATGAGTCTGACTGGAACAGAGAAGGGTCTGTGCTCCTGGGGAGTTCAAGACAGAGGATAGAAGCTCTATGGGAATCTTAAAATCAAAGAGCTATTTTTGTTATGTCATGAATGTTGTCATTCAGTCATTTCAGTCATGTCCAACTCTTCATGACTCCATTTGGGATTTTCTTGGCAAAGATACTGGAGTGGTTTGCCATTTCCTTCTCCAGCTCATTCAGCAAATGAGGAAATTGAGGCAAACGGGTTAAGTGACTGATTCAGGGTCACATAGCTAGTAAGTATCTGAAGCCAGATCTGAACTCCTGACTCTAGGCCAGTGCTCTATCTACTGTCTAACCATTCTGTCATGAATATTGCTATAATGATAACTCATTTATTGGAAGATGAAGCATTATTAAGTGCTATGTGCGAGGCACTGTGTAACCTGTTTATATAAAACATTATATTGTGCTTTAAGGTTTACGAAGTGCTGTCCTTGTGACAACCCAGTGAAGTAGGTAATGTAACTGTTATGTAGTTACTTGATCCACTGAACCCCAGTTTCAGTACTCTAACCTTCCCTCAAATTACTCTGTATTTGCTCCATAGGCATACTGTACACAATTATGTATGACCTATTATAGTAAGCCCTTAACACTTGCTCTAGCCAGCCATCTACATCCACACTGTTTTCCCTACTACAGGGATTTTTAACATTTTTTGTTTCATGAACCCCTTTGGCATGAAATCTATGGACTCCTTCTCTGAATCACATTTTTAAATAATTGGCGAACTGCTCAATTTCCATTTGAGGTTAGTAAAAACAAAGATGTAATTTTTTTCCATCCTGGACTTCCTGAAATCTATCCACAAGCCATTTAGGGTCCCTTGACCCCAGGTTAAAAATATCTGCTCTAGTAGAATGTAAGCCCCTTCAGGTAGATCATTTCCTTTTTCTCTTTGTATCTCTACTGCTTAATACAGCACCTACCACGTAGTAGGAATTAAACAAATGCTTGTAATTTAATTGCTAGATTCACATTGAAGTATGATTATTCCTGGACAGCGAGGTGATGCAATAGAACGCCACCAAGCCTGGTGTCAAGAGGATCTGAGTTAAAATCTAGCCTCAGACACTTACTAACTGTGTGACCCTGGGCAAGTCACTTAACCCCTATTAGCCTCAGTTCTGTATCTATAAAAGGGGACCACACTGAGAAGGAAATGGCAAACCACTCCAGTATCTTTGTCAAGACAACTCCATGGAAAAGTTCATGAGGTCACGAAAAATTGGACGTGACTGAATGACCAAAAAGACAAGTATTATTTCTATTTTACAGATGAGGAAAGTAATCCTGAGAGTAGTTTACCAGGCTTACGAGTAGTTACTTAGTGAGTAATTGTTGTAGCTAAGGATTCTGGGATTTGAATCAAGGTCTCCTAACTCTACATCCCAGTGTTATTTGCACTGTACAACATAACATCCTTTTTTACGCCCAAAGTAGGTGCTCTTTTAATTCCCTATTAGAGCTTCTTTTCACAAAGCCTCACTGGCATCTATTCAGGGTTGTAGGAAGAAAAGTTGGGGAGTGACAAGGTTATTTTGGTATTAGTAAAGGGTATTGAGAAGGGCTGTGAGATGGCCAAAGTGGTGTTCACACAATCAGAGAACTGGAAGGGACTTTGAGACCATCTAGTCCAAGCTATACCTTAATAAGAATAACCCCTACAAAATCTCTGACAAGCACTCATGAGGCTTTTCCTAGAAAATCTACATCTAGAAGGAACCCATGATCTTCCAAGGCAGCCTGTTCTATGTCTGGATGCCTCTAATTACTAGAAGGGGCAGCTAGGTAGCATAATGAATAAAATGCTAGGTCTGGAGGCAGGAAGACTCATCTTCCTGAGTTCAGATCTGGCCTCAGACACTTAATAGCCGTGTGACCCTGGGCAAATTATTTAACCCCATTTGCATCAGTTTCGTCCATAAAATGAGCTGGAGAAGGAAATGGCAAACCACTCCAGTACTGTTGCCAAGAAAACCCCAAACGGTGTCATGAAGAGTCAGACGCAACTGAAAACGACCAAACAACAATTATTAGACAGTTTTTCTTGACATCAAGCCTAAATTTACCACTCTGCAGCTTCTACCCATTGCTCCTAAGTTGCATCAGGAACGAATCTATTCCTTGCCTTAGGTGATAATCTTTTAATACTTAAAATCAGCTCGCATATTTCCCTTAAGCCTTTTCTTTTCTAGGTTAAACAGCCTCAATTCCTTTAAGCTGAACTTGTGTTACATGATCTCAAGGCTCTTCATCATCCTCATCACTATTTTCTTTCCCACCTCTGGATTCTGTCTGATTTATCAATGTCCTTCCTAAAATGTGACACACTAAGTTGAGACTTGAGCTCCAAATTTGGTATGACCAAGGAAGAAAACAGAAGGATTATTGACTCTTTCTCCTTGGACACTCTGTTTTTCAATGAAACTTTTTTTCAGCAGCTATATCACACTGATGATTTCTTGTTGTTGTTTGTCCTTCATTCTCGAAGAGGACCACAACATCAAGAAGGTGATAACCATGACTGGCAAGTGAATTGATTTAAGTGAGGAGGGATGTACAAAGTCACCAGCTTCACTTTACACTGATGACTTACGTTGAGCTTAAAGTACACTCAAACCCAAAGTTCTTGTTCAGATAAACATCTAGCCATATCACCCCCATCTTGGACTTAAGAAGATCTTTTGAACCCAACTCTAAGACTTTATACTTCTAAGACTATTAAATTTCATTTTTATAGAATCACTGATTTAGAGCTGGAAGAGCCCTTTGGAGTCATCTGTTTCAATGCCCTCACTTTATAGTTGAGTTACTAAGGCCCAGAGAAGTTCAGTGTTTTGCTTGAGGCAACAAAGGTAATATGACAGAGCCAGAATTCAAACCCAAGTCTGCTGACTCCAGATCCAGTGCTCATTCTACATGCTATGTTGCCTATTATTAGAATTGGTCCAGTGCTTTAACATGTAAAGATCTATTTGGATCTTGACTCTCATAAAATGTTTTATTTATCCCTCCTAGCTTTCTGTTTTCTCAGAGTCAATATATATATATATATATATATATATATATATACATATATATATTTATTTATTTATTTATTCATTAAGCATCTACTATGCGCCAGGCACGGTGCTAAGCACAGGGGACACGAAGGCAGTATAAGAAGTCCCTGCCTTTGAGGAGCTCACAATTTAAAATTATCAGCAAATTTGACAAGCATGCTTTCTCTGCCTCTACCAAGACAACTAAAGAGCACATGGCTAAGCACAGATCCCTGGGGCTTCCACTAAAAACCTTCCAAGTTGATATTGAACCACTATTGACTGTTCTTTGGCTTTGCCATTGATCCAGTACTGAAAAACAAGTAATCACATTATTATCTAACTCACATCTCCATGTTTCCTGCAAGAATACCATGAGAGAATATATTATAATTTATTACTAAAATCAACTTAATCAACATTCTCTTGATCTATTAGTCTAGTAAACTTGTCAAAAGATGGATATAAAGTTAATCTAGCATGACCTAGTCTTGATTCAGCCATCTTTGTGATTATCAATTTCTTTTCTTTTTAAAATTCTTTTTTATTGTGAATTTAACAAATATCAACCAACATGAACATTTCGGGACAAAGAAAACCAGAAAACAAGGACTGTATGTGAAACTCTGAACTCCTATTCTGTAGGCTGCATTGTTTTTTTTAAAACGTATGTCATACTTAATTCCATAGTAACAAAACTACCCTGCTTGCTTATTCCCTTTCTGAATTTGCTTCCATTCTGTTCTGTGTATTCTTTAAAATTTAAGTTAATTTACTTTTTATTCCATTTTAATTTCCAAACTGTCTCCCTCCCTCCCTCCCCACCCCACGCTACAGAAGGCCACCATTTAACATGAATATAACACATTATAACACAGACATAAATATCCATCTATATCTATGTATGTGTGAAACCATACTATATATACTTCTATTTATCAGTTCTTTCTCTGGAGGTGGTTAGCATCTTCCTTCATAGGTCCTTTGTAGATAATATGAATATTTATAATACTCAAAATAACTTAGTCTTTCATAGTTATTCCTTGAACAATATTGCTTTTACTGTATACAACTGTTCCTTGGTTCTGCTCTTTTTGCTATTCATTATTTCATGCAAGTCTTTCCATTTTTTTCTAAAAATCAACCTGCTCATCATTTCTTACAACACAGTGGTATTCCATCACAATTATACGCTACAACTTGTTCAGCCATTCCCCAATTAATGGGCACCCCCTCAATTTCCAATTCTTTGCCACCACAAATAGAGCTGTTACAAATATTTTAGAACATATAGGTTCTTTTCCATTTTTCCTAATGATCTTGGGAAACAGATCTAATAGTGGTATTGCTGGGTTTTCACCCAGCACATGGTATGCACAGTTTAATAACTCTTTGGGCACAATTCCAGATTGCTCTCCAAAATGGTTGGCTCAGTTCACAATTCCAGCAATAATGTATGAGTGCCCCAATTTTTCCACACCTCATCCAATATTTGTCATTTTCCCCTTTTATCATTTTAGTCAATCTGATAAGTATGAGATGATATCTCGAAGTCGTTTTAGTTTGTACTTCTCTAATCAATAATGATTTAAAGCATTTTTTCACATGACTGTATATAGCTTTGATTTCTTCATCACAAAACTGCCTGTTCATATCCCTTAACCATATATCAATTGGGAAATGACTCGTATTCTTATAAATTTAACAAAATTCTGTATATATTTGAGATATAAAGTCCTTATCCAAGAAACTCTCTATAAATTTCCCCCAGTTTTCTGCTTTCTTTATAATCTTGGCTATACTGTTTTTATTTGTACAAAACCTTTTTTAAATTAATGTGGTCAGAATTATCCACTTTACATCTCACAATGCCCTCTGTCTCTTGTTTATTCATAAAATGTTCTCCTATCTATAAGTATGATAGGTAATATATTCCATGTTCTTCTAATTTACTTATGATATCTCCCTTCATATCTAGGTCATATATCCACTTTGACCTTATCTTGGTAAGTGGTATAAGAAATTGGTACATACCCAGTTGTTGCCAGACTGCTTTTCAGTTTTCCCAACATTTTTTTAACCAAATAGTGAATTCTTATCCCAAAAGCTTAAATCTTTATATTTGTCAAACACGAGGTTACTGTAATCATTTACTACTGTGTATCATATGTTTATTCTGATGAGTTTCCTGTGGGCACAATGAAGTCCAAAGTCGTACAGCCAAGTGGTTCCCCCTCTGTCATTACCTTGTTCCAAGTATTTGTCATTTCTCGCCTAGGCTACTGATTTGCCTCCTCCATAACCAGTCTTCCCAACTCAGATCCACTTATCTATTTCTTAGCCAGTACCAGATAACTTCGATAGTTATGGCCTTAGAATATAGTTTAAGATCTGGTATGGCTAACCTTCTTTTCTTTACATTTTTTTTAGTACTTCCTTTGATATTCTTGACCTTTTGTTCTTCCAAATGAATTTTGTTATTTTTCCTAGTTCAATAAAATAATTTTTTGATAATTTAATTGGAATGGCATTAAATAAGTAGATTAATTTAGGAAGAATTGTCATTTTTTATTATATTGGTTCTGCCAACCCATGAACAAATAATATTTCTTCAATTATTTAAATCTGAATTTATCTGTATAAAAAGTGTTTTATAGTTATGTCCATGTAGGTCCTGGGTTTCTCTTGACAGGTATGCTCCCAGGTACTTTATGTTGTCTACAATTATTTTAAATGGGGTATCTCTTATTATCTTTGCTTGCAGGATTTTATTGGCAATATATAGAAATACTGATGATTTATGTGGTGTTATCTTATATCCTGTTACTTTGCTAAAATTTTCAATTGTTTCAACTAGCTTTTTAGTTGAATCTCTAGGATTTTCCAAGTATACCATCATATTGTCTGCAAAAAAGGGATGGTTCTACTACTCATTCTGATTCCTTCAACTTCTTTTTCTTATTACTATTGCTAGCATTTCTAATACAATATTGAATAATATTGGTGACAATAGACATCCTTATTTCTTCCTGATCTTATTGGGAAGGCTTCTAGTTTATCCCCGTTACAAATAATATTCACTGATGGTTTTAGATAAATGCTTCTTATAACTTTAAGGAAAAAATCATTTATACTTATGCTTTCAAGTGTTTTTAATAGGAATGAGTGTTGTATTTTGTCAAGCTTTTTCTGCACCTGTTGAGATAATCATATATTTTCTGTTGGTTTTGTTATTGATGTAGTCAATTATTTATTAATAGTTTTCCTTATGTTAAAACATCCCTGCATTCCTGCTATAAGTCCTACTTGGTCAGAGTCTATAATCATTGTGATATATTCTTGTAGTCTCCCAGCTCACATTTTATTTAGGATTTTTAGATTCATATTCATTACTGAAATTTGTCTGTAATTTTCTTTTTCTGTTTTTGTTCTTCCAAGTTTAGGTATTAGTACCATATTTGTCTCATAAAAGAAGTTTGGTAGGACTCCTTCTTTGCCTATTCTATTCCAAATAGTTTAATTTTAGAATTAGTTGATATTTAAATATTTGGTAGAATTTAGTATATCCATCTGGTCCTAATGCTTTTTTCCTAGGAAGTTCATTTATGGTCTGTTTAATTTCTTTTTCTAAAATAGGCTTATTTAGATATTCTATTTCATCTTCTGTTTATCTAGGCAGTTTATATTTTTGTAAGTTACTTGCCCAGGGTCACTCAGGAATTATCTGAAACACGATTTGAACTTGGGTCTTTCTGACTCCCAGTCTAAAGCTCTATCCACTGCTCAATGCTGTTTCCCTTTCTTGACTTCAAAAGTTTTTTCCTTTTTATTTCACTCAAGTCCATTAGCTCGAGTCCTCCTAAAATTTCTCTTCCCCTAATTCAACCTCTGTCCTTCTTTAAAATTCTTACAAACTCTCCAAATTTCCTTCACAATTACTCCTCGGGAATCTCATGTCCTTCCCTCTCTCCTCTCCCACACAACCTTTCTTCAGCGAAGCCCCGTGAAGATTAATCTGGGAGGATGTGAAGAATGTATTAGGAAGGTAAGAAATCTGAGTTGGGAAGACTGGCTATGGAGGAGGCTAGTCAATAGCCTAGGCAAGAAATGACAAATACTTGGAACAAGGTAACGACAGTGGGGGAACCACTTGGCTATACATCTTTGGACTTCATTGTGCCCACAGGAAACTCATCATCTTGCAAGATCAAATTAGTCTTGGTACTCATACTTCATCAGTATCCTCTACTTCTGGGACTCCTTTGAATGGAGGGTGGAGTAAAGAGCTCCTTCCAAATCGTCCATTTAAGGAGAGCCCCATATCTTCATTTCCCACTTGGCTACTCTACTTTAGACTTCATCATCCCTTTGGCCAGTGCCAGGTATCTCCTCTTCCTCCCCTTACCCCCTTTTCATCTTCCTTTATTTATACAATCTTTCCCCATTAGATTGTAAGCTCCTTGAGGGCAAGGACTATCCTTTTTTTTCATATTTTTTTAACCTCAGTTTTTAGGACAGTGCTTGGCACATAATAGGTACTTAATAAATATTCATTGACTGTTAAGGGGAAATGAATGTGAGACATCGAGAAAGAAAAAAAATACCTGATTAGCTGTCTGGAGATGAAAGGATAAAGAGGAGAGGGAGAGGAAGGGAGAGAGAAATACAGAGAGAGAGAGGGAAGGAGAGAGAGAGAGAGAGAAAGAACAGAAAAAGAAGAGTTGAATATGATTTCAAGCCTGGGTCATTATTTGGAGGGCGGTGACATTGACCAAAAATGGAGAAATTGAAAGGGGAGCTTGTCTAGAGGGAAAAGTCAAGCATTAGGTATTTGAACAACAGACATCTACACAGAGACAGTGGTGTTGTTGTTCAGTTGTTTCCAACTCTTCATAATCCATCATGGTATTTTCCTGGCAAAGATACTGGAGTGGTTTGCTATTTCCTTCTCTGGTAGATTAAGGCAAATAGAAGTTAAGTGAATTGCATAGGGTCACACAGCTAGTAAGTGCAGCACTCTAGCCACTGAGACATCTAGCTGCCTTGACATCGACATACAGGGAGCTAGAAATATGGGTGAGAGGCAGGTTCCCCATCCCTGGAGCTTTATGAGGGATCATGGCTGAAGAAGAAGATTTTGGAAGAAGGATGGAAATGAAAAGGGAAAAAGGGAGAAAAATGAGACATGGGGAACCAGCGTTTGAGAATGAGTAGGAAAAGGGAATACAACAAAGGAGATGGGAAAAGAGTGGTCAGAGAGAAATAGGAATATAAAGTGACCAGAAAGCCAAGAGAGAGAATTTAAGAAGGAAATCAACAGCGTCACATGCAGTAGAAAGTTTAAGGAAAATGAGTAGGGAGAAAAGGCCTTTGTAGCTGGCAATAAGAATGAAGACAGAAAAATTCAGCTCATCTCCTCTGAAAATACAAAAATCTTTAGATACATATGAAACCACTCTTTTATGTAATGACAATTCAAGTAAAAATGTTTCATTTCTCAGAATATGGTCTTAAATGACCAGTCCAATCCTCCTTTCGAATTGTTGCACACTCCTTGTTTTACCAGCAGTTCTGCCACCCAAATGAGTAATGCTACATTGGGAGGGGGACCATAGCTATTTTTAAAAAAAGAAAAAGAAAAAAAACTGAACTTGTGATACCATGTTGTTATATTTTAAACATATAAAAGTTATTCCTTCATTCCAATATTGCTACATGAAACACCATACTTTAGGAAATAGTAAAATGATTTGAAGCAGCCATAAGCAATAAAAGAAATGTGACTTACCCTTGGGATTATATCAAGAGCACTTGGTGACTTTTTAGCCTGTACATATTGTACCTGTAGTAAATGTTTGAAAATCAAGTCCTACTGCTCTCCACCACACCCCACCGCACCCATTTGTACCTGTAAAGAACTTCTCTTCTATCAATTGACATTAGCCCAATCTCTTCTGCTGATTAGAGAATCAAGAAGCATGTATTTCAAAACTAGATTGACAATGGGTCTTTTCTTAATTTCTCTTTATATTCTTCCCTAAAAATCTCTTTCTTGAGTTCTATGTTTGGCCAGAAGAAATGACACTTGACAGTTTGGGTTGTTTTATATATTTTTTTCTCAAACTCTATTCTAGGTTTTCCATTGCCAACCCATTTCCTTCAATCCTTCTTTTTGCTAAGAGCCTTTAATGAAGAAATGTGACTATGGGAGAGAATTCTGCTTCTTGACAATTGGGATTTACTCTAGTGCCATCCTTCACGGTACAGACAAGAGTAGCAAACACTCGTATTCCTGAATGGTAGTGTGTAAATAAACAGAATCAGATGTTTCTTCAACAGGGCTTGTAACCTTTGAATATGGACTTTCAGAAAGATAATTATTATTTAGAGGTCAAGGAATAATGTTATCCTTGATGAAATTATGATTAATATAGTTAGTAGCTATTATTCATTTATTCTTAGTAGACAAATCTAACCAACATTCAGGGAATCTGATTCAATACTACACAAATGACTTCTATTAATGGGGGACACTAAACTGCACATAAGAATCCCTGAAGATTGAATATTGACTTAGAAAATCACATAGCAACATTATCTGTGTTCTATTGTATTTTTATTTATTTGGTTAAATATTTCCCATTTCCTACATTTTAATCTGATTGGGGCTACTCAGAAGTATTGTGGCCATATATTTAGATAATAAAAAACCATCAATTGTATTATATCATTTAAGCACATAAAGGCCAGAATCAAGTCTACTTATAACAATGTAGCAGATGTCATTGGTGATCTTTGAATTCAGTGATCTCGAAAAACAGCAGAGAATGGGAAATGTGCTATAAGACTAAAAATAGGCAGAGAGAGAGGCAAACTATAAACTGGTGAAATTGACTTTGATTCTTGGTAAGATTCTAGAACATCCTGGAGCCATTATGTAGTATTTTAAAAGAGAAGTGGTAATCATGATCAGACTGCATAGGTTCTCCAACAATAGGTCCTAGTTTTTTTTTCCAATTAGGGAAATGTATGTTTACGATATACCTTACTTATAGCAAGACATTTAATAAAGCTTTTCATGATATTGACGAGATGGAGTAAGTGAGCTAGATGACAGTATTGATAAGTGGATTTATAACTGGTTCAGTGAATAGATCAAAACTGGTGATATTCAATGAGTCACCAACCCCTGGGACATTGGGAAAGCTTCCAAGGTTCCCAAGGAATTTGTTCTTAGTGCTTTTCTGTCCAACAGTTTTTAATCAGCAACTTGTATGATGTCATGGATAGCCTTGTACATCACAGACATTTACTAAATGTCTATTGAATGAATCAATAAATTTTCAAACGAGACAAAGCGGGGAGGGATAGTTAATGGATTAGACATCTAGAACAAGAGACTGAAGGTAATAAGTTGAAATTTAATAGGAATAAACATGTTAAAATCAATTGCATAAAGTCAGGATGAAGGAGACATGGCAAGAAAACATGAAAATGATCTTGGCATTTCAGTGGACTGTGATTTCAATATGAATCAATGATGACACAGCAGACAAAGCGCTAACGTGGTCTTGTTCAGACAAAGCACTAATGTGGTCTTGTTTTATATTGAGCACCATATCAAGGATAAGGGAAGTAAGCATCCTACTGTATTATAGCCTAGATCTACCACTGCTGTGGTTCTGGGTGTTACAGCTTATTAATTTTTATTTTTCCCAATTTATAATTTCTGTTTATGCCTTGTTTTATCAGACTCATATTCCAATATGCCACCTCCCTTGTAACAAAGAAAAATTTTAGTGATGCTCAACCAAAAAAGTAACTTTATCTGACAATTACATCCTTCCATACTTGTGGCCTCTTTACTACTCTATTGAGATGCTTTTTTTTTTCTTTCTGGAACTAAAAATGGTCATTGCAATTAGTCTGAGTTCAACAGCATTTTAGTGGTAGACTTGTGAAATAGTTTAACCATTCTAGAAAACAATGCGAAATTATACCAGAAAAGTCATTACAATTGTCATTTTCACCCAGCAAATCTGCTAATGAAAACAATTCCCAAGGAGGGCAATAACACTTCCCCCGCCAAAAAGAAAAAGATATATACATAACACCTGGGGTCACTTACCAACTCACTTGGGGAAATGATCCATAAAGAGGGCAATGACCAAAAAGAAAAAAAAAATATATATATATATATATGGTACCCAGGGCCACCTACCAGCTCATAGAGTAGGTCCTACAGGGAAAGGAAAGTTTAAGTTTTTTATATCCACTACAAATCATAGCTCAAGAGTTCCCACCAAAGTGTATACCTTTATTAGTCACCCAAACCAGTTAGTTCAAAGCAAAGTCATCTATCTAATGAAACATAGTAAGAGAAGTAACAATAAAACATTTTCTCTATAAACTTAGGGCACACTTTCCCCCAAAATACACTTCAGGAGGAAGAATGAATGTATATATGAAAAATATGCAACCAGAATACCCAGGTGGAAGCGTATACACATAGGGAAGATGTATGACCCTGCCCTGGTGATATTTTCTGATGTTGCTGCTCCCCAAAGGCCTCCCCTGATGTGTTTTCTCTGCCAGGCATGAAGTTTTTATCAGAAGATACTCCACTGAATTTGTAGTTAAATCTGCTTTCCTTGATGCATCATCTCCACCAAATGCCGTGTGCTACATGTATCTTATCTATTGGACACCGCCAGCTAGATACATGGTGATGAATTATCTCTCTGTGTCCAGTTTTTAATTTCATTCAATTTTATTTTCAGTTCCAAATTCTCTCCCTCTCTCACTCATTGAGAAGGCAAAAAAAAATAAAGACAATTACAAATATATATAGACATGCAAAACAAACTTCCATATTGTTTTCCTCATCAGAAAAGTGGCCTCTGACTTTGTCTTTTAGTGTAAGACCTGAAAGCTTTACTTGGCTCTTTAAGAAAAGTAGTAGCTCTTATACCCATCTGACTAGCAGTCTGGAGCAGGGGAAAAGAGGTAAACTTTACAGATTCCTGTCCCCTCCTGCTCCCTGCAAGAAGCATCCTCTCTGTTCCTTGCAGTTTTACTCATACCAGCAGCAGATTCTTTATCCCAAGGGGTCAAGCTCCTTAAGCTACATAGCTAGTAACTTCAGACCCAATTCTATCTTTTCACTCTATCTCCTGGTCATTTGGTAAATCCATATGGCTCCCTTTTAAATTTATATTGTAGCCCCAATATCCCCCAAATTCATTTCAATGGAAATCTGCCACAAAAAACCTACAGAGTTCTATGTCTAATTCTGAAAATCCAACAGACTTTGCATCTATCTTGAAAACAAATCTAAGCCAAAAAAAAAAAAAGCTAAGCCAAGAAGGTCAAGGTCATTGCTTCGCTGAGCTAGTCACATTGCTGGCTTTTCCTATGTATGTAGTGCAGCAAAAGGAAAGGAAAGGAAAGGAAAGGAAAGGAAAGGAAAGGAAAGGAAAGGAAAGGAAAGGAAAGGAAAGGAAAGGAAAGGAAAGGAAAGGAAAGGAAAGGAAAGGAAAGGAAAGGAAAGGAAAGGAAAGGAAAGGAAAGGAAAGG
>CM053623.1:118531777-118608477 GCA_028646595.1 Phalanger gymnotis
GAAATTACAAATAAGGAGTAATTCCAAGAAACATGAAAAGAACTTAGAAAACTGTTCTGAAGCAGAGCATACAGCTAAAAGAAGATTACACCTAAAGGGCAGCACATTTTAGGAAAGACATTTACAAACTAGATCACAACCAGATGCCATATGAAGAACCTGGGGATGTTTGTCTTGGAAAAAAAAGACATAGTAGGGCTGTGATCAATTGCTTTCAAGGATTTTAATGTCTGTCATGTGTAAGAGGGATTAGATTTGTTCTGCTTCACCTCTGAGGGCATAACTAGGGATAACAAATGGAAATTTTAGTGAGGCAGAAACATTTCCTAACAATTACAGTCATTCAAATGTCAAATGGGCAGCCTCAAAATGTGGTAGAGGCTCACTAACCAGCCACTTGTCAGGAATGTCATAGGATCTTAGATCCTGAGTTGGAAAGCACCTGTGAGGCCAGCTAGTTCAATTCCGTTTTGTACTAGTTAGCCTCTGAGATCCTGTTCAATTGTTGGTATTTTGTGAAGAGATTCCAAGGAACAAAATTCTTTGTTTTACTGAAATAATATTGTCACTGTTGTCACCATTAATCATTTCAATATGAAGCACTTTTGTTTCAAGGGCAATTATTATACCAGAATCTGACCTGTGTACCCTTGCGCATCTCTGGAGTATTCCACAGATAGAATTGGCTTTTGAATGGAATAAGAACTAGGTTGGAAATCAGAAGACCCAAGTTCTGTCTAGCTTATCTCCTTATTACTTAGGAAGTTTTGAGAAGGTGGCCTTATGTGCTCTAGGTCTCAGTTTCCTCAGCTGTAAAATGAGATGGTCTCTATGGTTCTTTCTCTGCTATGAAATTCTCTAATCTTAAACGTCCCCTCTGAGCCCCTAACTTAATTTGTGATATTAGCTAGAACTGCACAAGATAAAGTATGAGGGATATGTATCTATTCCAAGCTTTAAACTTCTGTATAGATATTTATTATACAAATGGCTGGAAATTGATGAAGGCCATTCACAAAGACACATCAACCTTTAGTTTCACAGCTTCCCAGGGAGCTCCAGGAGGCTTGTTGTCATCATCACCTCTACTTTGAGACCAGAGTCTCAAAGGTCAAGACCACAGTGCAGTCTCTCCATTGTTGTAAAAGTTAATGAAAGTTAGTTATTAAGGCCAATGGTAAGTTTATTTCCCCACAGTCTTATATATAGAAAGTTCGATCCATATGGAAGCAGTCAAAGTGAGTGGACACACATTGATATGTACCTTGTCTTTCAGAAACATTGGTTCTGCTTTATCATGAGATTCTTGCTCTGTCTTTGATGACCTTCACCGAGGAGGTAACAGGTAGGAGTAGAATTTCTTTTACTCATACTTGTCCTCTTAGGTATGATATGATATGCCTCTGACTGAAAGGTAGGAAGTTTTAATCTTTGAAGTACCTTGAGGAGAACAGATAGCTCTGAGCTAATTTTTTTTTACAAAAATAATTTACTGATAGGTTTAGTAGCTTTCTTCTATGCAGGTTTATATGTGCTATAACATTTCATTAACTATACTCTGGTGGACAGTGATCTATCAAAGAAAAGTAAATATGTAATCAATTATTCTGTGGATCGTATCCATGAAAACTGACAATTGGGATAGTTCCAGCTAAAAACAACTTTTTCAAACTTGTAAAGGTACTTGCCTGAAAGACTTTAATTGCTCTCTCGACTGTCCATTTCATTTACCTAAAACATGGTAAGAAGGTCTGGGCTCCGGTCCCAGCCTTGCCACTGACTTTGAGCAAGTGATCTTAACAAATGTCTTTTTCAGAACACAGAGAATAACAAACTTTTTTACAACCTTGAAGGGCAGAATCTGTCTTTGCCTTTCTTTTTATCCCCAACACTTAGCACAATATCTGGATCACAGTGTGTACTAAATAAATGCTTGACTCGACTTGAAGCTATTTGGGAGAAGTTTGTTTTGTCCTGAGTGATGTTTGCCGTGTAATCTTGGATAACTCAGTTCTTCTATTTTCATCTATAGTCATCAATTTCCTCATCTGTATAAGGAGAGGGTCAGACTAGGTAATATTCTATGACTTCGATGATGCTATAGCAGAAAGGTAAGTTAATGGAATGGAAAGTTCACTAGACTTGAGTTAGGAGACCTGAATTTGTGTCTCACGCCTGCCACCTATTAGCCTTGAAGTTGTAGTGATTATTCAAGTTCTCTGCATTATTTTCTTCTTCTGTAAGATAGGGATAATAGTTATTCATTTCTGAGCTGCCCAATACTATGCAAATGAGGATAAGCAGTAGTACTGCATTTGCACCAAGTACAAAAAGCAGGCTCTTAATTTCTAGGAGACTAGAAGGAATTTAGAGAGGAGCTGTCTATTCCAGAATTCATCCCTCTTTTTGAATCAAGTGCTACTTCCAATGCTAAGCATTGTCCATGGATGCTCCTGGCAGGCCTAATTCACTAGAATTTCTCCAGCAGAATGTAAGCTAGATGGTGCAATGGTTAGAGCTCAGACCTGGAGTTAAGAAGACTTCAGTTCAAATCTGGACTCAGACACTAACTATGACCTGGGCAAGTTACTTAACCTCTGTTTTACTCAGCTTTTTCATCTGTAAAATGAAACTGATGATACCGTCTGCCTCCCAAGGTTGGTATGAGGACAAAATAAGATAAAAATGTTAAAGTGCTTAGCACAGTGTCTGGCACATAGTAAGTGCTCTTATGTTGTTACCATCATCATCATCATCATCATCCTTGGGTGGGGGCGACTGTTCCACTTTTGCCTTTGTGCCCCAATAGTGCCTAGAACATAGTAGAGGCTTAATAAATGCTTGTCAAGTGATTGGTTAGATAAAGAAAAGGGGGGGGGGTGGAAATAGAGAAAGAAGAAAAGGAGAAAGAAAAGAAAAAGATCTACATGGTCTTAGACTGCCTGGCTTTCTCTAGTCTCAGAGAAGATCAGGATAGCGAGGGTACCACTCCCTCTATGACCATAAAAGCTTAGGGCAGTTGTCTTAGGCACTCCTCACACACATGAAAGATAACTGCCTTCCAGCAAGGGTCCATGGTTGATATTCTCTTTTATATGTGATTGCAAATTCCTTGAGGATAGGGCCTATATTATAAATGTAGGTTGCCTGGAAAATAGTTTCTTATTGAATTGAAAGGTAGCTGATAGAAATTAGGTATTTTTACTATTAGGTAGTCTTCCTAATCCTTTGCCCATTCAAATTTACCTGTGAAACAAACTCTTTTCTCCAGCCTGTTGGTTTGTTTTCTCCTTGGCTCACAAATGTTTTTTTTATTTTTTCCTCTCCTTTTCTTTCTTCATCTATACAGATCATACATCTTCTTTAAGGCTCAACTCATGCCCAGATTTTCTGTGAAGGATTTCCCAACTACACTAGACTCCATTCATCTCTCCCTCTGAACATCTGCAGCATGTATTATATATATATGTATATATATATATATACATACATATATCTTTCATCACAACACAGTCATGTAGTGTCGTACAATGTTACTGTACTGTTCTTCATGTGTTCTTATCTCCTAAGATAAATCCTATGTTTCTTGAGAGTACAGACCCCGTCTTTTGTAATCCCCATGGCACCACACACACAATTGGGCATACAGAAGATATTCAGAGTCTGGCAGAGAGCCAGGCCTATAGAAGGAGAGATGGAAGGAAATCGAGATGTTTAACATTTAACTTGGGGGAGAGAATTGTCAATTTAATTAAATCGAAGGCAAAAATGGCAAAGAACTACTTCTGGGTTCTAGCCCAGTATGATCACAGAGAACTGCATGTTTACCAAATATGCAAGAAGCAATGAGGCAGAGTTAGGATCCAAAAAGTCTCAGCTGGCTAGAATGAAAACCGAAGAGTAAATGTAAATGCAAAGTCCTATACTTGGATTAAAAATGCGCAAGTATAAGACAGGAAAGGTATAACTAGTTATATGAAAGAGATCTGACAGTTTTGTGGGCTGAAAGTTCAATATAAGTTAGCAGTGACACATTGCTGCACCCCACCCCAAACTCAAAACTACCTAAGTCAAGCTTAAGCTGCATTAAGGGAAAGATTGTGCCTAGAACTAGGGAGATCACATTACAATTTTCCTGACTGTATGACATGGGGTACTATATTCACTTATAAGTACCATATTTAAGAAAGGACATTGACAGGCTGGAGCACATCCTGAGATGGGCAACTAAGATGTTGAAGGGATTGGCACCCATATTATATGACTGACAGAAAGAACAAGGGACTTTTGACCTAGAGAAGAGAAGACTTGGGATGAGGGTGACAGGAGTTGAGTTCTAATAGCGATTCTCAAGTATGTAAGATTCTCTCATCCTATGGATTAGACTGACTGCACATTTCAATCCTTATTGATACAGCTATCAACTGGGACATACTCACAGACTCGATCAATACAGCTAAAGTGAAGTCCAGGATTGCAACAGCCATCTGGGGAAACTGTGGCTAAAAGTCTCCAGTAAGTTATGCTCAATTTGGTTATTAGTAGTTGGGATAATGTAGTGATGGTCATATTTCAAATACTTCAAAATCTGTTATTTCACCAGTGTAAATATGCCTTTCACTGATACAGAACTGTCCTCCGACACCTTAGTGAACAAATTTCATGAATTGCTATTACCAGAATAACTCATCACCCAGTAGCCAGTCTTACAGTAACGGGCTTTGCCAGACTTGGGTTGGTTAGCAGATGCCATACATACAGATCACTTAGTAGGACCTGCTGAGTTTGTTCTCTGCTGTTGTATATGACCTTTGAGAACCCAGGTTCACCTCCATCCCACTGTGAGCCATTAATAGAACATCAGTGGTAGTTTTTGGTTGTTCATTTTTTTCTTAAGTTGAGGTAATCCATAAAATAAACTAAGGTAGATAAAGGTACTTGTAGATAAACAAGGATTAAACAAATGATATGTTTAGTAGTCTTGAAAAAATAATGCAAGAATATATTATTTAGAGGCAGTTAGGTGGCGCAGTGGGCAGAGTACTGAGCCTGGAATCAGGAAGACTCATCTTCATGAATTCAAACCTGGCCTCAGATACTTACTATGACCCTGGGCAAGTCATTTAATCCTGTTTGCTTCAGTTTCTTCATCTGTAAAATGAGCTAAAGAAGGAAATGGCAAATGACTCCAATATCTTTGCCTAGAAAACCCCAAATAAGGTCACAAAGAGTTGGACGCAAATGAAAAATGACTGAACAACGATGTATTATTTTACACTTCACCAGTTATTCTTAACCTGGGTTCCATAAACTTGGATGTTTAAAAAATATATTTTGATAACTATAATTGTAATGTAATTGGTTTCTTTTGTAATCCTATTATGCATTTAAGACCATTATTCTATGAAGGGCATCATAGGCTTCATCAGACTGCCAAATAGGTACATGATACAAAAAATTGAATTCTACACAAAATAGAAAACTAGGCAAATTATTTAGATCATTCTGGGAAAAAAAACCAAACACCATCTTTAACTTTGTTCCCATGTGTCCCAGTAACCTGAATGGGTGCTCCCATAATTTTCTTTCTACCTCTCTCCCCCTACCATGAAAAGTCTTACTGCATTTATGTTAATTTCTCTTTTCCATTAAGTCTCATTTTATAAACAAAACCCATTAAGTTTCCAAGAATGCTGATAACAGTTATGTAGATCATCTGTATGAAGATATTTAGGGGCCTATCCCAAATGCTGCTCCCAAATAATAATAAGGGTAAGGGAAAGAAACAAGCATTTATGAAGAGCCCACTACATGCCAGGTACAAATACTATCTCATTTAACCCTCACAACAACTCCACGAGGTAGGTGCTTATAATCTCCACTAAATAGATGAAGAAACTGAGGCAAACAGAGGTTAAATGACTTGCCCAGGGTCACTTAGCTATTGAGTGTCTGAAGCTGGATTTGAACTCAGGTTTTCCTGACTCCAGACCCAGTGTTCTATCCGCTGAACCTCCTAGAATAATTCACAGTGATAGGTGATTGGTTTGGGGGGGTCAGGTACAGGTTTAGGGGAGAAGGAGGTAAGATGGGGGTAGAAAGGACTCTGAACCAAGAAACAGTTACTAATTTAAGTGGTGAAAATGGTTTAAGAGCATGAAAGACTCACAGTTATTTCTCCTATACATCTCTCTCCTCTGACACTGCCCCCACCCCAGTTCAGGCTCTCATCACCTTACTATTATACTATTATGATAGATAGCCTCCTGGTTGCTCTCTCTGCCTCCAGTCTCTCCCCACTCCAGACTATTCTCCACTCAGTTATCAAAGTAACCTTCTTCAAGCACAGGTCTGAACACACCTCCCACCTTTTCAGTAAACTCTAGCATCTCTCTATCACCACGAGAGTGCTTCCCTTTCCAGTCTACTTACACTTTATTACCCTCTATCTACTACTTTCCAGTGCCAAGAGCCTCCTGGCTGTTTCTCTCAGGACACTCCAACTCCAGGCGTTTTCACTGGCTGTCCTTCAGGCCTGGCATGCTTGCCTACTTCTTCTCCACCTCCTGGCTTTCTTGGCTTCCTTCAAGTTTCAGCTAAAAACCCACCTTCTGCAAGAAGCCTTTCCTGGTCTTCCTTAATACTGCTTCTTTCTCTCTGAGATTATTTCCAATGGATTCTCTCTATATAAATAAATATCTTGTTTGTATATCATTGATTACATGTTGCTTCCCACATTAGGATGTGAGCTCCTTGAGAGGAGGGATTGTTTCTTGCCTTCCTTTCTTTCCCCAGAGTTTAGCCAAGGGTCTGGCATATAGGAAAGGTTTAACAAATGCTTGCTGACCAACTGAGTGACTTAAAAGGGTTTACCTGACATCATGAAGGGAATTCTTAATTCTGAAAGGATATACTCGTATAATCAAGGCTCGATTTGGGGGTGTGGGGAGCCCTGGAAAGGCCATTCTCACCACCTGCCTGCCATGTTCCCTATAATTTCCACCATAGTTGAAGGCAGCTGTTAAAAAAGTAAATATCTGAGAAAGATAACAAAGTAAATCATTATTTGCCATTAAAATGGTAATTAAAATGCATCCTCAAGAGAAGAAAGGAACCTGAAGGAATGGTAGTAATGACAACAACTCTGTCCTACAGAGCTTTAGGATTTGCAAAAACAACTAGGGGCTGTTAGGCTTACTTTACAGAAGAGGAGAAAGAGACCCAGAGGATAAATTGTGTCCCCATAACTGGCAAATATCTTAAGCAGGGTTCAAACCTAGATGTTCCTGGACTCTGATTCTATCTACGCATAGGGCAAATTATTATTACTTACTAACAGTCGAATTCCTTTTCTTGGCATTCACGGCTCTTTACAATAGAGCGCCGTTCCGTTCTTTACGATTAATTGGCTGGCATTTATATATCACTTTACGAACATCTCATTTTATTTTCACAAAAGCCTTGGGAGGTTGGTGCTGTTACTGTTCCCGTTTTATAGATGAGGAAACAGGCAGAGAGAGGTTAAATGACTTGTCCAGGTTCAACCTTTTATCTACTGCACCACCTAGATGTGCCTTTTACAGCTCCATCTCATATTATTCCCCTCCATGTGCCAAAGTGTTATTCTCTGCCTTCCTTCTCCCCTCCCCCAACACTCTCATGCCTTAATGCATTTATACAGGCTGTTCACCCAGTGCCCAGAATGCCTGTTTTCCTCCTCTTTTCCTGCTTAATTCCTACCTAACCTCTAAGCCAAATACACTGCCACCTCCATGAAGCCTTCTCTGCTCTCCCTAGTTTGTAATGACTTTCCCCCTCAGGTAATTGTTTCGCATTCTGGGTTGGGAGGGTGGGGTACTTATCGGCAGCTAGGTGGCGCAGCGGACCCAGTGCTAGGCCTAGAGTTAGGAAGACTCATCTTCCTGAGTTCAAATTTCATCTCAGACATCTACTAGCTGTGTGACTCTGGGCAAGGCACTTAACTCTTTGCCTCAGTTTCCTCATCTATAAAACGAGCTGGAGAAGGAAATAGCAAACCACGGCAGTCATCTTCGCCAAGAAAACCCCAAATGGGGCCACGAAGAGATGGACATGACTGAACAAGTGTAATTATCACGTAATATTGGAGTTACCTTTGTTTGTGCTTTAACCCCTTACACAAGGGGAGAAAGACCAAGGCATTGCCCAGGATGCCAGATGAAAGGGATAGGGGCTGCACTTGTGATTTTATTGATAAGAGCTTCCTCTCCCAATGCAAGTTAACTCTCTCTCTGCCACTTAGTCTTAGAGTTGCCTAGAGCACTGAAAGATTAGGTTACATACCTAGAGTCATACAGCCCTATGTGTCAGAGGCAAAACTCGAACCCAGGTATTCCGGGCTCTGAGGCCAGTCTTCTAGTCTCTACACCACATCACGTCTACTAGATTTTTATTGTTCAGTTGAGTCTAACTTGTCATGACTCTATTTGGAATTTTCTGGGCAAAGCTGCTGCGATGGTTTGCCATGTCCTTCTCCAGTTGATTTTACAGATGAAGAAACTGAGGCAAACAGGGTTAAGTGATCTGCCCAGGGTCTAGGTATAGAGAATGACTTGAGAAAGTGTTAACAATGGTTGGAGTCCTTTAGCAACATCAAATATCGTCAACAATGTTTTAACACCTATTTGTAAGAATAATCCATTAAAATAGAAAGTGCCTAGATGTCAGACTGGGGGTCGCTTCATTCCTACCCTCTTCTGCTTCACTTCTTCTAACATGGGATGTTGGTGGCTTCACATGGTGACTCACGGTTTCTGTCTTTCTCTCCCTCAACTGAATACTTCTTGCTGCTTGCCCCTGGGCAGTTTGTGGTGCTTGGCCCAGTCACAAAAATTCCTAGTTATGACTCTGTCCTTCTTAGACTATAAGCTCCCTAAAGATGGAGACCCTGTCTTGGCTAAACTTTTATCTCCCCAGTACCTAGTATGCTCTGTATAAAGGAGGCCCATAACAAGTGTCTGTTGAATTGTACTGAAGCCACAACGAGGTATTAAGTCTCAGAGGACTGAGGAAGTATGTATGTAAAGAGTGGTACCAAAGATATGTTTTGCCCACTTCCAAAATTTGCCTATTACCATTACTGGGATCATTTCATGGAATCACCTGGAAGAATTAAGTAGAAGAGATAGGGCATGCTACAGGATGTTCTGTGAGGAGCTGTCGGAATGGGCATTCTGCTCAGAAAAAGAAACAAAAAGGGATAATAAGACTAATGGGTGTGACTAAAGGATATCATAGTAACCACAGGACAGAAACAAGTTAATGGCTCGCAGAGCAGATTACCTAATAGGTACCTTGTGAAAAGTAAGACAAAACTAGAAAAATATGAGAAGATCGGAGTAGTTAGAATTGTCTAAGAGGGAAGGATCATAGCAAATGAAATTCAATCTGAAAATCCCAGCAAATTACAACAGCATTGGGGGAAATCAGATAAATCAGTAAGAAGATGAGCTTAATTAAGAGCAGTGTACTCATTATAAGGATTCAGGACCACAGATTTAGGACTGGATGAGACTTCAGAGACCATCTAGTCCACCTCACCCCACCCCATTTGACAGATAAGGAATTGAGGTGAAGTGCCTTCTCTAAGGTCACCCAGGTAGAAAGTGATACAGGGGGGATTCAGATCTAAGGCCTCTGATCCCAAATCCAACCTACTTTCCACAATACCAGGCTGCCGCCAAGATTACAGATTGTAAAGGGAAACTGAGATGCCAGGCATAGGAATGCATTTTATAGGAAAAACTGAGAGGAAGCCGACATTCCTTCAAGGTGGGGCTGGGAGGAAGAGGGCAGGGCAAATAAAATCCTTTGTGAATTCCTGACTAAGGTAGGTCATTCTCAAGAATGTCAGAAAAGCCTCCTGTTTTTAGCTGCTCCTTGGCAGGGGCACTGCCAGGGTGGGTGGTACCTTGAGCGCTGAGGGTGTTCCACCTGGAACAGAAGCCAAGAACTTTAGAGGAAAATATATGGCAGTGATATGAGGAAAAACAGTGAGTGGAATGTGTCTTGAAGGTCTCTTACTCTGATCTTTGGACAGACTTGTCTCAAATCTGTCTTTGATTCCTGACCTCTACCTCGTAACTTTTTTAGGATAGGCAGCTGTGGGTAGGAAAGAGGAAACTTTTTTGCAGGTCTACCTAACAAACTGGAGCAATAGGGTCCAGGAGATTAGTAAAAAGGCCTTCACTTTACCTTTGACCTTTAGAAACAAAGTCAGAAGTATACTAAAGAAGCTTTTGGAAAGGTTGTGGTAAGCAAGATACCAGAAACACGACTTACAGGAGATAAAACCATGTTTTCTTTTTTTAAAACTCTAGTGATACGCTCTGTAGAAAACACTGTAAAAGGATCAGGAGCAAAGCAATGAGAATATATAATTCAGTTTGGGGGGCTTTCTTCCCATTTATGGAGACCTTTGACATTGATAAATATGTATGTATAATGTCCCCTCAAATACATGACTGGTGAATTCATCCTAAGGCCAAGTAGGTTGATTAACGACAATTAACAGCTAACATTTTTATAATGTCTTGAAGTGTTGTCTCATTTGATCCTCGTAACAACCCAGTGAAGTAGGTATCGTTATTATCCCCATTTTACAGATTAGGAAAGGTCACAGGCCACACAGATAGCTAGGCAGCTGGTTGACAGACCACTAGATCTGGGAGTCAGGAAAACCTGAGTTCAAATATGATCTTAGATAACCTACTGGCTGTGTGACCCTGGGCAAGTCACTCAACATCTCTCTGCCTCAACAGTAAAATGAAGATAACAACAACACCTACCTCCTCAAATGAGATATCTGTAAAGTGCCTGGCACTTCCAGTGGCAGAGCTGGGCCTCTAACACAGACCTTCTGATTCTGAGATTAATTAACGCTCTCTCCCCTTTACCATAGGGTTTTTTATGCCACTGACATTAAGAAGTTCAACATAGATAGTTATATAACTAAGGTAGGAACAAATAAAGTGAATGTCCTGGGATGCTTTGGAAAGAGTTCAGATCAAAGATCGTAGGCTCATAGATCGAGAGCCAGAAAAGACCTTAGAAAACATCAAGTCCAACCACCTTGTTTTACAGACAGCAAAACTGAGACCAAAAGAGGTTAAGTGTCTGAGACAAGAGCAGAACCCAGGGTTTCCTGACTCCATGTTCAGCACCATCTACTCTATTATGCTCCTTCTCAACTTAGAAAGGGCAGCAGTAGGGGAGCGAGAAGTCACCTCAAAAGCACACAGGACCTGCATGCATACCTAAGATTTACACAGCACTTTAAGGTTCCCAAAAGATTTTATATAATGGCTTCATTTATTCCCTACAAAATTAGGTTGTGGTAGGGCCTATGGGATATTATCCTACTTTACGGGTAATAAAACTGTAGTTCAGAGTGATTAAGCAATCTGCCCATAGTGACACTGCTAGTGAGTGTTGGAGATAGGATTCAAACCCAAGGCTCCCCTCTCTTTCCATAGCCAGTGCTCTACATCTCTCAAATTTGGCCCCTTCTCTCTTTGCACAAGGTTGGGGGACTCTAGTTCAGGCCTCTCACCTGGACTATTACAATAGTCTCCTGCTTGGTCTTCTTGTCTCAAGCCTTTCCCTTCTCTAATACATCTTTCATACCTGCCAAAGTGATCTTGCTAGAGCATAGTAGGTCTGATCGTGTCATCTCCCTACTCAATAAACTCAGGTGGCTCTTTACTACCTCTAGAATCAACTATCAAGTCCTCTGGTTGGCCTTTAGAGCTCTTCGCAACCTGTCCCCTCCCTACCTTTCTAGTCTTCTTTCACATTACTCTCCTCTATACATACCATGACCTAGCCACATAATTCTCTATCTGTTGTCTTCATGACTTTGCAATGGCTGTCTCCCACACCTGGAATATACGTCTTCTCACTTTTAATTCTTTGAATTGCTGGTTTCCTTCAAAAGCTCAGTTGAAGCATCATTTTTTATATGAACCCTGTAGCTACTAGTACTTTCTCTCCTAAAACTGGTGTTCTATTCCTTTTCTAAAATGTCTGTGTATGCATATGTAAGAATGAAATTGAAATCATCCCATTTGGCTCTGATGTCTTGACTGGATGTAAATACTTTTTCTTATTGAACCAATCAGAGCTAAGTGTGAACAAGGCCTATAAACCTTCTTGAATTAATCAAAGCCATCATGTGAGAGACACGAAATCATACCTTAATTACTTTCTATAAAAGGGAGAGATGCATAGAGGGAGGAAGAGAAGAGATTCTGAACATTTAAACTGAAGAGCTCTGCAAGAGAGGAGAAGTATTAAGAAAATTTCTGGCTCTTCAGACACTGAGGACAGTCCCAAGAAAAGGTCAACTTTTCCGCCATATTTCCTTCCCAATAACTGTCTAACTACAGACACTATCATATAATCTACCATTTCATTACCCAAATGTTTCCACATAAGCTGAATTTTACCTCATCCACAAAAAGGGCAGGAATTAAGTAGAGATACATATAAATGTAAGACTGGCAGAGGACTTCACCTCTGCCTTGGTGTTAGGAATTTTTTATTACTAGAAGCCTAAAGCAATTATGACTGAATTCAGAACCTTTCGTTTAAAATAAACTCCCTTAACGTGAAAGAGAAGGAAACCAAATGGACTTTAGGCTCCCTAGACTGAAAACAAGCTAATTATTGTAACAAGATGTTAATACTTTTATATGTACAATTGTCTCCTTGAGGGTAGGGACTGTATCACTTCTGTCTTAGAATGCCAAGAACTTAGCACATAGCAGGCACTTAATCAATGTATATTGATGGTTCATTTCCCACTTTCCCACACTTCCTCTGCAGGCAGATGTCTAAGTGGGAAGCAGAGCAGAGGGGCCATACCAGAGTCAGAGAGGGTCAGCATTAAGTAAGTTAAAGTTGACTTGTGATGGCGCCCAAAGCAATGGAAACAGTGGTTAGGTCATTCCAGAATGGAACAGGTGCAGAGCCTTGTAAATAATTCTTAGTTCAATAGTCTTAGCACAGGATGTAATGTTATAACTCCTGGATTCATAATTCAATTAAATTCAACTATCATTTATTGAATATCTACTATATATCAATCACTAGTGATTATATTATATTTTATGTTATATGTGTGTGTGTATCTTATAGATGATAAAAAGACAAACATCCAAATAGCCCTACGCTCAAACTATTTTCTACTGTGAAGTCAGGGAAAATATAAAATGTACACAGAGGAGTGCATATAAAAAATATGCTGAGTAAATGCAAAATAATTTCTGGGGGGAACGAGGTAAACTGGGGGAATCAAGAAAGGTCTCTTATATGAGGTGGCACCTGCCCTGAATCATGAAAGGAGCTAGAGATGCCAAGGGGCAGAGGTAAGGACAGAGAGCTTTCCAGGCATGGGGGACAAACAGCCTATGCAAAGATATAGAGACAAGGGATAGAATGTTCTGTGTGGAGAAAAGCTGATATACCATTTTTTGCTGAGACTTAGAGCATGCAAAAAGGAGTAATATGAAGTTTTTTTTAGTGGGGGGGAATGAGTTGGGGCTATAAATTCCAAATAGGTGAGATAGTATTTCATCCTTGAGATAAGAGAGATACACCAGAGTTTCTTAAGTAAGATAATGAATAAAATCAACCTGAGCTTTAAGAATATCATTTTTGCAATAATGTGAAGGATGGATTAAAGAAAAGAGTCCAAGAGGGAGGTGACAGGGACCACTATGTGGGTGGCTGTGTGAGTGGAGGGAAACAGATACTAGATGCTGTGAAAGTTAAAGTGACAAAGCTTGTCAACCGATTGGATTGAGGGCAGGTAGGGGACACGTTGAAGATAACTATGTGGTTATAAACTTGAATAACTGGAAGGATGGTGGTATCCTCCACAGAGACAAGGAAGTTTAAAGGGGGTGAGGTTTTTTTTAAAGATGGAAGAAGATAATGAGTTCAGTTTTGGATATGGTGAGTTTGAGATGCTACTAGGACATTTAGATGAAGATACACAGCAGGCAGTTAGTTTTTAATTCGGTATTATGCCTCACAAGACAAAGAAGAACCGAATAATAGAGATTTTTTTCTACGTAGAGATGATAATTGGACCCTCGGGAGCTGGTGGAATTGCTAAGAGAGAACGCAGAGAGAAAAAAGGAAAGGACTTAGGACAGAGCCCTGGAGTATACCCACATCCAGAGAGCAAGACATACACAATGATACAGTAAAGGAACTGGAGTTAAAATAGTCAGACAAGGAATAGGAGAACCAAGAGTTCAATGTGTTGAAAACCCAGAGAAAGAGAGTATTTAGGAAGAGGAAGTGGTCAACAGAGGTAAAAGCCACAGAAAAGTCAACAAGACTGAGACTGAATTTAGCAGTTAGGAGATTGATAACCTTGGAGAAACCACTTTCAGTTCAGTGGTTGGTTGAGAAGATAGATTACAAAGGTTTGAGAAGCGAGTGAGAATTAAGAGATTATATGCAATGCATTCGGAAACCTTTTTTGGGGGAGTTTGTATACAAAAAGGAGGATGATATATATGTATATACATATATATGATAGGTTGACAGAGTTAAGTGAAGGATTTTTTATGAAGCATGGTTAAGATTTGAGTATATTTGAAGGCAGTAGAGAAGGAACCAGTGGCTAGTGGAAAATTGAAAACCATAAAGAGGCAAGGAGTGAATGATCAAGCACTCAGGTAGGCTCCCAGAGAAGATCTAAGGGGATGGGATCAAGGACTCAGAGAGGTTGGGGTTGTTCCCTGGAGACTTAAACAAAGGGGGAGAAAGGAAGGAAAGTTGTTGAGGGAATTTGAAGTGCAAAAGTAGGGAGAGGGAGCAGCTAGGTGGCCCAGTGAGGAGAGCACTGGCCCTAGAGTCAGGAAGACCTGAGTTCATATCTGACCTCAGACGCTCGACACACTTACTAGCTGTGTGACCTTGGGCTAGTCACTTAACCCTAATTGCCATGCCTTCCCCCCTCCAAAAAAACAGTAGGGACACAGGAGGGAACTGACAAATAGTGGTTTTCTTAGGAAAAATTGAGGTAGAAGTGGAGAATGATTTGAGAAGAGAAGGTTGTTCAAGTGGGCAGGAACCCTAAAAAGCATCTAGTCTAGCTTCATTACTTTATAAATAGTACACTGAGATCTAAAAAGGTTAATCACAGAATTTGAGAGTTGGAAAGAACCTTAGTAAGCTTAATCCAACCCATACATGAAAGGAATGGCCACTATAATATAGGCAACATAATTGACTTGCCCAAGGTCACAAAAGGAGCAAAGTCCAAAGATGAGACCAGAACTCAGAAGCAAGTGTTCCAGGCTACTTCACACCATGCTGCTACCACCACCTTCGCTATTTAGTTATAGATGTAATAAAAATACAATACAGTGCAATATAACAATGAGGAATAAATGTGGGGGAGGTCAGCAAATAGAACATAGGGAATAAAGAGTAGAGATACTTAGATTCTTGGGTGGGGCTCCCTTTTTATACCTAAAAACATCATATAAATGTGAGCTGTTACTATCATCTATAGTTTTTATTGGTGTGCACCAAATGTAATTCCTTTCCACCTCCTCTCCAGCAAAATTCTTGTCTTTGTCCTTTCAAAAGTTCTTCAGAGAGGATCCACCCAATTTATTGCAAGATTCTTCTAGTTCCTTTTATACCTTTACGCTAACAGACCATGTTGCTTGCTCTTCATTCTCATTATATGATGAATTCACCTCTTCGACCGGCTGTCTATGACCTTGGTGATGGCTTTTATGCCATTCCTGTACAAATCAATGTTGCTAGTTTGCTTTAGTCTACTTTTATCCATCATGTATTTTTTTTTCATGAATCAAGACACATATAAAGGTAATGTGTTACGGTGTATAGCAGACAGACATCAGAGAGCAGAGGATAGATTCCAATAGGACAGCCTCATACTAACTACATGATCGTGAGCAAGTCACTTACCCTCTCGGATCCCTAAGCAGCATTCTAAGGCTACAAGTTACTGGCAAATAGCCAATCAGCATTGGTGGAGAGATTTCCCAGCGATGATATCACTGATCTGGATTAAATGAAGAGGTACTAAAATGATAAGGGAAATTGTGATCACAGGGAGTGTCTTAATGTAATAAATGATAAACGTAAGAGAAAAAGTGTGCAGTGGGAGAAGGACAGCAGATAAGAAGACAATTATTATACAGCGTCCACTTAGCAGCTAGGGTATGAAGTCTAGCCTTCATTTAAGTAATAATTCAAATGATTGACTAAGATGAGAGCCAAGTATATGAAACGGTACAAATATTTGTATGCAGCAAGCTAAAGGAATCATTATGGGGGTCCATTCAATGGGGAAAAGGGAAGGGCATAGTTAATTGTTTTCAAAATACTGACTTGGTAGAGACTTAAAATTAAGGTCCATCCCATAACTAGATGCCAAGCCCTAGGGTCAAAACATCTACAAAAAAAAGATATTATAAAAGAGAAGAGGAACTTAGTGTCTAATCTAGTTCACTGGGAAGGGGTGTGGGTCCAAAGAAGTAGCAAGCAGAGTTCACTTCTGCAATACCAACCTACAAGATAACAAAGCCACATTTCTTCTCACTTGGTGTAGTGAGCTGGTTCCCAGAAATTCTTATCTTCTTGTTTCCTGAATTTCCATTTTAAGTGAAATCTTCATTTATCATTTGTCATTTTGGTCAAGTCATTTGGCCTCTTTCTGCTTCTCATCTGTAAGATAAACATAAAAGACAGCTCCCCTCTCTGCCTCTGCTTTAACTCTCGGGGACAATAATAGGAAAATGACTTGAAAACTAATATCTTTGAGTTCTATTGATGTGATACACCTTAAAAAGGAAAGCAAAGACATTGGAACATCTCTGGCTTGGGTTGGATTCACAGAGTTGCCTTTATGTCTATTCTGTTCCGTACCTCAACACCAAAACTCTGGAAAGTTTTCTATTAAAAAAAAAAGTCAGGACTTTTCCTTGATGAAAAAGGTAAAAAATTGACTCAGTGATGAACAAACCATGTCCAATTTTCATGCTTTTTGGCAGTCTTTTTCAAAAGGACCTTGTTTGCTTACCCCAGAGCAGGGGTAAGCACTGCTCACTGGAGTAAGGAGGAATATCACTGTGGCAAAACACAATCTCTGTTCCTTAATCCAGCTTCTTTTGATCTCAAAAGGTGGTAACATTTAGTTCGGAGTTCACTCATCTGTAAATTGCATCACATTTTCTCTGAGTTATTTAAGAAGCAGGTTTGGTTGTTTTTTTTTCAGGGCTTTTAACCAGCGAAAGGTAAGGAGAAGCATTGGAGAACAACTTCCAGAGAGATCTGCCTTTAGCACAAGACGAGAAAAGCAAAATGATTGAGCCCATGGGAAATCAATATGTTGTGGCCAGACAAGTGTATTCGCAAAATGCTTTTGGTGAAGAACATAAGAAGCTGAAAAGATACCATAAGACAATTTTGGATTATTTCAGGATATGGTGTAGGTAAGGAATATCTTGAGTCCTGGTCTTAATGATGGATGAGGCTCTGACTCCAAAATTCCTGAGCTTTCAGCCTCTTCTTATTGGCTGTGACTCAAATCTTCATTCGTTTCTCGTTGATTTTATTTCCTTTGGGCTCCCAACTCTCCTACCACCTGCCCGAGTAGCAAGGATAGCCTCTAGAGCGAACACCCTCTTGGCTTTCAACACAATCTGTCCAAAGAGATAAACCAGTTGTAAGAGAATGAATATCAACAGAGGCAGTTTCACTACCAGGAAGAAATGAAATCTTGCTGGGAGGGTGGAAAGGGGGTGAGGGCAGGGGAGGGGAGGTTAAGATGTGAGAGACAGCAGGGGGTAGTGCCTTTGACTTAATTTTGGAATATTTTCATCTTTGCTAATATGCTGGGCCTTCAATTTGTGCAACTGTGATTAGGGTTAGCTGTTACTACACTCAGACTATAGAGAAGCTCTTAATTGACTGACCTATCTATGACTTTTAAAATATTTTCAGGTGCTCCCCACAAAAGGCCAAGAAAATAGCCCTTTCCTTGTTCCCCATAGCCTCTTGGTTACCTGCCTATCGTCTAAAGGAATGGCTGCTCAGTGATATTGTTTCTGGCATCAGCACCGGGCTGGTAGCTGTACTGCAAGGTAACCGTCTATGAGTCTGAATACCAAATACATAGAGCATTAGATGACAGCTAGCCTAAGATCGTAGTTGTTGAATGTAACAGAGCTTCCATTTGTTGTGTGGTTGCAGGTATGGCTTTTGCTTTGCTGGTAGACGTCGCCCCAATTTATGGGCTTTATGCAGCCTTTTTCCCCCTCATAGTCTACTTCTTCTTTGGCACTTCTAGACACATTTCTGTTGGTAAGTGAAGTCATCGTGGAGATTGAGAGTTCATCCTCCTTTGCTTTCTTGCATCTCATTAGCCATCCATTTCAACAGCCCCCAAATCTGTCATTTTATGCTCTGTGGAAGACTAGAAGTTACAAATGGAAATCTGCCTTAATTTTTTTTAATTGTGTTTGAATGATAACTGTATTTTTAAGAAGCAGTTTCTAATGATAATTCATCTCCGTTAATTAGGTCCTTTTCCCATTCTGAGCACAATGGTGGGAACAGTAGTTTCAAGTACAGGCAGCACCACAGACTCTGAGAAAGTAGCCGCAGCTGCCTCCATCACCGTTCTAGTTGGACTTATTCAGGTTGGTGCTATCATGTAAAATCTACTGAACAATCAAACTACTTTGAAGTAGAGTGGTCTGGTCACTTGGCACATATTGTTGCTTTTTCTCCCTAGGGCTAGTTCGCAAAATTGTCTATTCTTCTCAACTTTCCCCTGAGTTTTATCCCTATGCTATGTAACAAAATAATTTTAGAAAGACCAGTATTTTCAGAAGCCAAGGAATGAGTTTGCAAATGCTACCTATGAAGCAGAGCTGTAACTGGTGATTCTGGCACCTGGGGACAATTTGGAGCAGGGCACACAGAGGCCAATCCACCTCAGTTGGGAACAATCATACCAATCTTGGGAGAAGACAGATGAGAGAAGGAGGTGGCAAGGCAGGGGAATTGTGCTGGGGTAGGAAGAGGTAGGGGACTCTTGTAGGAAAAACTGAGCCCTGGGGAAAGGGCAGAATGATTGCGGAGCCATGTGGCACAGGGCAAAAGCAAACCAGAGGCCCACTATGGGGAAGAAGTGTATCCTTCCCAAAGGAAAAAACTTGGTGCCCAGGGGCAAATCCCCAGTCACTTGGGCCTGGTAGGAGAGGTCCAGCTAAAGTTTGAAATCTGTCTTTCAATAAAACAACCGGGTAAAAATCAACAAAACAACTCAAAGAAGAGCCAAATTGTGAAATATTAAAGATGACATAGAATTATTGAGACTTTGCCCAAGCCTTTGGTTAGTGTTATTTGTTAAGACATCTAGTGTCCTTTTTAAAAAGTAAATTTCTCCAATGTACTCCACAGGGAAACAGTCATTTGGACAACCCATAAAGACCATATTCACAAAAATGTCCAACCTTTGCATATCTTTGTGGTATTGTTTCATACTGCTTTTCAGGGAAGCCCAACAAGTAAAAGAGATGGCCATATCATGTCAGGAATTAAGAAAGTCTCATTTGTCCAGTGCTAAATACAGATACTTTGGGACATTAACCCTGGCAATCTCCAGTTAAGACTGGGCATTCCAGGTGCCCCAGGATGTGCAGCTTTGTACTTTTATGTAAACAGAGTGACTGGCTCGGGAGACTTTACGAGGCAGAGATGTATGCGCACATGCACGTGCACGCACCACCCCCACCCCGCCCCAGCATCACCAACTGAGTTTTGTGGGTATCTAAAGGGATTAATGTTTAGAGAAGATTGTCAGCTAAGCAGCACAATGGAGAGAGTGCTGGGCTTGGAATCTGGAAGACTTGAGTTAAAATCTCACCTCAAACATTTACTAGCTGTGGGACCCTAGACAGGTCACTAAACCTTTGTCTGCCTCAGTTTCCTCATCTGTAAAATGGAGATAATAACAGCACATACTTTCCAGGGTTGTTGTGAAGATCAAATGAGATAACACATACAGTGCTTGGTAAACCTTAAAATACTTTACAAGTGCTAGTCATTATTATAAAAAATTCTTGGTGAAAGATGTAAAGACATAGCTACTAAACAACTTCTCTTACCTTTTTAAATAATTTTTCTCTATTATTTTTAACTTAATCATCAATAAACCTGAAGATTTCAAAGAACAAAAAAGAGAGTTGCATATAAAGTCATGAAATGTTGTGTTTAGTTTTTTAAAGTGCATATTAATTTTAATTGCTGTTATCGCTTGAGAATGCTAAGATTGTGCATCCCATTTGAAAACGGTGAAATACACCAAGGGAGGAGGGAAGCCTGCATTGGTACCATTCCCTGTAGTCAGAACATCAGGCTTTGGATTTTTGTTTCAATTTATACCTTTACATTCTTGATGATAATATTTGTTGATCCTTTAGGCCTGGGATAATCTAGTATTTAATATTGACGGTGGCTCTGTGACCTTCTTTTACAGCTGGGCCTGGGAGCATTACAGATTGGATTCATAGTTATCTACTTATCCGAGTCGCTAATTAGTGCCTTCACAACAGCTGCAGCAATTCAAGTTTTGGTATCCCAGCTGAAATTTATATTGCAGCTCACAGTCCCTTCATACAGTGACCCTTTTTCAATTTTCAAAGTAAGTATTTCCCCAGTCTTATTATTTCTTTTCCTAAGAAATTTCTTCCTACTCTAACTCCCCATACTTTTCCTAACCTTTAAACTGCCTGACCCTTTGGATTCCTTTCTCCCCGACCCTCACCATGCAAATGGGAAGCTTGTACAGTTAATTTAGACCAAAGGATAGTAAGTAGTAGGACAAATAATGATAAATAACTCTACAACTCATATTAGAATGGATACTAATGGAAAAGTGAGATTTATTGGAAAGAGCACTGCAGTCATTGGAGTAAGGAGACCTGAGTTCAAGTCCTAATTTTGACACTAACTTCATAACCATTTGCAAGTCATTTAGCCCATCTAAGCCTCTACTAGGGAGGCCTACTTCCTGGATACTTGGCTGCCTACTTCATAGAATTGCTAGAAAATCATTTGTAAACCTTAAAGGGTTATATAAGAGTGGGTTGCTATTATTAGAATAATAAAAGAAGAATCAGAGCCGAGAAAGGGGATTTTAAATTACTATAATTCGTATTCTAACCCTTAGTGGAATATTATATTATCATTAATAGAACACTATTCATTGATAATGGTAATTTAAAACCACACCTCTTGACCTAAATTCTTGAGTATTCTAAAAATGGGAGAGGGAGGATCCAATGAACATTATTACTTTTCAAATTCTTATAATCTCTCCTATATTCTTAAAATTTTATCAGACTCATTCAGTCGGTTATTTTTTTTAATCATGACGCCATTTGGGGTTTTCTTGGCAAAGATACTGAAGTGGTTTGCCATTTCCTTCTCTAGATCATTTTAGGATAAGGAAACTGAGGCAAACAGGGTTAAGTGATTTGCCTGGGGTCACACAGTTAATAAATATCTATAGCTAGATTTGAATGAGTCTTCCTGACTCCAGACCCAGTGCTTTGTCTACTTTGCCACCTAGCTAGCAGACTATACTGCTAATTTAATCAAGTCAGAAATATTTCCTTCTAAGTATCCAGTTCCTATTCACAAATAAAAAATGGATTTGCTTTGAGAGGTCTGGTTTAGCCATCAGTCTTCTCCATTGGAAGATGGTAGAATTTGTTCTCAAGTCATCCTTTATTCTTCAGTCAAGTATTAGGAAATCAAGACTAAATTTTACTTTGGGAAATAATTTTACTTTTGGTCAAGCCTGAACTAAACCAGCCACTCTTCCTCCACCAGAACTAGAAGCCAAAGGGTTCCCAGGGGGAGAGATGTGAGTTACTAATTAACTGTCTGCTTTTGGCTTATACTCTACCATCTAGGACACTGGTTTCCAGTTTTGGGGACCTAGGTATGTGAAAGAGAGAAACTAGAGAGCATACGTTCTAAGAGGAATTGGTTAGGACTCCAGGTTTTCACAGGAGAATACAGAATAATTGTGTAACAAAGAAATATACCTGTGAAGGCGTGAAAACAGAGTAAAAATAAATGTAAAAATGTTGAGGCGTGTCCATGGAATTTATCATCTGTCAAAATGATCTTCAACATAAATTACTGGAGCTCTGCTCCAGCATGCTGATTTAGCCTGACCTTGTGATTCCTTGTGTCTTCTCCTGCTATCTACACACCAATTGTCATCTAAATGAGTTCCCAATGAGCATGAGAGCAGATTCACTCTCAATTTGTTGTCTCTTTCCCCAAATGGCTTGTTTTTCTCTCTTTGGAAAAAATGTAGCTCATTGTGTTGGGAGAAGGTGATACTGTTAATGTAATTCCAGAGGTGGGTTTTTTTTTATTTAATCTTTTTAGGTTTTAGTATCTGTCTTTTCACAAATTCGGAAGACTAATATCGCCGATCTTGTGACATCCATCGTAATACTGATAATTGTGTTCATAGTTAAAGAAATAAATCAGAGATACAAACACAAACTTCCAGCACCCATTCCAATTGAACTCATCATGGTAAGTGTTTATCAGAAAGCTTCCTTTCTTAGCATTAGTGCTCAATATTGTTCCCTACGTATAACTAATCATATTGCAAGACTGTGGCATTGGGGAAAGTCTATAGATTTTAAGAAGTCAAAGGACTTGGATTCAAATTCTGTCTTTCCTACTTGCTACCTATGTGAACTTGGACAAATCATTTGTCTTCTCTAGAACTGTTTCTTCATCTATAAGAGGAGGGGGTGATACTAGATGACTTTCAAAGTCCCATCAAGATCTAAATCTATTATCCATGTGCAATTCAAGGCTTAATAACTTTTTTTCATAATTCTGGGATCACTGTACTTGCTGGAAATACAGATGGCAAAATTTAGAATTAAGGGGAAAGTTTATTTTCATATCAGCTCATTTTAAAAATTCTCACATTTCAGAAAAGTTTAAAGAACTTTCTCTGTATATCAGCTAAGTTGTCCTTTTTAAAAATAAAAAGTACATCTTTTGAAATATAGTTTTCTGTTCATAAGAACAAAACTCTTGATTCTGGCATCTATTTCGTTGGTCATATTCTATCAACTCTCTTAATTGTTCTCTTTAATTAGGGCTTTCTTTGTCCCTTCAACATATTTCTAGATACTGAGCAGCTTTTATGTCCCTCTACATGCCACAAATAATCAAAATGTGAGAGAACCATCTGGTATGCAAGTTTGCCCATTTCCGATTTTTTTTTGAGATTCCTTTAACCTATAAAATGTAATCTCTTAGAATTCATGGTCTATGTCTTTCTAAAGACTTGTACACAGTAATTAGTGCATTGTGAACATTTAATAAATACACAAATAGATGGAGGATCTGTAATTTCAGCAATGTAAGACTGCCAGTATAGGCACTTCTGCCTAGCAAGCCAGATCTCAGCTCTCTGTGACACAGCAAAGTCCTACTGCATTGTGGAGGCTAAGGGACTTGGCCTTGGTCACAAGACTTTCAGAGACAAGAGGTGAATCCAGATATTTCTGACTATCTATCTTCCTGATATGTGTGTGTGTATGCATGTATACATATATACATATTCCTGATTTTATTTTTATGTGTATATAATCATTCTATCCACTATGCCATGCTGCCTCCTATTTAATAAATATTAATAATTTTTTTGCAGTAGCCACCAGCACACAAAATATGACAGAAATGCTTTGCAATGCTAGGGTTGGGAAGATAGAACTAATACTGTGTAGACTGACATTGCTAGTTGTTAGAGCATTATTGGCAGCCTAGGAAATTGAAGGCAGGAGTATTTGAAGGACCAAGTCAAAGGGCAGGGCAAAAAGAAAATATTTTGATTCAGCACCCTTAAAAGATTTCACCGTGGGGGGGGGGTTGAAAATTTGAGTCTTGTTATAAGAAAGGTGGCTTTTTGCCCTTCCATGCATCAAAGAGTAAAACTGCAAAAATGAGAATAGTAAGTGAAACCAAATGGGATAGAGCCTCTTGTTTGGGTCATAGGGTTCTAATGTGTCTAATGTGTTGTTTTGTGGTTTTTTTTTTCAGACAGTCATTGCAACAGGTGTATCCTATGGTTTTGACTTCAAAACTAGATTTAATGTGGCAGTGGTTGGTGAAATGGAAAGAGGGTAAGTGTATTCTTTTAAGGGAGCCTTCCCAAGCACAATCCTTGGCTTAAACAGTAGGATTATTCATAGATGAATAATTTAAAATAGAAAACTATATTGTCAAAGCCCTGCCACTAGTCATTTCCTTATCATGACGCTTCCATTGACCTCTTCCTTGATTGACTATAAGCGTAGGAAGGAAGGGAGACATCATAAAATGTTTTCTAGACAATCCAATTTTTTATACACTAAAATTTCTCCTTGCACAGGAACACATTGGTTAGCTGGATAGGAGCCTATTCGGGGCACATAAACAAGCAAAATTTGAAGTCATCTAAAGGGTAGGAATAGGCAAAATAAACCAGCTTTTCATGAAGAAGAATCAAACAAAACCAGGTCCCATTAATAAATGACTATAAACAATATATAGTGTTTTGGTTAAGTTGCCAAAACCAAGTTCTTCAAGTTCAAAAGAGACAAGAAATAATCTGTACATTGCTTCAGCAGTAGGTACGAAATGTCCTTTCTGGTGTTCCTTTTGAAAACATTGGCAAAACCATTCCCACAGACTAAGGAAAGACCTGCCTCCTGATTGAGAGAGGTGGGGATTAAGATGTAGAATGAGACATCTGTTTTGGGATATAGCCATTGCAGGAATTTGGTTTTTTTTGACCACACATATTTGAAGGATGGGGCGGGGGGAAGGGTGTTTTGGTGGAGGAAAAGAAAATTAATTTTTCTTGAAATAAAAGAAAAAAACGCAAACTCTAAAATATTGACAAAGCATTTGCTACTATTGGAAAGAAGTATGGAAGATGTATATGGAATTTGGACATGTACTATATTTTATTCTCTTCATTTTACTAAGATATATGAGGTTATCCATTTTATGCATTTTAAAATAATATTTAAGGTAAAGCATGACATGATGGTTAAGTCTTGAACCCAGGGTCAAAAATCTGAGTCCATTTTCTTGCCAGCCATGTGAATTTGGATAAATCTCTTTGTCTTTCTGAGGCTGAGCTTTTTCATCTAAAAGGTTTGGTAATCACATGTATACTGCCTACCTCCTAGGGTTTGGGGGAGGATCAGATGAAATAATACACGTAAACTGCTTTGTAAACTGGTTGAGAAGTATATAAATGCAAGCTAGTTAGGAGAAGAAAGAACATTCCACATCCATTCTGATTTTTGCTTGCTGTCTTCATTCCCTCTATTCTCTTTTTTCTGAAGGGGGTGGGGGTGAGGTGCAGCAATTGGAGTCAAGAGATTTGCCCAGGGTCCCACAGCTAGTAGGTATCTGAAGTCAGATTTGAACTCAGGTCCACCTGACTCCAGGGCCCATGCTCTACCCACTGTACCACCTAGCTGCCCCAATTCTTTGAGTATAATATTAATAGTAACCATTTACACAGCATTTTGTGGTCTGTAAAATGCTATCTCATCTGATCCTCACAACAACCCTGTGAGGTAAGTGCAATTAATATTCCCATTTTACAGATGGAGAAACTGAGGCATAGAGAGGAGTTTTTTTTTTTACTTGCCCATGGTTATATAGCTAGTAAGCATCTCAGGTACAATTTGAACTCAAGTCTTCTAGACTCCAAGTCCAGCCCTGTAACTGTTATACCACTTGGCTGCCTACACAACTTCATGTAGCAGCAATTTTCCTCAGCTATATTGTCAAAGCCCTGTTTTGTTTTTCTTGTTTTTCTCAGAATTATGGTGTGTTGTGGTTTTTCAGTAGCCCTCACTCACCACCCATTCTACTATAGGGATACCTTGTTCTGCAAGCCTTAGATTCAAAAGGGAGAAGCAGTATGGTGTGATGGATAGGGAAGAGACCTTGAAAACCAGCGATCCCTGAGTTCAAATCCTGAGATATGCTGAAGGTATTGACCTGTATTTATAATAGGTGTCTCCTCAGTTAGAAGTACCCTATACCCATAAAATCAAAGGTGTGGTTCCATACTCAAAGGTGGTTTTTTTTATTGAGCCTATAAGGGTGTAAATTTAAGAGCATATTATTGCTTTGTCTATACCAGTTGAAAAATAATCAAGATTATCTCCTGCCTTTGAGCCACAGTTAGAGAGTTTCATCAATTTCAGGCAGTGCTTTATAACAATAAAATAGCAGATTCCAGTGCTTTTAGCTTTGCCAAGTTTTCAGGGACTCATGCTCAAGAGATAAGAAATATCTTAACCCTAATCTCAATTTCAGATTTAAGGCACCTGCTGCACCCTCTATGGAGATTTGGCAAAATTACATCGGTGATGCTTTCTCCATTGCAATTGTTGGATTTGCAATAGCATTTTCTGTTGCAAGTGTATATTCTATTAAACATGATTATCACATTAATGGAAATCAGGTAAATCTAAAACTTATACTGGGCCTAATTAAGACACTTTAAAAATAGTTTGGGCTTTTTGTTTGTTTGTCTGTCTGTTTCCAGAACAGCTCTGGCCACTCTTCTAAAAGACTGCCTCCTTGTTTTTGGTGCAGGAGTTAATTGCCTTTGGATTGAGCAACATAGTTGCTGGATCATTCCAGGGTTTTGCGGGAAGCACTGCACTCTCGAGATCAGGGGTTCAGGAAAGCACAGGGGGCAAAACTCAGGTATTTCAAGATCTTTTCTACTAAGGTACCTGCACATTAATTGAGTACGGTATCACAGACAAGAAGATTGAGCAAGTTTGTGATAAGAATCCTCTACTTCCAGATTGCCGGGATTCTATCTGCTGTTATTGTTCTGATCGTCGTTGTGGCCATTGGATTTCTTCTGGAGTCACTACAAAAGGTAATTCCCCCCCCCTCCCATTCTCTGGGACCTTAAAAGATCCCTCCTATTACTCATGAGCTAAGGGTCCTAGTGTTTCATCAACACAAGAACCAAAGGGGAAAAGGAAGCAGCTAAAAGTTCTCTTGTCTCAACAGATTCCAATGTTTGGATTGACCAAATTGTTTTCACTTTTCCCAGCAACATTTTACAAATGTCAGGAATGCAGATGCCCAAGCTCCTTTATCTTGTCTCCTCTCACTACATCAGAGAGGCCCAAGTATAATATGTTATGTTAAGACAGGAAGACCAGCTCTTGGCACCAGATCTTGAAGAAGAATTGGTTGCAGTGAATGTCTTCCAGGACTTAATGCAATCAGTTCCTCTAAGTTAGAGGATGGTGCTACCAGCCACACAACTGTCTCTCGCAGACACTCCCTTCCAGCTCCCCAGGGATTGATTTGACTCCAAGACTAGCAGATACTAGGAACAGGAGCTAGCATCCGGAGCCCTGGACCAAACAGGGATCTAGGCTCTGAAATTCTTATGCCCTTCTACCTATTTCACCCAGGCTATAATGTTTCCCAGGGCAGCTAGATAGCACAGTGGATAGAGCCCTCAGTCTGGAATCAAGAAGACCCAAGTTCAAATCCAGTCTCAGATACTTATTAGTTGTATGACCCTGGGAAGATCACAACCCGGTTTGCCTCAGTTTCCTAATCTGTAACATGAGCTGTTGAAGGAAATGACAAACCACTCCATTATCTTTGTCAACAAAACCCCAAATGGGGTCACGAAGAGCTGGGCCCAACTGAAACAGCTCAAGAACAACATTTCCCAGACTGCTCCGGCTAACTTCAATTTGATCAACATTTATCAAAGGGCCGCTACTGTCAAAGGACTGTGCTAGGTATACACGCACAGAAGTAAAATGGTTCTCTTTCCAAAGAAGCTTGCATCGTCCTGGGAAAACACAATGTGAATGTATGTAAGTGAATGCTCAGCCCTAACAAAGTAATAGAAAGTTGTTTCAAGGAACAAATTTCCACCAGAAAAAAAATAATAGGAGATTATAGAAAATGTCTGCTCTGTAGCATACTATGTAACTTTAAATAAATCACTAGCTATCTATGGATAGCTCCCACCTAAAGGAACCTATGTTGTACTGGAAGAAATAATACATATGAGGACAAACAGAGACAAAATATATACAGAAAAATTTTAAGACTTCCTTATTCTAAGTAACCTATGAAGCTAAACAGACAAAATCTGAGCCAGCTAAATTACCCAAACAATCCTCTGATGTGAATAGTTTGCTTTCTAAAAATTTTAAAATGTAAATGAAGGAATACCTCAACAGAGACTGCTTGAGCAGGATTCTGTACCATAGTCATGGGCCACATTGCTTTAGAGAACTGTGGTGCTTATTAGCAACTATTAGAGCTCTTGGGGACTATGAAATCTTTTGGTTGAAATCTCTTTAGAATCTCAAGGAGTGGCACAGATTGGGCTGCTATAGTCAAAACAAAGCTTCTGTACGAGGAAGGGCAAAGTCTCAAGACTACTGTGGTTCAATTTGTATTGGAAAAGCTGTTATTCTGTGACAGGCTTTCTCTATCCCTTTAAAGCCCTCACTTATCATTAACCTTCACCTTTGCATCTTGAAAACTTATTTGCTCAACATACTCTATCTCCTGTTTTTCTTTTTACCAGTCTGTGCTGGCAGCTTTAGCTCTTGGAAATTTAAAGGGGATGCTGCTGCAGTTTGCAGAAGTGGGCAGATTATGGAAAAAGGACAAATATGACTGTGTGAGTAGAAAGTAACTTTGTACTTTCAAAAAATTAAATGGTGGTAGCCTTTTATGTTGCATATATAAAATGCAGGACGGGATTTATAATCTAAAGGGATTCTTGGTTTGTCACATTAATTTGCTAGCTATCTTTAAGTCATATACATCTGGGTACCTGAGGTTTGCATTTAATTATGGAGGAAGGAGGTCATATGTCGATCCAGAAATCAGCCAGATGAAACCCTGTTTCTATCCACTAGACACGTGATAACTATTTAAAATACTTGAAAGACTGGTGTATGGAAGAGAGATTATAGTTATTCTGTATATTATAGTTTTGTAGGAGCATACTGGAGCCAACATTGTTTGGGTTTCAATGGCTCGGCATGAGTGTAAATAGCAAGTGTTTCTGTTCAGTTAAGAAACCCTGAGGGTCTTCCCCTCCTAGTTTGATGTTTTGTTTTTTTTTGAGTAGGCAAACTAAGCCATCTTTTGCTTCATTTCTTACCTAGCCCTAAATCACTGAATGGGTATTACCTCAGACAAACTAAGACCTGAGAAAGACTTCAGCTTACAAAGGGCAAGGTCTCCCACTGCATCTGGGGTTATCTCCAGTCTTCCTGACCTATATCTTACCACTGGACTCAGATGACCCTGGAGGAAAGAGTGAGGCTGATGACTTTGTACAGCCCTGCCTCACAAATCCAATTTACTTGCAAGTTAAGACATCTCCCTCCTGATGTCATTGGTCCTCTTAGAGAATGAAGGACAAATGACTAGGATCAAGGAATGGAAGTTGCAGTCAGATTTCAGGTCAACGTAAGATGAAACTCTGTAGCAATTAGAGTTGTTTAAAAAAAGTGGAATGGGTTATTTTATGAGGTAACTAGTTTCAGAGGCTGGTTGAACACTTGCCGGGTGTATCTCATATAGGATTTATACATCAGATAAGGGGTTGCAGAGCTTGAAATGGCAATTTTTAAATATATTTGTATTTATTTCATTAAATATTTCCCAATTACATGTAAAAAATTTTAGCATTTATTTTTTAAAAATTTGAGTTCCAATTTCTCTTCCTCTTCCCCATCCCCCTCCTTGGGAAGGCAAGCAATTTGATATCGATTTTATGTGTGAAGTTATGCAGAACTTATTTCCATATTAGCCACACTGCAAAAGTAAAAACACATACCCAGAAAAAGGAGAAAAATAATGAAAGTTTTAAAATTATGCTTTAATTTGCATTCAGAATTAGTCAGTCCTCTCTCTGGAGATAGCATTTTTCATCATGGGTACTTTGGAACTGTCTTAAGTCATTGTCTTCATCAAAGTAGCTAAGTCATTCACAGTGGATCACTGTATAATAGTACTGTTATTATGTACAATGTTCTTTTAGTTGTGTTCATTTCACTTTGCATGTTTTCATGTAAGTCTCTCCAGGCTTTTCTGAAGGCATCCTGGTCATCATTTCTTATAGCACAATAGTATTCCATCACAATCATACTTCACGACTTGTTCAGCCATTTCCCAATTGATGGGCATCCCCTCGATTTCCCATTCTTTGCTACCACGAAAAGAGCTACTATAAATATTTTTGTACAGAATCTCTTTTCTTTGATCTCTTTGGGATGCAGATCTAGTAGTACTATTGCAAGGTCAAAGGGTATGCACAGTTTTATAGCCCATTGGGTTTAGTTCCAAATTGTTCTCCAGAATGGTTGGACTAGCTCACAACCCCACCACAGTGCATTAGTGTACCTATTTTTCCATATCCCCTCTAGTATTACTCATTTTCCTTTTCTGTCATGTTAGCCAATCTGATAGGCATGAGGTAGTATCTCAGAGATGTTTTAATTTGTGCTTCTCTAATCAGTAGTGATTTAGAATATTTTATGTGACTATTGATAGATTTGATTTCATCTTCTGAAAACTGCTTGCTCATATCCTTTGACCATTTATCAATTGGCAGATGGTTCTTAGTTTTATAAGTGTGTCTCAGTTCTCTATATATTTGAGAAATGAAGCATTTATCAGCGAAAGCTGCTGTAAATTTTTTCCCAGTTTCCTGTTTTCCTCATTTTGGCTGCATTGGTTTTGTTTGTGCAAAAGTTTATTAATATCATGTAATCAAGATGATATATTTTACTTCCCATGATCCTTGCTATCTCTTGTTTGGTTATAAACTCTTCTCTTATCCAGAGACCTCCCATATTCCCCTAATTTACTTATCACCCTTTATGTCTAAATCATTTATTACCATAATTATGGATATTATATAGTAATATGATTATTATTACAAGACACACAATTTATGTAAAGTTGGTATACTATTACAAGTTTTATTATTATTATCACCCTTTGTGTCTAAATCATTTATCCATTTTGACCTCATGTTGGTCTATGTCTAGTTTCTGCCAAACTGCTTTTCAGTTTTCCTAGCAATTTTTGTGAAAACATAAATATCCCAAAAGCTTGGATTCTTGGGTTTATCAAACACTAGATTTACTTTTTTTTAACTACAGTAATTTACTACTTTATATTGTGGGCCTAATCTATTCCACTATTCCACCACTCCATTTCTTAGTACCAGATTCTTCTGATGATTACTGCTTGGTAACATAGTTTGAAATTAGGGAACGCTAGGTTCATGTTTTTAACCCACTGATTCCCTTGATATTCTTGACCTGTTTGTTGTTCTTCCAGAAGAATTTCGTTAATATCTTTTTCTAGCTCTATGATTTTTGGTAGTTTGATTGGTATGGCACTGAATAAGTAAATTAACTTAAGTAGAATTGTCATTTTTATTATATTGGCTTGGTCTACCTATGGACAATAAATATTTCTCTAATTGTTTAGGTCTATCTTTCTTTGTGTGAAAAGTGTTTTGTTATCATATTCATATAGCCCGTGAGTTTGTCTTGGGAGATCGACTCCTAAGTATTTTATATTGTCTGCAGTTACTTTAAATGGAATCTCTTTTTCTATATCTTCCTATTGGATTTTGTTGGTAATATATAGAAGTATTGATGATTTATATGAATTCGTTTTATATCCTACAACTTTGCTAAAGTTGTTCGTTGTTTCAACTGGTTTCTTAGTTGATTCTCTAGGGTTCTCTAATGATACCATCATATCATTTGCAAAGAGTGATAGTTTTGTTTCCTCATTGTCTATCTTTATTCTTTCAATTTCTTTTTCTTGTCTTACTGCTATAGCTAGCATTTCTCATACAATATTGAATAACAGTGGTGATAAAGGATGTCTTTGCTGCGCCCTTGATCTTATTGGGAAAGCTTCAAGTTTATTCCCATTATAGATAATGCTTACTGATGGTCTTAGAGACTACTTATTTTAAGAAACGTTCCACTTATTCCTCTGCTTTCTAGTGTTTTTAATAGAAATGAATGCTGTATATTGTCAGTAGCTTTTTCTGTATCTATAAATACAATCATGTGATTTCATCGTTTTTGTTATTGATATGGTCAATTATACTGATAGCTTTCCTAATATTGAACCAGTCCTACATTCCTGGTATAGGTCCTTGGTTATCATGTATGATCTTTCTGATATAATGTCATAGTCTCCTCGTTAGTATTTTATTTAAAATTTTTGCATCAATATTCATTAAGTAAATGGGTCTAAAGTTTTCTTTCTCTGGTTTAGGTATCATTAATATAATATCTGTGTTATAAAAGTAATTTAGTAGCACTTTACTTAGTTTTTCAAATAGTTTATATAGGTTTGGGATTAATTGTTCCTTAAATGTTTGGTAGAATTCACTTGTAAATCTATCTGATCCTGGGAATTTTTTTTTGTAGAGAGCTTATTTGTGGCTTGTCTAATTTCTTTTCCTAAGATAGGGTTACTTAAATATTCTGTTTCCTCTTCTGTTAAGTTGGACAGTTTATATTTTTGTAAATATTTATCCATTTCACTTAGATTATTAGTTTTGCTGGCATATGATTGGTCAAAGTAACTCCTCCTAAGTGCTTTAATTTCATCTTTATGGGTGATACATTTACCCTTTTCATTTTTGATACTAGTAATTTGGTTTTCTTCTTCCTTTTTTAAAATCAAATTAACCAATAGTTTATCTATTTTATTCTTTTTCCAAAACACCAGCTTCTAGTTTTATTTATTAGGTCTGAAGCTTATTTACTTTCAATTTTATGGATTTTTTAGGATTTCCATTTTGATGCTTAATTGAGGATTTAAAATGTGTTCTTTTCCTAGATTTTTTGATTGCATGTCCAATTCATTGATTTGTTCTTTCCCTCTTTTATTGATGAATACAATTAGAGATATAAATTTTCCCCTAAGTACTGCTTTGGCTGCATCTCACAAATTTTGGAATGTTTGTCATATTGTTGTTATTCCCTTTAATGAAATTATTGTTTCTATGATTTGTTCTTTGACCCACTCATTCTTTAGGATTAAATTATTTAGTTTCTACTTCATTTTTAATCTATGCTTCCACTTCCCTTTATTGAATGTAATTTTTATTGCCTTATGGTCTGAAAAGGGTACACAATATATCTGCTTTTTAAATTTGGTTGTGAGGTTTTCATGTCCTAATACATGGTCAATTTTTGTGAAGGTGCCATACAGAGATGAGAAAAAGGTATATTCCTTTCTATTCTCATTCAGTTTTCTCCACTAACTTTTCTAAGATTCAATTCATCTCCCTAAATACTTTCTTACTTATTTTATAATAGATTTATCTAGTTTTCAGTAAAGTTGAATAAAACTAATAGTTCTGTCAATTTTCTCCTGTAATTAACTTTTCCTTTAAGAATTTGGATGCTATACCATTTGGTGTATATGTGTTTGTACTGACATTACCTCATGTCTATGGTTCCTTTTAGCAAGATATACTTTCTCTGCTTATCCCTTTTATTGGGTCTTTTTTTGCTTCTTCTTTGTCTGACATCATGATTGCTAGCCCTGCCTTTTTTATATCAATTCTAAACATAATTGATTCTGCTCCAGCCCCTTATTTTAACTCAGTTTGTATTTGAAATGTGGTTCTTGTAAAGAATATATTGTTAGATTCTGGTTTCTAATCCATTCTGCTATCTACTTCCATCTAATGGGTGAGTTCACATTCACAATTATGATGACTAACTGTGTATTTTTCTCCATCCTATTTTCTTCTGTTTATCCTCTCTTTATCCTGGCCCTCCTCTAAAGTCTGTTTTGTTTTTGACCACTGCCTTTCTTTTACCCACCTTCCTTTTATCATAATCTACACCACCCTCTTTCTTTTATCCACTTCCCCCCTACTTATCTATTGGGTAAGGTAGATTTCTATTACCAATTGAGTGTGTATGTGTGTTTTCCTTTTTGAACCAATTTAGATGTGAGTTTCAAGCATTGACCCCACTACCACTGTAAAAGGTCTTCCTTGCATGCCTCTTTTATGTGAGATAATTTTCCGCATTCTTCCTCTCCCTTCCCCCTTCTTCCAGGGCATCTGTTATCCCAACATAATTGCCTCACTCATGTGCCCTCTTTCTATGTAGAATCTTTCTAGAAGCCCTAATAATTTAAGAGTTACATAAATCATCTTCCCATAAAGGAATGTAAACAGTTTAACCCTATTGGATCTCTTATGATTTCTCTTTCTTGTTTACCTTTTTCTGCTTCTCTTGAATTATCTTCACATAGAAATGTAAACAGTTTAACCGTATTGAATCCCTTATGATTTCTCTTTCTTGTGTACCTTTTTATGCTTCTCTTGAGTCTTGTATTTGAAAGCCAAATTTTCTATTCAGCTCTGGTCTTTTTAACTTCGAATGAGTGAAAATCTTCTATTTCATTAAATATCCATTTTTCCCTCGGAGGATTATACTTAATTTTGATGGGTAGGTTATTTTCAGTTGTAATCCTAGCTCTTTTGCCTTTTGGAATGTCATATTCCAAGATTTCTGCTCCTTTAAAGTGGTAGCTGCTAAATCTTGTGTGATCCTGACTGTGGCTCCAGGATATTTGAATGGTTTCTTTACGGCTGCTTGAAGTATTTTCTCTTTGACTTGGGAGCTGTAGGATTTGGCTGTAATATTCCTGAGAGTTTTTATTTTGGGATCTCTTCCAGGTGATCTTTGAATTCTTTATATTTCTATTTTACCCTTTGGTTCTAAGGCAGTTTTCTTTGATAATTTCTTGAAATATGATGTCTACACTCTTTCTTTGATCATAGCATTCAGGTAGCTCAATTATTCTTAAGTTATCTTTCCTTGATCTATTTTCTAGGTTAGTTATGTTTCCAATGAGATGTTTCACATTTTCTTCTATTTTTTCATTCTTTTGACTTTTTCTTATTGTTTCTTGATGTCTCATGAAGTCATTAGCTTCTAGTTTCCAATTTTTTTTTAGGAATTATTTTCTTCAGTGACCTTTCATATCTCTTTTTCCATTTTGGCCTGTTCTGCTTTTTTAAGGTGTTATTTTCTTCATTATTTTTTGTGCCTCATTTAACAAACTGTTAATAGTCTTTTCAGAATTTTCACAATTTCATAATTTGTTTCTCTAATTTTTCCTCTACCACTCTTATCTGACTTTTAAATCATTTTTTAGCTCTTCCAGGAATTCTTATTGAGCTTGCATCCAATTCACATTGTTTCTTGAAGTTTTGCTTGTTAGCTGTTGTGACTTCATTGTCGTCTTCTGATTTTGTGTCTTGTCATCACAGGAGATTTTTATGGTCTGGTGTTTTTGTTGTTTGCTTGCTTGTTTTTCCACCCTATTTCTTGATTTGGAACTTCATGTTAAAGTTGGGTTCTGAGGGTGGAGACAGTCTCAAGCTTCAGACACTTTTCCATACTGTTGTTTTCACTGCTTATCCTGGGAGTTTGGAAGTCTTCAGTGCTTCCAAAATAGTGTGATCTGAGGAGAGGTATGGTCACTGCTCTCCTGGTTTGCTCTCTGTTCTTTACTAAGGAAGGGCCCCCAGGAACCCTTGGGATTGTAATAATTAGGCTCCATTGGACCCTTGTTCCCTTGGGACCAAAAATGATGATATTACTGAATGTCCCTGATCCCTTGGGATCAGAAGTGATACTGGTCCTCAGGGCCCCTGCTCCCTCTTGACCAAAAGTGCTCCTCTTCACCCTTGAACTATGACCTAGAAGTGGCTATAGGCAATGAATTGACCAAAACAGCATCTGGTCCTGTGTCTAGTGCTGGTACAGGGGTCCCCTGTAATTTCTTTCTCATCAGTTGCCAGGTCCCCTTACTGTCTGGCTAGAGAGCTCCCAAAGTAGCTGCTGCTTCTGTTGTCACCCTTAGTGTCACCACTGGTGTTTTACCCAGGTAGGCTCCAGGCCAGCCTCTGACTCCATGTCACAGATCTCTCTGATCTCCTAAGTTATCGTAGGCTGGAAGAATGTCTCACTCTAACCTTTTGTTGGTTCTGCCACTCCAAAATTCAATTTGAAGAGTTATTTTAAAGTTGTTTGGAGGGGAAGGTTAGAAGAACTCAACTGAGTGCTTTCACTATTCCATCATCTTTGCTCCACCCTCAGAATTGAAATAGCAATTTTTGCCCCAAAGGCCAGCAGCATAAAACATACCTTCAAATGCGTTAATGGGGAGGAACTCCATAGACAAAGACTCCCATAAATTATGACGTTGTAGATTGGAAAGTCACTAACCAGAGCGGAGCAGAGGCTGGTCAGGGAAGAATCTACTCAGAGTGCTAACACGGAGAGCATTGACAATGACCTCTAAATTTCAGAACCCTTGGAAAATACCCCAGTTGCCCCATCCTAATTATAGCTGAAGTGGGGGGAGTAGGGGTTGGACCAAATGAGCACTAGGGTCTCTTGAATTCAGATTTTTCAAGTTTTTCTGTCATTATAGAAGTAATTTACTCAAATTCTTATGAATAGAATCTGTATTACCCTTAGCTATATAGTTAAAATCTACTTTATTGAACATTTTGTGCAAAAATTCTTTCTTCTTCCTATTAGGGCAAGTAGCATGAAAACAATGCATCTTGGAATATGGTTTAGTATTTGTTGAGCTTGACAAAATGAGAAATAATTGCATTTGTTTTCATTCCTAACACTGACATCACTCTTTTAATGTATGGTTTGTATATTGTTTCCTTCTTCCAGGCAATTTGGATTTTTACTTTCCTGGCTGCTATTATCCTGGGCCTTGCTATGGGACTAGGAGCTGCTGTTGCATTCCAGCTCCTCACCATCGTGTTCCGGACTCAATTGTGAGTAGATATTGGGCGTGCTGATCACAAACCCTTTTGGGCTTTGACCAACCTAAATCAGAAGAGAATAACTGTCATTTTTTATGGAGGAAGAAGGTAGAGTTTAATTGACAGAACTATCTGTAAAAATAAGATGGGCCATTACATTTTCCCTCAGGTTACCTAGAGATGATTCGCAAAGTGCAGCAGTATTGCATGACTTTGTAGCACTAGCCTCCCCACTCCATTTCTACTCAGACCTTTGCCACTATTTCAAAGATACTATATAAAACCTCCAAGCTCTGCTTTGCCCACTTGTATAATAGAGATTGATTGGAGACAAGTGGAGAAGTGGATAGATAGTGAACCTTAGAGTCAGAAAGACCTGGGGTTCAAATTCTGTTTCAGAAACCTGCTGACTGTGTGACCCTGAGCAAATCATTTAACCGCTCAGTTCCCTTTGCTAAGACTATACATTTCAGAATAATTGGCTATTTCCTCACCAAGAACTCCTTCCTTAGATGAATTCCTAGATCCAGTCAAATCAATAAGTCATCATGGAGACAACTGCCTTCTAGGAATGTCTAAGGGCTTGGACCGAGGCTTGTTAAATATCAGGATAAGTTACTGAGTGAGGTTATGACTCCTATTACTGCAGAGATTTTAACAAAGAAAACTACTCTCCTTCTTGGGATTTAAATCATCCCTGCATACAATCAGGTGGTTGAATTAGAAGACTGCTGAAAGTCTTTCCTTCTAAGCCTAATATTCTAGAGAAACCACTTATTAATCTTTAGGAACTAAGCACCTCTATTACAGAGTACGCTTGCGCCACATTTAAAGTTACAGAAGAACACATCGATAATAGATGCATATATCTGCATTTAAATATTCACATGCCTAAATTTTCTTTAATAAATATTTATTGAATGCCTCTTGTTTACAAGGTAACAATTAGAATAACAGCTTACGTTTATAGATAGAAGACTTCTGACTGAAAGTAAGCCCCTCAAGGGCAAGGACTGTTCTATTTTTGTTTTTATATTCTCAGCACCTAGCACAGTCCCTGGCACCAAAGTAGGGGCTTAATAAATGTTTATTGATTGATTGATATAAGGCTTTAATATCTGCCAAGCACCTTCCTCACAAGCGCAGTGGATAGAGTACTGGGCCTGAAGTCAGGAAGACTAAACTTCATGAGTACAAATCTAGCCTCACTTACTAGTTGTGTGACCCTGGGTAAGTCACTTAACTCTGTTTGCCTCAGTTTCCTCATCTGTAAAATGAGCTGGAGAAGGAAATAGCAAATCACTCTCGTACCTTTGCCAACAAAACTTCAATTGGGGTTGTGAAGAGTCAGACACAACTAATACAACTGAACAACTTCCTCACAACAACCTTGGGAATTGGTGCAAGTATATATTGGGCATGGAAGCTGGACCTCTGGGTACAAGTAGGATCCGTAGGATTACAGCTAGAAGGGACCTTAGAGGTCCTCTAGTCCAACCGACTCATTTTACAGGAGGGGAAATCGAGGTCCAGGGAGTTCCATTCTAAAGGTCTCAAAGTTAGAGTAGAAGAGATGAGATCTGAAGCCAGGTCTTCTGACCACCAAATCCTGTGGTCCTTCCACTGCACCACAATGCCCATCAACCCTATTTTTCAACTAAGAAAAAGTATTGTGTTATGCATGAAAAAACTCAAAATAACCACAATAACTGATATTTACATAGCACTAACATATTATCTGATTTGATCTCCCAAACAATCTTGTAAGATAGGTACAAGAGGTATCATTTTCTCTATCTTACAGTTAAGGAAACTGAGGCTTGGAGAGTTTAAATGATTTACCAATTAGAAAGTGTCAGAGTCAGGACTTGAACCCTGGTTTCTCCTGACTGTAGCACTCTTTCCATTATACTAAGTTACCTCTTACACTTAAGTTACCTCTCTAAAGAAGAAGAAAAAGAAGACGTATTTCCTGTCCTCAAAGGGTCATTTATAGTAAGGCATAAAGACATAAATTTTTAAACCACAGACTTAGTTCTAATATGTCATATTATTCATTTTATGCTAATTTATTTATAGCCCAAAATGTAGCACATTGGCCAATGTTGGAAGAAGTGACATCTATAAGAACAGAAAAGATTACCCTGAGGTGAGAACTTTTCTGTTTTGTTTGATATATTTTTGATGTTAATTTGTGCTTAATTCCCTACAAATTATATTCAGAAACTAATTTCATGTTTCTCTCTTATAGGTCTATGAGCCAGAGGGCGTGAAGATTTTCAGATGTCCATCTCCTCTCTATTTTGCAAATATTGGTTTCTTCAAGAGAAAACTTATTGATACTGTAAGTTTTGATATGTTTTAAAAACATACTTATGTATATTTGCCATTATTCTTCTAAATTCCAGAAAAAAATTATTCTGCTTCCTAACAAAACAGAAAGCACAGTAGATTCTAGCATTTGGGAGCTTTGCTACATCACTATCCCCAGGGTCCATGTTGTGAGACTGCCTCATAGGCAAGAATACCTTATAAAAGGGTTCTTTTGGTTTTTCAGGGGGGAAAAAAGTCCTCTAAATAAGGTTCATGATGGAATCATCTTATGCTGAGTTGTGTTCTGTAGGGAACAGTATTATAGTATAATTTTGTCATTCTGGATTTTGTTGCTGTCTCCCTAGCCAATTCCTTATTGAACCCAGGATAAGGAATAAGTAAGCGATCCAGAAACAACAAAGGAGTATTTGATATTTGACTACATCCCTGCTACTTGTCATAATAACAACGTATATTAAGTGACGGTTGTGTGATGTGTAAGAGAAGCACAGGAAGTGTAATTTTAACTCTAGGAATCACCACCACCACCACCACCATTTTGTTTTAATAGTCACAGATGATGAAAAGTAGGCAACTAGGTGCCACAGTACATAGAGTGCTGGGCCTGAAGTCAAAAAAGACTGATCTTGTTGAGTTCTAATCTGGCCTTAGATACTTCCTAGCTGTGTGATCCTGGGCAAGTCACTTCACCCTGTTTGCCTCAATTTTCTCATCTGCAAAATGAGCTGGAGAAAGAAATAGCAAACCACTCTAGTATCTTTGCCGAGAAAACCCCAAATGGGGTCATGGAGAGTTGGACATGGCTGAAAAACAACTGAACGAACAAAACAAAAAAAGATGAAGAACCTAACTGAATTCCTAATGCCTTTTCTAGTCTTAAAATTCTGTTTGCACCTCATCTAGAAGTAAATAAATACTTGTTAAATGTTGACTTTTCCATGACATTATGCTTCCTCAAGAGGTGCAAAGTATACAAACTATAAGCTTCAACTATAGGACAATGGGGATTTTCCTAGTGAGTCTCACTTAGAGTTTTGGCACCATATGCATGAGAGAAGACTGAGAGAATCTTTGTCAATTGTCTCCCCACACACACAAACCCAGCATGACTATTTATAATACTAAATACACTATGGTAGGTAGTGTTGGGTAATGGAAAAAGACACAGAAGTTGGCAACAAAAGACGTGGTTTCAGGAAGTAGGGTAGCACAGGGGAAAGAACAGAAGATCTGGATCTGAATTCTGATTCAGCTTTGTATTGATCCTGCATGGTCTTGGTCAAATTATTTCTCTTCTCTGGGCCCCAGTTTCTTCATCTACAAAATGAAGGATTTGTACTAGATGTTCTCAAAGGATTCATCTGGTTCTAAGTCTTATAAAATCGAGGAGATCTTGCTTTGTTGTTTATTTGCTATGTGACTCTGGGCAAATTATAAAGATTGAAAGCTGGAAGCTCTTTCAGCTCTAGATCTCTGAGAGTCCAAACTCTTCATTTTACAAGTGAGGAATCTTAGGCTCAGAGAGATAAAGAAACTTGCCCAATATTTCTGATGTCAGAAGTAAAAGAAGAGAGATTCAGACTAGAAGTCCTCTGACCCCAATGCCAATGACCTACCATACTGGGCTTCAATCTTTTTGGCCCATCTGTAAGAAAAAAAGAAAAGACTGGACTTGATCATATATCCAGTACTGGAAGGGACCTCAGACCCATCAAGAAGATTACCCATTTTACAACTGAAGAAACTGGGGTCTAAAGAGGTCGAGAGATTTGCCCAAAGTCCAACAGGTAAAATAGCCAGGTCTTGATTAGTTAAAAAAAAAAGTCCCCTAAAGTGGTCACATGTATTTGAAGTTATAATGATGCAAAACATGGTCATTGGTTCCAGCCCAATAGAAATAATGCAGTGCAAATTCAGATAATGTGACTTCTTCAAGGGATTATAACTCACACTAATCATTTACCTGGGCAGCTAGGCAGGCAGTGGATAGACTGCTGGGGCTGGAGTTAGGAAGACCTGAGTTCAAATGTGGCCTAGGACATTGACTACTAGCTGTGTGATCCTGGGCAAGTCATTCTGCCTCAGTTTCCTCATCTGTAAAATGAGCCGGAGAAAGAAGGAGGAAGGAGAAGGAAATGGCAAACCACTCCAGTATCTTTGTTAAGAAAACTCCTAATGGAGTCATGAAGAGTCAGATGTGACTGAAATGACTGAACAAAAATCATTACCTATTGTATCAGGTGGAACTTAAACCTCAGTCCTCTCATTTCAGAGCCAGTGTCTTTTCCACTGTAGCCATGCTCCCTCCATAATGATCTTTAAGGTCCCTTAACATTCTGTGAAGAACCTTCTTAGATTCCATCTAAAACTAAGTCCTATAGCCGTAGAGCATGAGTTGGGTGTACCAACATACCGTTGAGGAGCATTCCCATTGGCCCTTCCCCTGAGGGAGATGGAGCAACAGTTGTAAGGATCATTGAAGTATTGAGGGAAAGGGAAAGGCAAAGGGTCAATAAAGACACACGTTCATGACCGTAACACTGAGAAGTTACCTGAATACACTGGTTTTGTCAATATAGGTGAGGCCACAGTTTGTTAAATATATACATACATATATACACATACACACACATATATATAATCACGTAACAAATGAGAAACCTAGAAAAATGAAAGCCAATTATTCAATATTTCACTGATATGATTTATTCTCCTTCCCACTCTTCCTTACCCCACCCCTGCCACCTTCCCCACAAAGGTCCCAATCTCTTCCTGGCTTAGTAGACGTTTTAGTGAATTGCTATGGCCAAAATAATTTACCACCTGGTGAGTGACCTACCTTCTGGTGATAGATTTAAAATTACCAGGGTTAGGCATCACTCTTGGAAGTTTGAAGGAGTTCTCTTTTAGGATGAATGAAAGGAAGTACTATTTAATTTAAGCAGGATTATAGGATTAAAGGGAGAATGGATCTTAGAAATGCTCTTATCCAACTTCCTCATTTTACAGATGAAGAAGGTATATATGTGGAAATCAGCACTTTGATCATGGATGAATTGATGGATGGTAGATCAATACAGGTTACTAAAGGGAAGTTCGGGTTATTGTTTGAGCCAGAATACCAAGCTAGATAGACAACTTCTCTGTCCCAGCATAGTATCTCCAATCTTCTTAAGAAACATTTTTTCTAAAAAATGGGTTTTTTTGGAGAGGGGAGCTCTCTTCATTACTTGTCCTTATCCTTCAACCCAACTGAAATCAAAGTATTTAGAAATGAACTACATGAGAAGCACAATGTATATTGGCAGGTATGTAATCCAATGGTATATTTTTCAGGTTGGTTTTAAGCCAGCTAGAATTTTGCGAAAGCGTAACAAAGCCCTGAAGAAAATCCGAAAGTTGGTGAAGAAGGGACAATTGCAAATAACACCAGTAAGTGCTTTGGTCATATTATATGTAATATATAGAGCTGTACAGTTTAACTGAAAGCTTAGTAGATATGTTTCAAGATTTTAGCCTCATTAATCTGCATGTTCCCAAGTTGATACCAAAGGCAAGAGTTGAACTTCAGTCTTCCTAGTTTCAGGCAGCTAGGTGGCACAGTGGGTATAGCAATGGGTTTGGAATCAGGAAGACCCATCTTCATGAGTTCAAATCCAGCCTCAGACACTACGAGCTCTGTGACTGTGGGCAAGTCACTTAAACCTGTTTGCCTTAGTTTCCTCCCCTGTAAAATGAGCTGGGGAAGGAAATGGCAAGCCACTCCAGTATCTTTGCCAATAAAAGCCCAACATGGGGTCACAGAGAGTCAGATACAACTGAACCGCCACCAGAACAACCTCCTAATTTCAAGATCAGCACATATATTCCTTTCTTTCCTCTCAAATATCCATTGCAGATTAGACGACAGTTTATCATTTTCAAATAAATACTTAAGATTTTATTACCTACCTTAGAACCCTATAACCTCTCACCTGGACTACTGCAGTAGCTTCTATTTGGTTTCCCCCCTGGCTTAAGTCTCTCCCCTCCCAAAACCACACAGTTGTCAACATTATTTTGCTAAACCCATTCCCTTACTCAATAAACTCCAATGGCTCCCTATTACTTCTCTTATCACATACAAACTGCTCTGATATTTAAAGTTCTTCATAACTTGAACATACACAACCTTTACAGACTTATTATGCAGGACTCCCCATCATATACACTATAGTACAAGCAAACTAGCCTTTTTACACACAATACCTACCTTCCTTCCTTCCTTCCTTCTTTCCTTCCTTCCTTCCTTCCTTCCTTCCTTCCTTCCTTCCTTCCTTCCTTCCTTCCTTCCTTCCTTCCTTCCTTCCTTCCTTCCTTCTTTCCTTCCTTCCTCCCTTCCTTCCTTCTTTCCTTCCTTCCTCCTTCCTTCCTTCCTTCCCTCTTCCTCTTACAATCCCTATCTTTCTTTAAAACTCAGCTTGAGTGTCACTGTCTATGTGCAACTTTTCTCAATTCCTCCCAGTTGCTCATCTTGTCTCCCCCAAGTTATCTTGCTTCTATTTTGCATATAATTTGTCAGTACCCCTATATATATAAAGATATATGTATTTATGTGGTGTGTGCGTGTGCATGTATATGTGTGTATACATATAATTATATATACTATATGTATGTGTCTTTGTGTGTGTATATGTTGTCTCCTTCCTCAAGACCACAAAGCTTCTTGAGAGCAAAAATGGTTTCATTTTCGTCTTTGTATTGCCCAGTTGCTAGCCCAGCATTTGGCACTTAATATGTGCTTGGTGATTGGCAGACTACTATTAACTTAATCTTTTTTCTTGATTCCAGATAAGGAAAACACATAGAGCAAATATATGTATGTATGTACGTATGTATATTGTGCATTTATTTTGCCTTTCCACCCTGCAGAAGGGATTCATTTATACTGCTGATGGCTTCAAAGACTCCGATGATGAGCTAGATAACAACCACATAGAAGAACTGGATCAGCCTATCCAGACTTCAGATCTACCCTTTCAGATAGACTGGAACTCAGACCTTCCTCTCAACATTGAAGTTCCCAAAATCAACCTCCACAGCCTCATTCTTGACTTTTCAGCTGTATCATTCATTGATACTTCTTCAATGAGGGGCCTTAAATCGGTAATTTAAATCTTTCTCTCCCCTTTGCCCCCTCTCCCAAATCTACCTATCTAGGCAGTTCTGCCATAACGGGACATATATAAGTTCCCAAAAAACACCATTAAAAAATTCCACCATTAAAAAAAAAACCACAGAGTTTATGGAAGAAATGGGATTAGAGGAGTAGCCCTCAAAAACTTCCACAATAATACATTAAAAAAAGATAAAAATGACAGCATAGTTTCTTACATGTTAAATGGTTAAGAAATGCATAAATACCACAATAAATTGTGGCTGGGCTGCACAAAGCCAAGGCAGAAGGGTGAGGGAGGAGTTAGGGCTAGCTTAGCCCTCCTTTGCCCACACAGCTCCTACTGCCCCAGAAGACATACAGCACTTTACTTTGACAAAGATCTGAATTTTGCTTCTGGAAGTGGGTGTCGCCAAGGTTGTAGCTTGTAAGTTATTGTGAACATGGTGCCATTTTCTATGTTTTCTTACTGCTTCTCAAAAAAGAAATCGAACAGAAACAAACTTGAAAGTTGAGCTATGCTCAAAATGCCCCCTAAAGTATCGATTTTATTGAACAAATTCGTGTTTTTGAAACACATTATAGCAGAACTGACTGTACCTGTATATATACATGCATATACATATATATTTTAATATACAATAAAGCTAATGGAGCCATGGTTATAGGCATAAACTTTGCTTCCAGAAAGGATGCTCCAAAAATGCATCTTTCTTACGCTTTAAAGACAGAAATATCACAGGATGAGAACATTGCCTTTGTTTGGCAAATGAACAAATGATTCCTTTTCCCCCCGAGGGTAGCCTCTTTTTGAGTGTATTTGATTTTGAGAATGGGCCGCTAGGTGGAGCTAGAATGCTGGGACTGAAGTCAGGAAACCGTCTTCCTGAGTTCAAATCTGATCTCAGACACTGACTAGCCGTGTGACCCTGGGCAAGTCACTTAGCCCCATTTGCCTCCATTTCCTCATCTGTAAAATGAGCTGGAGAAGGAAATGGCAAACCCCTCCAGCATCTTTGCCAAGAAAACCCCAAATTGTGTCACAAAGAGTCAGACACATAGCAACATAATCTTGAGAAAAGCAGAATGGAGTAGTGGCTAGAGCTGCCCTGGAAAGGCAGGGTTCCAGTCTTGCCTGTGACATATCTTGGCGGTGTGACCCTGAGCAAGTCACTTAACTTTTCAGTGCTCTAGTTTAGGCAATGATCTAAGAGTAGAAGTTGGAGAAAAGTCACTAACTTGCACTAGTGAATGAAGTTTCCTCACTCAGGAGTTCCCTATAGTCCACTGAAACTAAAGGTCCAGTGCTTTTCTCTGTAATTTTAAAGGGAAAAGTAATCAAGTAAAGGGAATATTGCAAACTACACTGGACTTGTGTAAAGGACCTAGTTCAGTTATTTTTTAGTCACGTCCAACCCTTCGTGACCCTGTTTGGGGTTTTCTTGGCAAAGATACTGGAGGGGTTTGCCATTTCCTTCCCTAGCTTATTTTACAGAGAAGGAAACTGAGTCAAACAGGGTTTACTGACTTTCCCAGGGTCACACAGCTAGTCAGTGTCTGAGGTCTGATTTGAACACAGAAAAATGAGTCTTTCTGACTCCAGGCCCAGCACTCTATCCATTGAGCTACCTACCTGCCCAGGAAAGAGTCTGTGTAGGATCAAAGCCTGATATTTAATATAACACTGGAGAAATCATTTCCTTCCTCTGGGCCTCAGTCTTCTTATCTCTAAAGTGAGACTAAGACTTAACACCACCTACCTCGCCAGGTTGTCAAGGGGGTAGATACTTGGTAACCTTTCAAAAGCTAGTTAAATGTGAGTGCTTCCATCCTCCAGAGACCACTGCCCTTGCTTCTCGCCTCAAGAGTTTTCCACAAATTTACAACATACATCTCCACTATACTCCAACCGCCCCCTCCCCGCTCCCCCCCCCGCCCCCCCCCCCGTAAAGATCAACAAATCTCAGTCTCCAGCCTTTAAAAGTCATGGCCCCAAGGAAAAACACCCCAGTCATTTCTACTGTAACCAAATGCTAGTACGAGCAGAGGATGTTTGATGCGGCCCTGTAGAAATGTGGCTTTTTTCAGTCAGTAGTTTTCTACTGTTTGAGCCTGTCGTTGTGGAGAATCATCAGATTCTGAGATCTATTTTCCTTCAAGTTGGTTTTTTTTTTAGCACTAAAGAGATAACACGCATAGCCCAAATTATATCTGGGGTTAAAGAAAATGTTACAAGTTCTGCCCTTTTTTCTCCTTTTTTCCTGGGTTTTCAACCTGTTTTTATGAAGGTCAGACCTATAAAGTGTAAATCAATTTGGATTCCTTCAATTTTACCCTACCCTTGAGATTAATGTTTGTTTAAGCTCATCCATGGAGACTTACAGGGCAGGGACCATGCTTTATATTTTTTGACAACTCTAACACCTAAAGCATGGTACCCTGTATCCAAGAAGATTGTCATATTGTTAACAATGATACACGTAATAAATGACACACAACCAGAATAAGAAAAAAACATTTTTTCTGATCCAATTTAGCCCTAGTCATGCCTTGATGTATATTTTGTTGGAGCTGTTGGTAAGACCTCTCAGCCTAAGGATCTAGGGAGTTAGAAGATATGAAAATGTTTAAGATTAGCATGGTAAATTATAGCTGACATTTATATAATACTTTTAAGATTTGCAAAAATGTGTTAAATACAATCAGAATTGTTGAATCAGATTTAGGGCTGGAAGGGCTTCAGGTTATTCTGTCATTCCAACAACCTCTCATTTTAGACTTGAGGAAATTGACAAATTGAGAACATAAATGATTTCGTATGATAGTTCTAGCCGGTTTTCATGGATAGGAATGGCAAAAATTTGATATGTTGCTGAATGTTTTTTGTAGGTGTCTACTTGCTTTTAATTAATATACAGATCTTTGTTGAGCCTCCAATTTAAAAAAACTTATTCAAAAAGAAACTTAACTGGAAATTTTTCCCATGTACTATGCCCATAAACTATTAGACACTATTTTTAGTTTCTTCTCATTAAACAGGCATACTTTTCCTATTAGCCTTATTTTTTTCCTCCCCAGCTTGGAAATTTGTTCCCTGGCTATGACCTACTCATTTAGATGCACTCACTATGCAAAAGTTCTTATAGTTGTATAGCTCCCAAAAGGTATAACCACCATTGTTCTCTTTAAGTTTCTGACATCAAATTGTCCTCTTAAGTAAAACATGCTTTCTGTTTCACAGATTTTGCAAGGCTTTCTCAGGATCGATGTGGATGTATATATTGTTGGGACTGACGGTGAGTTGTCTTTCTTTTTTTCACCCTTCATTTAATTGGCCCACTGCCTACTCTGAACACAATAAGAAAGGAACAGGTACCATCCTAATGGGAGGAAAAACAGAAGGGTCTAAATAGCAGGTGGTCCTACAAAAACCATTAAGTAAATTTTATCCTATGCTTTAAAAAAATAACATTAGCAGACCTGAAAAAAGGATTTCAAAGGATTATTAAGAATAATGAAAATGCTCATGATTAACAACAGACAAAAAAGTAATTAGTGAGCTGGAAACTTGAAATTCTTTAAAAAACACTATATTTAATCGTTATTTAGTTTTTTAAGCAGGCCTACTACGTGGGCAGAATATACAAAGACACTCCTAGGAATATGGATATAAAATTTGTGGTTTTTTTTCTTTTTAAGTACATGATATTCAGACATAAATTCTGAGAATTCCCTGGCCACAAAGCATGTCTAACTCCTATGAATTTTTCCTTTGGGTTGTTTAACCTCAACATCTCAACTTGAACATCAAAGATGTTTTCTGCCAGGGGAAAGATAAAGACAATAATCCTTGTATAATATCATTATAATACTCATAAACCTCAGACCGGGTGGGCCTGGTTCTTTGGGGTGAGCGTTATCACTGGTACTTCCCCTTCCCAAGAGGGAGAATGTGTCCCTTCCTTGGAAAGGATAAAAGTAATGCTTACCCTAGAGTGTGCTGGCCTTTCATTCCATCATGGTTTCACCCTTACTACTCAACTGCAAATTCCTTGTGGACAGGGAACTAAATCTTCTTTAAATTTTCTACCCCTCCCCCCACTAGCATGGTGCTCTACAAGCAACTGGTGCTTACTAAATGCTTGTTAAATAAATCAGTGAATCTCTTAATTGCATTTAGCGAGTCCCTAGGTACAATTTCCTAGTTTGAGTCCTAATTTAGAAAGGTAGAATTGGCTAGCACGCAACACACTCTCTTTGCCCTTAGCACTCTGATGGAAGTCTTAAGGGGAATGCAACATCAGCACAGTGTTAAGTTTTCATTGTCATTAGTAACCTCTTTCCGCTTGCTACTAATTGATCAGGGCTTGCAACTACCATGCTTACAAAAACAAAGCCCTCCAAAGACAAGGGAGTCAAGTGCCAAACAATGGATCTGGCCCTTAACATTATCCAGCCTTTGAAGAAATGGGCCTACAAGGTGAGCAACTGAAATTGTTGTAGCTGTAACTGACAAAGGAGGTGAGGCAGCAAAGAATACTCATGTTCAGTCGGGCAGGTAGACTGTGGTTTGCTCTTTCAACTAAAGCAAAAATACAAGCTGAATGCAAAATTCAGCATTGAAACCATTCAGTCGGCAAGGCCATCTGTACAAAAGGATGCTGACTTACTTGAGTCACCAAAAGAAACTATTCTCATGCCGTTCTCACCCTTACTGTCATGTGAATGAGAAGATTTAACAAATGTGTTCATATGTCCTCTAGAAGAAGAAGCTATTGTAATAGTGGGCTAATGGTTTAGTGATATCCTAGCTAGCTGTACGGTGCAATGGGAAAGCATCATGGACTTTGGGACAGAAACTTTGTAGAAGGGTCTGGAGTCTGCTCTGACACTTTATCAATGATGATACTGCAGGCAAGTCATTTAACTTCATCTGTAAAATGCCATTATCCTAATTCGTAAAATGGTAGTAATAATACAGGCTGCCTACATCACAGGGTGGATGTGAGAAAAGTGTTTTGTAAACCATAAAACCTTAGAAAAATACGAGTTATCATTATTGCCAGAGCGTAGTGAGGCATCAAAACTTCAGCCGACATCAATGACAAATGAAATATTTGCAAAAAGTGTCTGTGTCTAAAGCCACCTTAATGAAAGGACTTTGTGTTCAAACTCTTGTTTTCCTTACACATTTTCATTTTGTTTCCATTCAGATGATTTCGTAGAAAAGCTTGAACGGTATGGCTTTTTTGACCAGGAAGTCCAGAGCTCAATGTTTTTCCTGACAATTCATGATGCCATTTTGCACATTTGGATGAAAAAGAACTACACAATTCCAAAGTACGACCACAATCAGGTAGGTAATAATCCCTAGCAACTTTAACATTAGAAGAAAATATTGACATTGAGTTCGTTTAAGAGATTACAGTAGTCTCTAGGAATTAAACTTGACCATTTTGAAAATTGTATATTTTAAAATAAACAGAAATTTCTGCTTGCCTTGTAACCTATAATTTCTTTTTATCTCAGGAGAAAGAAATGAAAGCTGATTTTACTATAAACACAAATGGAGGACTACGCAATAGGGACTACCAGGTAAGGCTCAGTTGCCAGGAATTGACAGATAATTCCCATGTGAAATAGCTCCAAGGAGGATCATTTGCCTTTTACTAACAAACTTCAGGAAATCAGAGGCAGAAATGTATTAAGGAATCAAACAAAGGACAAGTCCTTTGGATTTTCTACAAGCCCTCTGTGCTTTGTTCTTGAAAGATGGCGAGGTAATGTTGCATAGCGGATACGACACTGGATTTGGAATCAGGAAGCCTTGAGTTCAAACCCTACCTCGCTATGTTCTCATTGTGTGACCCTAGGCAAGTCATTTAATCCTTTTGTACCTCAGTTTCTTCGTCTGTTAAATAAGGATAATAATAGAACCTAACTCATATGGTTGTTGTGAGGATAAAATAACATAATGTGCATAAAGCAAATCTGAAAGCACTATACAAACATCAGTCATTTTTAATATACGATCTCCAGGGAACTATTGCAATCACTAAACCTAAATCACTCCCAAGTGTATAGAAAATAATGCCACTGAATTTCTAGTAATAACCTGCAACATTTATATATCATTTATCAAAGTGCTTGCCAACTATTATCTCCTTGTAGCCTCAGACATTCCTAAGAGATAAGGTAGGTGTTACTATCTCCATTCTAAAGATAAGAAAACTGAGGAACTGGAGGTCCAATTAAGGATGGAGCTTGGACTCAAACCCAGATCACCCACTCTATTGCAGAGTTCAAACAGGAAATGGAACTTTGTAGGATACGCTTACCCTTACAATAATTCTTCGAGTTGGGAGGACTATTATTAAGAGGTTTAGACAAAAATGAATGCGGAGAGGAGAATCCAGGAGGTCCTGGCTCTGGAGAGATGAGAATGTGCATTTTTTCTTCCCTTCTTTGAAGAGGAGGTGCAGGACTATGTATGAGTGCATACACCATCAGATTAATTTGATGTGTGGGTTAGTTTTGCTGAACTGTTTTATTCACTCCTTTTTCTACATCTTGCCCTAAGGGATGGTTCCCTGGGCAAGAGAAGGAAGGAGAAACAGATTACAAAATGAAGATGATGAAAAAAAATCAATAGCTATTTTTTTTTTTAAAGAGACAGGAGGTTTAAGAAATAGGTGCTATGAAACTGAAACTATTAAGAAAGAACTTAAAATTCCTCCCCCTGGTGGCTGGCTTCTGAACTGTCACTAAATTAACACAGGTAGGAAGTTTAGCTTCAGGGCTCCTGGAGAGTGTGAACACTGAACAGGCATAAGAAACACCGAGGTCTAATCTCTGGTTTTGCTACCAACTATTTAAAGCAATCTCCCCATCTTTGAAAAGGGAATCATATACCACCCACGCTTTCTCAGAGGGATTTGGTCAAGATAAACGAAAACTTCAACCATTTCAGAAGAAAAGTTTCATGTTACAAGGTTGACAAACTACTAAGGGTTTTAGGTAATACCCTTCAGAAGTGAAGGGGAGAAAAATTGTCATTGTATATTTCATTGATAAACCAAAAATATAATATAAATATATACATAAGGCAGATCCAACCAACATTGCCAGAACTAATACAGTGTTTCATTTCAGAGCACTGAGGGGGTCATACTGCCTTCCCATTCAGAGTGACCATCAGAAGTCCTCCAGTGGCATGTGGCATTACTATACCCAGAGCTATTGCCATAAAACCCACCTTTCTCATCAACCCCAAGAGAGGCAAAGGCTACACTATCTGGAGATGGACAGCCTCCTCTAGCATAAATGCCCCTTTTACAAGCTATGCCTCAACCTAGATTGCTCCAGGTACAGATACAGTTAACCAACTAACAACAAAGGAACATGGGTGGTCACTGACATTTAAAAAAAAATAAAAAATGTTGTGGACATTTATTAATGATCCTGGTTAAACCGGGCTGCCTAGCCCTGCTCTAAACATAGGTACAATGTTCAATCATGGCAATTCTTCAAATTCAGCATGCCTTATATTAAAATAAGTCTTTCTTTCTTTCTTTCAGGTATCCCTAGAGACAAAATTATAATCCAAATATAATTTGGGGAGCTCTTTATCAGACTGTCCAGTACAGAACAACTTTATATCCAGACAATCATCAATACGTTCATACATCATATGAAGAATATTTTTACTAAATGGAATTGTTTCAATCTTTGGAACAAGATTGCTCTAACATAGTACATTCTTCACATGTCTACTATAAAATGATATAAATACTCTTAATTTTTTATTTTATAGATTTATATCAGAAAAAAAGAAATAATTATGTACATATATTTGTATTTATATTGTGCCGATGGATTCTGATCCAAGTCACTGTCTTTGTGTGTAAGGGTTTTTACAATGCATTTACACAACTGCTTTGGACTCTGTAATTTATACACCTTTATAATAATGCATTTACACAACTGCTTTGGACTCTGTAATTTATACACCTTTATAATAATGCATTTACACAACTGCTTTGGACTCTGTAATTTATACACCTTTATAATAATGCATTTGCACAACTGCTTTGAATTCTGTAATTTATAACCCTAGACCTTAAAGTATAGTTTTGCTTTTAAAAATCCTTTCAGTTGCACAGAAGCTTGGTTTATCATTATAAATTTCTTTATAAAGTCTTGAAGAGGAAGAAAGAAAAGTTTCGTAGCCTATCTGTAAAGTTCTTCACTGTCCCATTGTGATTTAAAAAAAAAATCAAGAGAATGAAGTTGCTTCTGAAATATTCCTAGAAGACACTGACCCATCAACACTGGAGTTCATCCTTCTACTGAGATTGAGGCACACTATATCTTTACGCAAAACTAACTTGACCAGAAGCAGCTAATTACCTGGGTGACCTGAGATCGGCTAGTACAAACCTCACATTTTACAGATGAGGAAATAGAAGGCAGGACAGGTGAAATCACTTAGCCATAGTCACAATGGCAATAAGTGGTGGAACCAGAACTCAAAATGAAGTCCTTATATTCTAAATCCAGTGTTCTTGCTGCTCTTCAAGCTGATTTGGTCCTCTCTCTATAGTAAATACAGCAGTAGTAAAATCACAAAGGCATTTTTTTGAATACAAGTATAAATTCTCAACCATTTAGGTGCACATTTCTAATTTTTGTTCCCAATTTTTAATTAGTTCAGTTACTAAACAGGGCTAAAAAACTTAAAATTTTAATTTAGAGAGAGATAAAAAGGAAATAGGTAATTCACATTGGTCATGTTAATCAGAAATTAAAAATAATAAATGATCAGAATTCTTTAAAGAGCTATTTCAAAAAGGATAAATTAACATGTCTTTTGAATTGATGGAGGGGGCAGACTTTTGTAAATAACAAAAAGAAAAATGAGTGGAGGAAAAAACATGAAAGCTGTCATCAAGTTATCCCGGGAGCATCAAATAATCAGTGCAGCTACAAGGCATCCGCCCCCAACTTCGCCAACTAAAATTATGTGGAACATGGATTTCAGGTTTTGTCACTTTCCAATTCATTTGATCAGGTAATGGGAGTTTTCCTAGGTTTGCTCTTAGCAATTGCCATTTTTTCTGTGTCTCTTAAGCAGGACTGGGAGTGAATGAGTGAAAGAAAAACATTTATTAAGTGCTTATTATGGATAGAGCACTGTGTTAAACACTAGGGATATACAAAGAGACAGGACCTGCTCTCAAGGAGCTCACATTCAAATAAAGGAGACAACACACATGGAAGGCTTTCGATGCAAGACAAATGGAAAAGTCCCATGGTCCCTAGAGTGCAGTGGTAAAGCAGATGGTAATTCTGAAGCATTTGTATTCCCAAGGCTCTTGGGTTTAGAGTCCTGGGCTATCTCCAGCAGGGTCTGAGGAGAGATGACTGACCACCAAGATGGTAGTGATGGTTTGATTTGTTGGGCACATGCTGCTTCCTATCTCTCCCTCCAGGGGCTTTGCTGCTTCAGTTAGGTTGGCTTGTCTTGAGATGGGGTGGGGGTGCAGCACAATTGGTGGAGATAGCTGGCCCCTCATCTGCACAGGAGTTGCCTTTCCTAATGATGGCTGTGAGGGCTGAACTGTGTGTTAATCTGCCAGTTGGTCATCAGTTGTTGCTTTTGGTAACTAGGAAACTGCAGAACAAGTTCTGTTCTCCGACCAATTCACCAAATATTTAGTAAAAGGCAGTATAGCTTAGTAGGGAAAAACTAGTAGATCTGGAGTCAAATGACCTGGGTCGGACCTGATGCTGACTTGTGGTATGACCATAACAGTCACTTCACCTGCCTCCATTTCCCTATCTGTAGAACAGAGATAATACCTTACATTTAGCACACTATATTGTCATGAGAAGAGCATCTTATAAACTTTAAAGCACTATAGAAATGTAAGCCACTGTTATTAACCCCCTTCGCATGCAGAAAACTGGCTAAGATCGGGGGAGATACTAAATTTAGACGACATTAATTTCATAGAACTCATAAGCTATTGTGCTCATTTGTCTCAAAAAACCCACTAGAATTTAATGAAGTGATCTTTAAAAAATCCTTGCATATGGGAGAAAAAAAGAGATGTTGTGAGAAGGAAATAAAGTATGCAGGTGGAAACAAATTTGAAGGAAAAAAATGTTTAAATACTCATACTCAGAGGATGATAAAGCAGAAACTTAGAGGCAAACTAATCCAGCCTCATTTTATAGATATGAAAACACACCCAGAGAGGGGGATTTGCCCCAAGTCTTTAGCAAATTAGTGGTAGTACCAGCCCCTGTACAGTACCAGTCCAATACCTCTTTTCTTTGCATTTAATGGTGCAGTGGGTAGAGGACTGCACCTAGCGACTGAAGTTCAAATCCAACCCGAAACAGTTTGACCTTGGATAAGTGGCTCAATTTCTGAGTTTCTTCATCTGTAAAATGGTGATTACCTACCTCCCAGAATTATTGTGAGGACTAAGATAGCTGTAAACTGCTTTGCAAACATTAAAGTGCTATAGAAATGCTAGCTATTAATATTATCATCATCTTCACTGGTATAGGATCACAGATTTAGAACTGGAAGGAACCTCAGAAGTCATTTAGGCCTAGAGAGGTTAAGTGACTTGTCTGAGATGCCACAACTGGTGTCTGAGGCAGAATCTGAATCCAGCTCTTCGTGATGCTAAATTTGGCTCTCCCCACCAAGCAATGCTGATCATGTCAGGGAGTCAAGAGAACTTGAGAAAGGACAGGTAATTATACAAAAGAAAGACAATGAGCTGAGGCATGCTGACTACTATACCTTATTGCAACCAGCTATTTTCTGGAAAGCCCAGCAACTTAGACTTTTCATCTTATTTTATCACTTATCATGCACGTGTTAACTGTTTAAAAAGCAACCCTGATCCAGGACACAAGAGCAACAGAGAAAGAAAGAGCAATGGGTAAAGAGCTACTAAAATCGGCATGGGCCAGATCCTTATAAGACTGAACACTATTTGCTAATCTCAGCCCCATTAACTAAAGAACTTGAAAATCAAACGAATACCACAAACATTACTAAAGATGTTGAAATTAATATCTAGGAAGTGAAGCAGATTATTCAAACTAGAAAAAAAGATGAGTAAAGGGGGTAGAGAGAGAAGATACTTAGGTATAAATGAGAACCTTTAAAGTCTTGAATAGACTATTAAGGAAAGTCATAGAGCCCATCAGTTCTCCATCTGGAGGTGGATAGCATTTTTCATCATATAGAGAACTGACAGATTCGGAGTACAGATTGAAGCAAAAATTTTCCCTTTTCTTGCCTTTTTTGAAATGTGACTAAGGCAGAAATCTGCTTCGCATGACTTCATTATTTGTAATGGGTTTTGTATCTTTTGCCTTCTGAACTGGTGGGAGGGGGGTGAGGTGGGGAGAGAATCTAGAACTGAAAATGAAATAAAATCAATTTTTTTTTAAAAAAAAAGTAAAGTAATAGAACCTATGCTATGTATCTTTATGTGTAGAATGGATTTTAATCCAATGCAGCTTGAATGTGGAGGCTATTCAAAATTCTCTTCTTACTGGGTATTTTAATATCTAAAGGTTTAAAACAGTGATAGAGATAAACTCTCAGACTTTCAAGACTTTGTTTAAAAAAAAAAATCCAGAACTTAATAGAAGATTAGACATACAAGAACCAAGAGAAACATAAGGTACATACCAAAGACTGACTATAAGAGATTCATAAGCGCGGTTCACCTTTTATGTAATGTAAAATGTAAAATGCATGTCTAAGATTCTTATTAATAATTGGCAAGCTCATAAGAAAGAGGGATGTAAACCTATGATATGAATTTAAAAAGTAAAACCATTTAGAAACAGCTAAAAAGTATTTTATACAAAGGAGGTACAAGAGGAAGAAAGGATACAGAGGAATTAGATGGGCGAGCAGGGCTGGTAGTTCTGGTAAAACCTACTTTCATTGGGAATGAGTTTAAGAGGGAACTATATATATATATGGATATATATATATATACACACACATAAATACATTATATATATTTAGAAGAGTATAAAAATCTACTAAATTTAGAATAAAATGGTAGGGGTGTAGAGAGGGGGAGAGGACAAGGGAGGGATTTTTAGAGGAGAGAATGAGGGAATAGGTAAAAGGGGAGTATAGAAGGATGTTTAGATTTATGGGAATGGGAGGACAGGAGAGGGATCCCTGGAGGGGGGTAGGCAAGTAACAGGAGGGCAAGGTAGTCAGTAGAAATAAAATAGAGGAATCAGGAGGGATAGGAAACAAGAGATATGCACAAATATAAAAAACAAAGGTCAGGAGTAGAATATGTTTGGGAAAGTATATGTCTATATATGTATGTAAAAATTTATAGCTACAGAGAAACATATTTAAACTTTATTGTAGCCTTCAGGGATGGGGTGGAGGGAGGAAAGAAAAAGAACAAAGTAAAAAAGTATGCAACAGAAAACAAAAGCAAGCTCACAAGGAATCAAAGATGGACAATTCTCAAACACAACACGTATTATTTATCACATAGGCTTTCTTGAAATGAAAATCTAGTTATATTTTTTTGAATCCTCTCTTACGTTCTGCTATGAACGCATGGCTTTTTTTCTTTCTTACTTTGTATTTAAATTTCAATATTTAAGTTTATGATATGTTTCATTCCTTTTCTCTATTCTGTATTTGTGTTCTGGCCCTTGAGTCTAAAATGAAATTAAATTAAAAATAAAAACAAAAACAGTGATAGAGGTGAAAGAATTACAATTTAAAGTATTACTTTAGGAAATAAAACAGAACATTTTCCCATCTTGATGTTAGAAAATTCAAGTGACAAAACCATGAGAAGACTTGAAAAAAATCTATCTACATACTTGGTTCTGAGAAAATAGTAAAATAACTTTTCGTTTAGTCTTACACATTATTCACTTGTTGAGTTGTATCTATGTTGTGGGCATTTCCATGTTAACCATGTGTTCACACACACAACAGTATGATCAAAAGAATACCACCTTACACATCTGGTATAAAGGAATAAGAAGCAATTTGCTACTTTGATTGAGGAAGACGCTGAACTTGACTCTGCTCCATTTTTTTCCTTCCAAGCAGTCCATTCTAGAGGTGGGATCATCATAAAGAATCAATCCAAGATGTTAGCTAAATTAACACGTTGGGATACCCCTTGTTGTCCAACTCTATGACCCGATTTGGGGTTTTCTTGGCAAACCCACTTCAGTGGCTTGCCACTTTCTTATCCAGCTCATTTTACAGAAGAGAAACTAAGGCAAACAGGGTTAAATGACTTGCCCGGAGCTACTTAGCTAGTAAGTGTTGAGGCCACATTAGAACTCAGGAAGATTCCTGATTCCAAACCCAGTGCTCTATTCACTGCGCCATCTGGCTGCCCTTTGAGATACCACAGGAATATTTAAAGATGAGGTTTTAAAGATATAAAAAATAACCCTGAAGAATTCAGAAACACACACACGGACACACACGTACTCTCCCTCATCACCCCATAAATTAATAACAGCAAAACATTCCAGTTATATATCAACACAAGTTATTTATAATACCTGAATTGTTGCCTTTTAGAGTCAAAGAAATGTTAAATTTGGTCTCAGAAAGTTAAATTCAAGGTAAATAAGAAAATTCTGAATTGTCCCAAGCATATCACTATTTGGTAAAAATGCATCTAGGCAAAATAAGTATTTATGCTTCCATTTTATTGTTTTTAAGAATTAAACTGCCACCTCAGTAGTCTAAAGAGCAATATAATGAAACATACATACATTTCATTTAGACTTAACGTCCATCATAGTTGTAAAGGATTCCCTGAAATAAAGCTGGGTTTCACATGTTTTTTATCTTTCAAAAAGAAGTACTAAGGTTTTGTGTTACACTTTCACCCACCCACCCAATAAACAATATCCAGTCGTCTTTAAGCCCAATATCATTTAAAAATTGTCTGCAACATATTCATTTGATATGGCTCCCTGTATTAGAAATATACACATTTCCCAAGTTTAACTGCAATAAGCTATCACTGAAAAAAAAATGCCTACTTCTACAATACGTGGGATTTATCATGATACTAAACTTGTCTCCAATATGTAGGCTAAGTGGTTTCAAACTGAATATAGTTTCAAATTCAATTCTAGGACATTTCACAGAAAAATCTTCATGAAAACTAACAAGCCTTAAAAAATTAATTCAACTATCTTTTTTGTGACATGAAGAAATAATAGTTCTTATCTTTTTAACAGCCCTTAATTAGAAAGGGGTGGGGAAAGGAAAAGGTGACTTTGAAGGGATGAAAGGGGAACTCTGCTCAGGTCCAACGGTCTGCCAGAACAGGATAGAAGTATTTATCACCAAAACTTGGCACTACTTCACCCTCACACTTCTAATAACAAGAATTTCTTATTTTCCTACTAGAAATATCACATTAACATTGGAGTCTGACTGCTAATATGAAATTACATTTATGGTTAAGTTGTACCTGATTCAATTTTTGCACTAGCTATTTCAGGCAAATGAAATAAAGGTCATTTGCATTACCTCTAACTTCAACTCTAAGCCTGGAAATGCCTTTATATCTAATTGTCAAAGTGAGAAAAGCTTTTCACCTTTTTCAACTATCTGGCCGAGTAATCCGATTAAAGATGGTCATACTTTGCCATAAAGTATAAAACCAGCAAATTGATAGACTCCTAAAATGTATGCGCTAAATGTATATACTACAAACTATCTACTGAATGATTTGTGCATTCCATAAATTTTGTTTGTACTATACAGCACTGTATAGGTAAAAAAAAATCTTCACATGGTTTACTTATGACATTCAACTCTACCCTAAGGAATGTTAACTAACACATACTTGTTAGGTTTAAACTAGTAATTAATCATCTAAGTTGGATTGTGAACAAGACCCTGTAATGCAAAAACTGACTCTAAAAAGGCACATTATAAAGTATGGACATTCATCTAACTTTACTATCACTTTCTCTTTCCACATGTGGGAATGAAGCAATTTAATACAGCTCACTAACTCCATGTTAAATTGTTTAAAAATTAAGGTTAGACTGTTTTACCATCAGGACTCAGCCATAAATTAGTACTTTCACAGTTCAAACTGGAGGGGGAAGCCCTATCATAAAGTACATAAAACAAGCCTGAGTTTATTTGTATTTCCAGAATAATTTCCTTCATTGATATATTATTTAAATGCCTTAAACGGTATTTAAACTCTAATTTGAAACTCTATAAACAAGAAACCACTCAAACCCAAGACTAAGCTCTACTTCGGAAAAAAGGGATTTTTGGTAGTCTATACTGTTCTAAATCTTTCTCTTAGGACAAATAACCAGAGTAGGACATATGTATTTCAACTGAATGCTATCATTTAAACAATTTCTATAAAATAATCTCAGATCAGACTAATGAATGTGGTACACTCTGTGAGTCCAATCGTCAGTAAACAAGCAAGCGCAATGGCATCACCAGCTTGGAGCCAACAAAATCTTACTTTAGCCCTGACTTTCTGAACAAGTGAAGGATTTTAACATCATTAACATGAACTGATGTTATTATAGTACTGCAATTTCAATATATTTGGTGCTCCTGAGGTTGCCTAAAAATCAAAGGCATTTAAGTGAAGTGCAAAACGTATTGTGCCTAAGACTTTCAGTGCAGTGCCTTGAATGTGGAAGAATTGTACTTTACCATTAACTGTCTGCCTTATAGTAAACTAGAAAATTTGTATACTCGTAGCATTTTATTTTAACCTTTGGGAAAATATTAGTGGCAAAACATATGGTTTTAAGAAACAGTATGCAACTCCACTCAAGTTCACATAAAAAATAGCATCTTTACAACCATATTGAAATTTAATTATTTTACACAGGTTAACAAAATGTATCACAAGAAAAACTAAACATTGGATTTAACAAAAGCAATACTTCTGAAAGTGGTACAATGTCTGATATTTTTTTTCCAGGAAATAATATTACAAAATGATCAACTCTGGGGCAATTTACCACACTAGGGGCACAAAGTTGTTAAAATATAGCTGTGCTCTACTGAGCCACTTATCTGCACTACAGTATACTTGAAGTCAGTCCTAAGGTCAAGGCTTAAAAACATTTTAAGATACAAGACCCTAAGAGTGTTTTACAGCCACCTCTGTAAGAGGTGCTTCTCCTCTCTCAAAATACATAGTTCCCTCCCCTCCCCTAACCCTCACTGTATCTTCAGTTCAAAACACTACTATCATTGGTAATATGGTCTATATCTCGTCTGATCAGGGTGATGTGGTCCAGGAAGTGGGGCTTGAGAGGGTGGACCCTGCATTCTTGGAGGCGGAGGTGGCCCTCTTGGTGCAGGCCATATACCAGGACTCATTCCCCCTGGCTGTGTGAATGGAGGGCTTAGAGTTCCTTGATCTTCAGTGAACTGTGGCAAAGAGTTAGGATTATAGTGGTGAGGAGGGGGTGCATTTACAGGGGGACCACCATGTTGAGGAGGAGGAGGTCCTGGTGGAGGATGATTCATATATGGTGGCATCTGGGCAATGATGTGTCCAGGGGGTGGGGTAATTGGTGGTGGAGCAGAGGTCATTGGTGGAGGAGGAGCTTGGCTATAAACCATATGAGGAGTACCTGCTGCCTGGGGAGGATGCTGCATTGGATGGCTTATTGGTGGTGGTGGAGGAGGTGGTGGTGCATAATGTTGCTGTGGAGGCATAATATGATGAGGGTGAGAAACGACTGGTTGGCCCTGATATTCAGGATGATGGTGAGCAGGTGCTGGAGCTGGAGGTGGTGGTTCTCTGGCACCTGAATTTGAATCATCCTGAATAGGGACAGTTATTAAATTGCTGTGTTTTCTTGTTGAAATTCGAAAGGTTTCCTGACTGACTGAACGAGGTGGAGGTGGAGCCATTGTCAACTCCGCAGGAGGAGCTCGAATATCCTCATGTGGTTGATTATAATGCTCATGTGGCACATGCTGCAAAGGAGGCGGTGGCATCATGATGTGCTGCTTTGGTGGAATATGGCTCATGTGGTGCTTATCTGGAGGCATTATAAAACGATCAGGAATTTCAGCTGGTGGGGGGGCAATAGGAGGATGAACATTTTCAATTGGAGGACGAGTGACAGGTTTTGCAGCTCTCATATGACGGTGATTGATGTGAGCCTGTAAGTCTCTCTGAGACAAGTACGTTCTTTTGCACCCTTGAACAATGCTACACATGAAGAGAGAACCCCGCATACACTGTTCAATTCGTTGCACAGGATCACTACAGCTAAATTAGAAGAAAATATATTGGTTAACTGACAAAAACAATCCCCAAACAATGCATTTTACGCAGCAAACAAAATCTTACCTCTAAATGTTAACAAAGTTATACATAAAACTAGCACAATTTCACATCTGAAAATCATAATGTTTGTCACTTAAATCCCAACTTCCTACTAGCTTTTATTTCCCAGTAGGATGTTAACTCCAGGTTAAACTTAAAAACAAAAGTATATATCCCACTCATATTTTTAAAATATCCTTAAAATCTTACAAAAGCAAATTCCTAAGTTTTGAATTTTCTAAAAGAATCTTATACTCTATATCCCATTCAAATACATGTTAGCAATGATAGACTAGAAGATTTAGCACTTGTGGCCTAAGAAAATAAAATTTTCAAGTCTGGAGTAATTCATTAGTTTGCTAACAATCATCTGTCAGGCACTTGGGGGTGAGTTTAAAAAAAAAGACAAGATAAAATTCCACTCCTTTTATAGTTTTTCTCAAAGAAATATCAGTAAGAGCTTTCAAAATTCTTATTTTAAATCAGGACTATCCAAAATGCAGCCCAAAGTCCACAGTGAGATTTATGCAGCCCACCTACAAGCACAGAAATTGACATAAATGCTTTAGTAAATGAAGCCGAGCTACCGCAGAGCTCTCACTAAAATGGCAAATCAAATATATTCTAATATCATTTACTGTTTCAATAAAAACCTAAGGTTGGGCAGCTCTGTTTTAAATAACAAACCCAGAAGCCTCTGTAAAATACTATGCATAGAAAACCAGCGACTTATTTTAGTCATTTGAGATAAAAAGTTTACTAAAAGTTACATTTTTAAACAGAGTATCTCCTCTTAACTTAGGGTCATTATTACAAATATCATTTATTGGGCTGTAATACTACAAAATGCCACAGACCAAATGGCTTCCAGGGTTTTGAGTTCTTTTGTCTAATTTTTGTAAATTTCCTATCTTTTCTGTCTCTGTTAGCACAGCTGGGCATAAGTGTCTTTTTTGACAAAAGACAGGACCTGACTTTTACAATACTAAATTATTTTTCTAAGTACTGTAATTCTCCAAAATCACATCAGATATTATCAATAACTAAAAGGTTAACCTTCAAAAGGAATGGATAAATGAAAGAATGAAAAGAGAGGTGTTTGTCCACTGTAAGTGGGCTGGCAACAAAAAAGGCTTTCTCCCCAGAAAACAGACCATCTCTCAACTAGGATCAGGTATAGAGAGGTAGACTTTTCTAGGTGTTCCAAGCTGTACTAACAAATCTGTTCTGGAATCACTAACATGCACCCAGAGATCATAACTAGGGAATCAATCCATATGCCAGGATCTTCATTCCCAATTGATCATTCCCTCGATCTTAAGCAACCCAGGGTTTTAAATGTAGTACAGAGTCTCCCATCAACATCAAAAGAGGTTTCACAGCTTAAGTTTAACAGAATCTAGTACCTATTAGCAACTTTTGTAAGAGGGCTTATTGACAGAACCTCAAGGCAAATACAAAATGCACTTCAACTAGAACACAATCGCCAGAGCATACAAACTTTCCTTTTTTAGAATTTAATGTTCTTACCCTGGGCACATCTTATCTGCTTTTTTCTCATGCAAAATGGCACAGTCATAGCAAAAAACATGCTTGCATGGGATCTGTAAACAGACATCATTACAGTCAACACCTTATAATAACTTGTAATTTTTCTATAAAAAGATTTAACATCTATCCAATGCTAAAGACATGGAAACTTTTATAGCCTCATTTTCCTATACTCTTTTTCCCTAGAGATAGTACAAAGCAATATATAATTTAACTAAATCTATTTAATATACATTCCCCCCACCCCAAAAAAAGTCCCAACTACTGACGATATCTCACAACAAAATGTAGTGATCACTAATTCCATAAATAAGGGCATATGCATGTGTATATTTACATGGAACAAATAAATTGTTATCATAAAACTATCCTATGAATTTAATATGGCATAGAAGCTGAGCATAGAACTAAAGTAACTATCTATTTCCCAGTCAATGTATTAATCTAGACAAGGAGAGGTAGTGGTCAGGGGACGGGGAGGAAGGAAAAAGGCAGACAATAAGATGAACCATTAGTGATAAAAGGAACAAAGGAAGATGAGTTAAACTAGTGGACTATAGGAATAAGACTCCAAGAAAATTTCAAAGCCACATTTTGCTGAATGAAAAGGAAGTGGGAACAAGAAAGGGAGGCCAAAAAGATTCTGGTGATCACAGTTATAATTAGCTTTAATGACAGGGATGCGTATGATACCATTATTAATTAATAATGAAAAAACACTCATCTGCATTTACCTCATAGGAAAAAAGAAGCTAGAAGTAGTATATGTTTTATATCAATCACAATGTATGCCAGGGCTGTCCAAAATGCAGCCCACAGTGTGATTTATGCAGCCTGCCTACAAGCATAGAAATTTACACAAATGCTTTAGTAAACAAAGCCAAGCTACTGCAGAGCTGTCACTAAAATGGCAAATCAAAATATATTGTCTACTGTTTCAATAAAAACATAAAGTTGGACAGCCCTGATGTAGACCATTATTGTGGCTAAGATGACTACAAAATCTTAAAGGCAACATAAGGAATCTAAGCCTGGCTCTAGGATCATTCCCTCTCTTATAAGATATAGTGAACAAGGCACTGAACAAATAAAGCATCACTATCTATATGGTTCAAGGCTTAATCTGTATGGCATCTAACAGCAGCATCTGTTCAGAAAGAGAAAAAAGTTTCTACTAGATTTAGTAAAAATAGGGAAAGAACCACCAATATTTAAGTTGGTCTTAATATAGGGTCAAGTGTCCCCTGGTTTGGTGGAAACTCCATGTCCTATGGTGATGGGCTTTCCTAGGGTAAAGTCTTTGGTAGAGGAACTGATAACACATCTGATTTTGTGACTGAAATGGGTTAAACCATGAACAAAATGTGTCTCCACAGGAAGGACAAGACATCCTAGAGAATCTTTATAGGGATGGGAGAAAGAACCACGTGCCTAATGGTTAAGAAAGTCTCCCTAAGAAAACTCCTACAGTGTCTCCTCACACAGACAAGAGCATCAGGTAACCCATTTAATTCAATAATACTTACCATGCGACCATAAATTTTAATAGGTAATCCACATTTATCACAGAAATGGACTGGAGTATCATCCTTTTCACCTAAGATGTTTATCTGTTGAAATGACATTATTATTAGATTGCCTTCTTAAACTTAAATAGAGCCATTGATAGTAAATACCTAGTATGCTGGGGTCTATTTTACAAATGCTAATTTAAAAATTAATTTACATGAATGTCATAATAGCCATTAAAACAAGAGTTTTTGTAGAATTATTGTGCAGAGACCATATTTTCTTTTTATCTTACTCAGTACCTAGTACAGTGAATTACACATAGTAGAAATATATAAATATGTAATATATCCCAAGCATGGTACAATGGATACAGGACCAATCCTGGAATCAGAAGACTTAGCCAGATAAATCCTGCATTTGACAAATATTAGCTATCTGACTATGGACAAGTTATTTAACCTCTCAGTCATTTAGGCAACACTCAGGTTATAAATTAGAGACAAAGCATTCATTGGAATCAATTGGAGTGAGTTCCCCAGAAATTATAAATCACAGGTGTGGAACAAAAAATATGTATATATCTACCACCATACTTATAAGTAGTTGTACCTGAAAGTCCCAAAAAAGGTGTCCAGGAAACCTTCGCTGATTTCCAAACAGGTCACCCCCTTTACAGTCATACCGTTCTTCTTCATTATAATCGAATCCTTCTGAGGAGAAAGAACAAGTATTACCTACACACTTTTCAAACTGAACTAAGTCACTGCCAAAGTGCAACTAGCAAACAATTAGCCAAATTCTTTCATTTCACTTATAATACACAGTTCATATAGAAAAAACACATTTAGTGACAACGTGAAATAAAACCTCATTTGTGACATCATGGCATAGTGATTAGAGAACCAGCCCCAAAGGCAATCTCTGCATCTGACACACAGTGGCAAGGTGTCCCTAGGTAAGTAAATCATTTACTCTCTGTATCCCAGGACACTCTCTAAGACTATAAGTTGCAGAGAAGATGCCAATCTGCACTGGTCAAGGGAGTTTTCCTTGATAAGGAATCTCTATAATGACAAAATCACAGGTCTGGTCCCACCATTCTTGTTATACTTAAATTTTACAACATTCACTATCATATTTGTGGGCCATTTACAAAAGTTACCTGTCTCAGAAAACAATCTATTTTGAGAAAGGAAAAACTTAAGATTTTTTTTTTTAAATGAATACATGAAGACACTTTTCAGGGATTCTCCCATTCCTGAGTAGGTTCCAAGGCAGAATTCCTGAGTAGGTTCCAAGACAGAATCATTAAATAAAAAAGGTTCTTCCACTTTTCATTTCTAAAATGAAAGTAGTAATAGGCTTAATAGAAAAATTCAAATGCCACCATTCTTTTTTAACTATAACCTCTACATGATAATAGAGGAGCCAACAAGCTATAGTGACTAAAGGGTTGTTCTTAGAATCAGAAAATTTGGGCCCCAGAATTACCTGCATAACCAGGAGAAGTCACCTAGACTCTCAAGTGTCTGATTTAATTTTATAGACTCTAAGTTACAGATGAGTTACAACCAATCTACAGCTTTAGGGCTTCTCCAACATGCCCTCCCTTCTCTAGGAAACTCATCACTGGGAAATTTCAGTATGCTGCAAGATTGAATATGACTGGTATTCTCGTCTCATCAATACACTCTGATTAGACGCTACAACTGGAGGGCAGGTCCATGAGTTCCAAAGCCTCTACTTGGAGTGGGTTCAGCATCTTCTCCCCATTTCCCACCACCTCCATAGTTTATGGACTTCTTTGGAATTCATCAATATAGGCCCCACTCTTTTCAGCTTCCTTTTGTGTGTAGTTTTCCCCTGTTAGATTCTAAGTTCCTTGAAGGCAGGGACCATCTTTGCACAGAGCAGGTACTTCACAAATGTTTCTTTACTACAAGGAAAATGTATCTGTGCCACATACACAATATAAGACAACAACTCTGGAGAAATATCAAGGACAAGGGGAATCAATTTGGAGAGCTTAGTTAAAATACCAACTTTAATCATCTCATCTCATTTAAAAATATACAGGTAATTGATTTAACACTACTGATTCTCCTTAGAATTCACTTCAATTTCAGAAAGCCAAGTTGAGAAGATTTTTGTCATGCCTTCTGGAATAGTAACTAGAAGCAGAACAACCACAATATATACATTTCTAAGTTAGTTTCAAGGCTGGACTAAATATCCTACAACAATGATAAGCATGGAAAAGTGGCGAGGAGAGAACTTTCTAAAGGTGGTACTAAGGAACTGCTCTTAAGTACTAGAATTTAACTACCTTGCACTTAAAAAGGAACAAATAAAGTAGAATACAATAGCAATCTTAACAAATGTGATGAAGTGGCAGTTTCTTGGAAAGTTTCCTCAATCTACTACATTATCTTGTTCATAGGTCTCACACCAACTACATTTTAAAATAAAAGGGGGCTGGAAGGCTATGAGTACTTTCAAAACCAACTCCTGTATTTCACTACATAATTGTCACTGATTTTATGACTTTTTTTTCTTGCAAAAGTGGGGTGTCACCATTATGTGAAGCTTTCCCCCACCCAAAAAAATTTGAGCCAGCATTACACGAAAATCATTTATTTACTAAACTGTATTGCTAGCAGATGAACTATACAGTTTAGCTAGGACAGGCACTGCCCATGAGTCTTCACTGAGTTGAGTGACAATACCGTTAGTCCTGCAAAACTCTACTCGTGGCTTCCGGAAAAATATTGATAATGCATGTGCACTCTGAGAATCCTAGGCTTGTGGCTCACAATGTGTGAGGGATAAATGTGTATCCATATGCCACTGGTGAACACACTGCTGCTCTGTTTACCTTTCAAGTGGCATGATGAACAGAATTATACCATGCAATGGTTACATGACAAAAGGTTATAAACCAATTTTTGGAATAAAAAAAAAAGAGGGTGCAACAATTATGCAGTAAAATACGGTAATTTCTGAGCCAGTCAACAGCAAAAAACATTTCAGGCCATACACTCTACCATTACCCTTTGTATAGCTATAATATCAATGCAAAAACCACGTTTTCTCATCTAGGAGTTGCCTGATCAAATCAAGTTCTTTCCCAGGGGGATCCTACATATAATTAGGGGAAGACTGCATCTCAGTCTGGGAGGTCATTGTCTTTGGATGTTTATAGTGAAAGTATTTAAAAATTCCTAGCTGTCCAGAGATATTTGATAAGGGTTGGGAGTAAGGAAAAATTTTTAACATAAATTCATTAATTTTTTCTAACTTCAACATACATAAACATTAAAAGGCAAAGTAAAAAAAATCAAAATAAGAGGATTAGAAAGAATATTAAAACGGTGTATGAATAAAAGAAAGAAGGCAATGTAAAAAATTAAAATTGCATGGGCTACGCTGTGGAAATTAGTATAGGTATACAGGCAGGACAGAGATAGTAACATGCAGAGATAGTAAAATGATAAGCAGCTATTTCGAATTTATTACCTTCATCACCAGGTTGCGTCTTAGAAGGCATCCTGTTCATAGTCCTTGGAGTTCGAGGAGCAGGTTTGGCTTTGTTTGTCTGTTTGGAGATTAGCTTTATAGGGATTCGTCTTCGAACATCAAGGCCACCCAACGATCCAGAACTGTTAGTGCCTTGCAAATCATTGTCTATATTAAAATAAAAGTGACTTCTTTCAGTTTTCCCTCTTAAAACATTCTGCCAAAGGTACAAAGTAACCTACCAAATACTACCATGCTTTAATGTCAGAAGTTCTGATTTTAAATACCACAATCACGTCTAATTGCAACAAACCTCATAGTATTTTTGCTATGATATGAGATGCTGGAACCTTGTCATGACAATTCCTCACCAATCTGTTAGTTCGATGAGAGATCGTGTCTTAATTAAAAAATTTTGTATCTTTTCCAGCTTCCACTAAATTCCCATCCCTGATACCTTATCATGATGTAGAGATGACAAGGCTTTTCCAAGGCTACCCCAGTGGAATGTAAGTACTGAAAGGTCCTACACCAAGTTGGAAAGACTTCAAAGATAAGCCCTCTGATGGGTTGTCATTTGAGGACCAACTTCACAAGGTTTGTAAACATTTGCTACTGGATAAAAGTAGCCATTAGGTGATGAAATTCTTTGGCCATAGCAACTCATGAAGACTGGCTGTTAAGTTGTTGCTATCGGCATAGGTAGCAGTGACCCCCTCTCCCACACAAATGAAATTCTGGATCTTTTAAAGTATAAAATAAATATTTTTCCTAGCACAGGTCTATGTATATGGCAAGTGACTAATATATTTATTAAAGTGAATAAAATAAGATTTTAAAAAGGGATGTAGATACAAAATAAGGAAGTATTTTCACGTGCAGGCATTTTATCAAAAGGAAGCATATCACAAAACATATGCCTTTCTCTCTTAATATACACATAAATAGTAGAGTAACTAAAAGCCACATTCCTGTGGCACAAGAGTAAAAGAAGAAATAATGTATTAGATGTAAGGCATTCCTAGACCTATATCATAGTCCAGAGCTGCTATTAGCAGTACTTTTTTCCACCCAGAGTAGGTTAAGAGAAGTACTTATAGTAAAACAGAACAAAATTCTTTACCTCCAAAACATATGGATTACATATGTAGATAGATACATCCTTCTAAATGCATAACAAAGATTATTTCCCAGAAACAACTGTTTAAGGCTGAGGAGTGACTGTCCAATTATAGGAAAAGATGTTACTTTTTACTTATAAAACTAAGCCAAATTTCAGTTAATTACAATAATTTTTTTTCAGTTACTTTTGTTAGGCACTTGAGGAAGTTACTGCGCTGTCTAAAGATTTTTAGGACAGCTAACTAAACTGTTCAGAAAGGATTTAGGTAAAGCCTGCTTGAAGGTATTAAACTGGACTTGATGAACTAGAGTTAAGTTCAAGAGGTATTTTTAGGTTTGTTATCATTAAAGGATCATGCTCAATGCTACAATTCATTCTTTTGATCAATAGGAATCTATGATTCTATGGAGGGGGAGAGTCAAAACTGAACCTTAGACAATGCACTTCAAGAAGCATTTATTAAATGCCTCCTATAAGCTTGGGGCTATGAATACAAAAATAAAATGAAAAGTACCTGCCTTCATTGGAAGGGAACAAGTGGAACATTAATCAATAATCAATCCACAGATATTTATTAGAATGCTTTTTATTATACAGCATTTATAACATACACAAATAAGTAAATACAAAGTGATTTTGGGTAGAAGAGAAGCACCAACAATTGGGAAGATCAGGAAAAGTTTATGGTAGGAATTCCAAGAGGTAAAATGGCAACAAAATAATCCAAAATATCTTTCATTACCAGCTTCTTAGTATTATTTTATAACAACCATTCCTTAACAAGCCATGGTTTTAATATAAGGTGGGGACAAGAATAACAAGGGTGACAGGAATAACAAGGGTAAGAGAGAAAAATAGCATGAAACATATCAAAAAAATCTCTAATGGTCAAAAGTTTCTGCCTATTTCCCTAACACCTTTCACTAAAAGTTCAACCAAGTCAACTTATTTCACTTTTACCTTTCATTTCTGTACTTTTCCTAATGAAGACATTTAAAAACTTCCACAAGAACCAAAAGCCAGGTAAAGAGAATTGTTCGCCACTGACTTTTCAGTTTGGTCCTTTCCTTGCTTAGAACCTCACTTCTAACTTATCCTAGAAGTTCAAAATTATGTTTTTCTAATAATAGTATGTATTATTGTTACCTCTTCATACCTGAACTGAATACTACTCATAATCCTAGTTTTGTATGAAGCTGAAAAACCTGAACTAGTGGGTCTTTATACACTACACAAACTAGTCTGGGGTTACAGCTGCAGCTGGTAAAGTCTGTTCTTTACTGAATTATTGTCTGTGTGTTAAGTTGTACTATCCCTTTACTTGGTGCTCATAAACAAAACATGTTTACTAAACAGTATGTACCCATGTTTTCTAAAACCAGAGTACACTAAAAATAAGGTATATTTCTTACTGTAAATCAACAAGCATTTATTAAATGCTTTATTTTACTATGTACCAGGCACACGTGCTAGGTGCCAGGAGATACCAAAACACAAAACAAAAAACCTCCTGGGTCCCTGCCCTCAAGGAGCTCACATTCTAATGCACTACAACATGAAGTTTCCTTTTAAATACTCCGACAAGGACCACAGAACTTGCAATAAGAAAACAATCCTTGGCTGTTCTATCATAATTTTTCTCAGGATCAATTTTAAAAAACTAGGATCACCTAAAACAGACACAAGCCTCTAAATAAATATGTCTCACTTCCAAAGTCAGGTTTAAGTATTTTGCTACTCTTTTTTTTTTTCGGGGGGGGGGGGCACTTCTGTTACAAAATCAAAGATTTCATCTTTATTAGTACTTAAAACAGTGCAGGCATATAGGTGGCTCAGTGCATAGAAAGATAGGCCCGAAGTAAGGAAAACTCGAATTCAAATGTGTCCTCAGACACACAACACAATAGCTGTGTGAGGTCACTTAACCTCTGTTTGCCTTAATCCACCGGAGAAGGAAATGGCAAACCACTCCAGAATCTTCGCCAAGAAAACCTCATGGACAATACTGATGTGCTATGGTCCATGGGGTCACGAGGAGACGGACACAACTTAGTAACAAGCACTAATAGACAACAGACATCCTATAAGCATTGTTTACAAAGCGCCGAGAAAAAAAAAAGCACGGTTAACAAAGTGGCCGAGACTGGAGAGGGGGAGGAGCTGTTGATAAGCCGGGTCAAAAATGAGGAAGCTCCCTGAGTTTCAAGCTCCCAAACGCACAAGACCCATTGGTGAGGAGAAACAGGAGTAATGGTAGGGTACGGTTTGGACCTTATACAAAGACTGCGCTGAAGTGGAACTCGAGATCACATCCGGCTCCCGCAGCCTATCTACAACAGACCCGGGAGACCGACAACAACGAAGCTCGGGGACACCCGTAGTGTCCGCCCGCCGCTGCGAGGGAGGAGGAAATTGCAGGGACGTCTAGCCCAATCTCTCTACTCCCACAAAGCCAGGGTTGGGCTCTCTAAAGTCCCCTCCCTTCCCCAAAGCCCTAAACCCGCCGGAAAATAGCCCCGGCCGGCACAAGACGCGAAACGCCGAAGGTCGGGGGAAGGAGGGCAGAGAAGGGGAAGGAGGCCTCGGAGAGAACCCAGCGCCCCCCACGCAGCCCCGGGGTCCCACTCTGAACCTAGACGGCGCCGAGGCTGCAGCGCGGGGGGTGTGAAGGGAGGAGTGTAGGCCGAGAGGGATCAGGCCCCTGCCGGGCACGGCCGGGAGGAAGGAAGGGAGGGAAGGGGAGTACGTAAAAGTCCTCCCTCGCCACTGCAACCCATCCCCTGAGGACGAGCCCGGTTCCGCTACGCCAGCCGGGCGACGGCGGGTCTCGGGCCGGCCGAGGGGTCCATGTAAACGAGACCCCCCCCTCCACCTCCTTACCAGTGTGGTCCATGATTCGGCTCGAGGTGCACTCTGGGAGCGGAAGTCAGCTTCGCCCGAGTCGCCACGGGCGCGTGCGCGACGACCCTGCCGAGCCCAGTCAGCGGAAATGAGATGAGGGTGGCTTTGGCCGGGATCTGGGGAAGAAGAAAGTTCGGAGCAGTTTGGAATGGGACGAGGGAGAAAAGAGAAGGAAAGTGAGAACGCACGGAGACGATTTCATGGTAGAAGGGGTCGCCGGGGCGGTCCCTAGGTCCTAGGTACAGGAGAAGACGCTCATCCTCAGATTAAGCCGCTTCTCCCTTTGGCGGGAGAGAGCGGATGGGGAGGGGCGGGAGCGGGGGGGGGGGGCGGAGGGCGGGGGGCGGGATTTCCTGGTCGAAGTACTTCAACTTCCGACAAGCCCCGCGGCTCCTCCGACCTCGCGGAGCCTGGCCTCCTGGGACTTGTAGTTTGAGCTGGACAATCCCCGCCCCCCCCTCTCCCCCCACCCCCCCTCCCCCGGGGACCTCCAGCCTTCTCTCCCACCCACACTCTCCTCCTGTGACTGGTTGTTCTCGGTGCGCAGGCCCAGCCGTTGGGGCTCCTGAGGTCCCCGCGTTCTTCCCTGCTGGCGGCGGAAAGCTCCAACAAGAGCCTTGGGAAAGGCGTGGTTGACCGGCCGCTGGTCCCGGGGGCCCCGGGGAGGCTGCTTGCGGAGATCGGGGTGGGAAGCTAGGACGTGTGCGCTTTTGTTTCGTGTTTTGTTTTTGACTTGGTTTGTGGGGCTACCAAGCCCTGAGCTGGAGACTGTGCCCGTCCTCCATCCCTTAACCTGATGAAAGTTTTTAAAAGAAGTTTATCTAGTTGTTTGGGTTTTTTTGTTTGTTTGTTTGTTTCTGGAGAAGATACTGGGGATGCCATTTGAGGTCCCCAAAGGAATTTGCTTCAGGCCAAAACTAAGGGAGTTCAAACACCGCCCCCTCCCCCACCCACACACCCGGTAAAGGTTTCCCCTACCCCTGTGCTTTTTAACCTGACCGTTTTTAAGTGCTTTACAATCTACAGACATCCTGTAAGCATCATATTTTGCACCTGTTTTGACTTTGAACGAGACATCCATCTCTTGGCTCCGGGCATTTTTTCTGGCTCCCCACCCACACACGCCTCTGCTCTGCCTTCTGAGATCGCTGGCTTCGTTTGAGTCCCATCCAAGAACCTACCTCCTATAGGAAGAATGATGAGTTAACTGTACAGTTAAATTAAGATAATAGCAATAACCAAAATTCTTGGCCTCTATGGACTGTGTGGTGATTATCAATCTCAGCCAAAAAATCTGTTTAGCAGTCTTAAAACAGTGAACTGGATAGATCCCAGCCTCATAGACCTTACTTCTTGCAAGTTATTTCTTTAAGGGTGTGTAAACAGAAGATTAGATGGAGGGAGGCATGTACAGACAAACAACACTCAAATATTTGTGTATAGCATTATTGTAGATGGTTATAATCCCTGGATTTTACATTTGTTAACAGTGAAAAATCAGGAATCAAAGTCCAAACATAGAGTACATGCACAATAGTAACTTGGCTCAAATCCAATTCCTTCCAGGTAATTTTTTTCCTTAAATTTACAGTAGACATATACCTAAGCATTTTAATGTCCAGTTTCTGCCTTTCCTGAAGGTTATAGGAAAGGATTGTGGGATCAATCCATTAAAAAGAACCCTAAAGATTAGGAGTGGGGAACCTACAGCCTCGAGGCCACATGTTGTCCCCTAGGTCCTCAAGTGCAGCCCTTTGACTGAATCCAAGAACAGTTTGGCTTCCCAATGCAGGTTCCCCACTCCTGCTGAAGATGATCTCTGATCCTAAATGAAGAAACTGACAGGAATTTTGTGATTTGTGGGAAGTTCACATAGGTGGAATTAGGTAGACTCCCACTCCAAAACTAGTGCTTTATCCACAGAACCCAAGTAAGGGTAAGACTTTATAGTTATTACTAGACTTTTGCACACTCCAGTCCATCTGCTGCTCTGCCTGGCTTCAGCTCCACGGAGCAAGATAAGATACCCCACAACTGGGGAACCTCGCTGGTCTCTCTTCCCCCAATCCCTCCTTATTGCCTCTTTGTCTGTATTTTTTCCACCATTGGATTGTGAGCTCCTTGAGGGCAGGGATTTTTTTTTTATCATTATTATTATTGTATCCCTGCTCTTGGTATAGTGCTTGGCATGAAGTGATTAATAAATTTGGATTGCATTGGATTGGATTGGAATGGATTGAATTCCCATTAAACGTTATCTTACTAGATTTGTTTCAGTGTTCTAGCCTGTCAAGATATTTTTGGATCATAACTTAATCTGAATTTAGTGATGGTACCAAGTTTTTATCATTGTGGTGTAGTAGAAAGAGTCCTAGAATTAAATTGCCACTTAACATCTGTGTACTTGGTCAAGTTGTTTACACTCTTGGGGAATCTCAGTATTCTCAACTGTATCATGAAGATGTTAAACTAGATTACTTCTAAGTTCTTTTCCAATTCTAAATCTTTGGTTCTCTGTTAAATGTCACAGGACCAAGTGAATCACTGGATCCCAAAGAAGACGTGGATAAGAAAATTGTTGATCATCTATTCTGTAGGCACATCATATCTAATTTTTAGGTCTAATCATTCAACCAAATCTACCTGTATTGTTTCCCAGTTCACATTTCTATTTTTCCTGGAGGAATAGCATAAGAAGCTTCATCAGATGCTTTGTTATAGAAAGTTGAAAAATAGGAGACCGAATGACGAAGATATTTAACAAGTATTTCTGAGAATGGAACACAAAAATATATAAAAATGCAGTGCACATTGAGATAACAGTGGTGAAATAGGAAAGGGAAGGTTTGACCGTGTCATTCATCTTCTACTCAGTAACTAACTCCAGTAGCTTCCTGTCACTCAGGATCAAATATAAAATCCTGTTTGTCATTCAGAGCCCTTCACCTGCCTTCCCTTGTCTCTCCAGTATTCTTACCCTTTACTAACTTCCACATACTTTGTTAGTCAGTGCCACTGGCCTCTCTGCTGTTCTTTGAAGACCACTGAGCATTTTCACCGGCTTTCACCTGTACCTGGAATGCTCTCCTTCCTCCTCCAACCAATCATCTGGTGTCCTCAGTGGGGTTGTTTATGTCTTTGTCTTAAGGCATCTGACTTCAAGTCGAAGCCAAAATCCTACTTTCTGCAAGAATCCTTTTCTGATCTCCCTAAATGCTAGTGCCTTCCTTCTGTTGATTATATCCAAGTTATCCAGTATGGAGCTTGTTTGTACATACTATGCTGTCCCCTCCCTGGGATTGTCAACTCCTTGAGACCAGGGATTATCTTTTGCCTTCTTTGTATCCCCAGAACTTGTCACAATGACTGGTATATAATAGATGATTAAGAAATACTTATTGATTGTACAGGGACCTGTCAAAAGGGAGACATATATTGTGGATATTAATAATATATAAAGGACTTTGTTATCAAGGCCTCAGTCTTTAAAAAGGCAAGTGATTTCAAGGTGGACTACCTTTATTTCAATAAGCTTAATTATGTGAAAAGTTCATCTCTGTCATGTATATACTTATTTCTATTTACTTATATCCCTTTGCTCTTCTCACAAAATTTCAGTCAACAGTACTACATAAAACTCATGTAGTAAGTTTGGAGAAGTTTATGATGACATCTTGCAAATTGACACGTTCACAAAACTGAAGCAGTTTCTTCTGCAGTGTGGAGGTAGAAGACAGTAATTTCTTGATTTAGTTATCTGGATTTTGTATAAAAGACTTGCAAATGTTCTTTGTAGGTAATTGGTTGTTATCATTGTTGTGGGGTTTATTTGTTTGTGGGTTGTTTATTTTTTTTTTTGTCTAACAATCAGTGTTCCAGCTAAACTGGAATACTAACTGTTTCTCGAATTCAAACAGTATGTCTCTTGACACCCAGCCTGACCGCTGTGCCTGGAATGCATACTTTTCCTACCTTTTCCTCTTAGTCTACTTAGCTTCCTTCAAAGACACCACCTCCTAGAGGAAGTCTTTCTTGTCCTGCCTGGCTGTTAGTATCGTCTCACCTCAAACTATCTTGCAGGTGCTTATTTTGTGTGTACTGTTTTTTTTTTCTTTTAATGTATTTTTAACATGTGTGGTTTTCAGCATTGATTTTCACAGCCGTTTGAATTGCAAATTTTCTCCCCATTTCCTC
>CM053623.1:118608977-118629301 GCA_028646595.1 Phalanger gymnotis
CATCCAGGCTGTCCTGGGCTGGAGCCCTGCTTCCCTCTGCCACTTCGTGAGTTCTGCAGCTCTAGAATTGGTTCAGAGCCATTTTTTTTATAGGTTTTTGGAGGGACTTGGTGGGGAGCTCATGCCAGTCACTGCTTCCCAGCTGCCATCTTGGTTCCACCCTCTTGACTTTCCTGTATGTACTGTTTTACCCCAGGAGACTGTATGTTCTTAAGGGCAAAGACTGTTTTTCATTTTTGACTTTGCATCCTGAGCACTTAATCTATTACCTTGTATATGGTACTACAAAAGAAATCATTTAAAAAAAAAATTCGCTGACCAAGATCAAGGCACATTAAGTAGTAGGTGCTCAACAAATGTTTGTTAGAAAGTCTCACTGACCTCTTGGTAGCTTTTTAGAAATCAAAAAAAGATTTAAATTGTTCTGTTAATTCAGGGATTAATTTTTGACATCTTAATTTAATTGTTTAATTAATTGTTGTCACTGGTAGAATTTGGGGTCACACCTAATGTGGAAAAGAATCCAGAAAATATTAAAAGGCCTCTTGTCTAGAGTAGTACTTAGTCTTTTTTTTTCTTGGTGATAATTTGCATTAGCAGTCTGGCAAAACTTGTGAACCCGTTCTCCAAAAAAAAAAAATGTTTATTGCATATAAAATAATGGATGAAAAATGCTTGGTTTCAGTTAGAGGATAGTGAAAATAAGGATGTAATATTTTTCCTATCCAAGTGCAGGGAGCCCCTGAAATCTGTCCATAAATGGACCCAAAGTTAAAAACCCCTGAAGTAGAGTAAGAGACCTATTAAAAAATCATAGTCAAAAGCAATGAAACATTGAGTAGGCCTATATATGGTGTTGCTTCTGATTAGAAGTTTAAGGTCACAGGAATCAAGCAGGCTGTAAAGCCACCATGTTAAATGTTTTAGTACAACTGAAGAGAGCCAGAGAAAGAAAAATAGGAGGTTAGAATAGAGGGAGAAAGCCACAAGGAGAAAGAGGCAATTGTTGCTTATTTTTTCTTCCATGAATTTCAGAAAGTCCTTGCAGGATCCAAGCCCATGAAATTCAGACTAAAGTATTAGTCACCTAATTAAAGGCTTGATATCTGAAGAGGGAGAAAGCTGAGCTGCTGAACTTTCTTGCTTCTCAGATGTTGGATATAGAAAAAAGGGCAGGAGCCTTTTTAGTAGTAAGGCAACAAGCCCAGAAGTAGACACATCCAAACCCTTAAAACAAAGATTCTTAATCTGGTGTCTGTAAACTTGTTTTTTAGAAATATTTTTATAACCGTTTCAGTATAGTAATTCTATGTATTTTCTGCATTCAAACCCGTGATTCTGAGGTGGGATCCATAGGCTTCAACAGATAACCAAAGGGTAGTGACACACACACACAAAAAAAAAAAGGGACCAAAAAGTTCAGAACTTGTTTCCTAAAACCTAAATGGGCCTGATACCTATTAACATTATATCCACCAATGGTTTTCAAGGCCATCCGTGCCAAACCAAGACCAGGACTGCATTACATTACCTTAAAGCTTTACTGTAAGTTCTTTACTGTAAGTTCTAAGTAATTCTGTAACTCTAAAGAGAGTCAACAAAAGGTAAGTGATGTTAGCAGAGAACCTAAATATATTTAAGATTCTGTTCCTTTAAATCTTTCTCTTAACTATATTTCCATATGATTTTCCACATAAAATAGTCAACTTTACTTTTTTTCATCACTCACAGGATGCAGTAATAGTAAGCACTAAGGAGGGCAGCTCAGTGGCACAGTGAGTAGAGCACTGGCCCTGGAGTCAGGAGGACCTGGGTTCAAATCCAGCCTCAGACACTTGACACACTAGCTGTATGACCTTGGGCAAGTCACTTAACCCCAATTGCCTGCATTGATAACTAAGGTGGGATCTTCTTACTATTTTAGAATGATAATTAAGTCTCTTTGAGCCTTACTAGGTGCAAAGCCCCAGGCTCAAACCCCTATGTACTTAGTGCTAAGCCTATGTGGGCGTGAAGTCCTCAGGGCCCTAAGGGAAGTTGCTAAGACCAGAGCCAATAGTAGGAGCCTAAGTTCTGGTCACTTAGATGACGTTTGATGACATCCAAAGACTGTATAAAAAGAGAGAACAGAACTATATGCTGGGGTTCTCACTCACTGGAAGAGTGGCGTGTGACTGTAAGAGACTCTGGGCAGCTGTTGAGAGCCCCCCAGCTTGTAAACCCAGATGTTGGGACTTTGTTAAACCCTGGTAACTATGCATTGAGATTTGAATCAGACAAGTTCTGTCGATGTTTGTAATTTGTACTTGCTCTGCAGTTCAGGGTGCTGGCTTTTTCCCCTGGACTAAGTGAATATTTGTATGTTGGATTGAAATAAGATCGTTAACTCCCCGACATTACTTTCCTTAGTAAAGCAGATCAAAACCTATGCTGGCAGTGTTCTTGTTGTTGGGCTTGTGTTGGTCTTTCACCTCCCATGGCAGCTGCTAGCCAAATTGTTGAAACATTGCTCTGCCTTCCCCCCCTCCAAAAAAAATATTAATAGTAAATACTAAACACATGCCTATTAAACTTGATGAAAGCCTTTTTTTTCTTTAATTAGATGCAGAATTTCAAGCTTTTAGTTAGCACTGGAAATAAGTGCCTCATTTAATAGTGATAAATGAAGTAATTCAGTTTACAGAAGTGTATGATGGTAAAGAAGACACTCAGACTCAATACAGTGTAATGGCTAGGGCCTGTACTCCAAAGCTTATTCAAACATTTTACCATATTCTAGATCATAGGGTTTGGGCAAGATAGTTCAATGGAACTCATTACTAAAGTGGATTGCAGCTCTAGTGAATATTAATCTGATGGTGGAGAATCACCTATAATTTGGTAGGTAAAACAGAATTTCATTTTATAACAGTTTGCTGTAACTCAAGATTTAAACATTCTGTTGAAAAGATGATTCTAGAAACACAATTACATATCCTGATGTAACATAATTAACCAATTATTCCAGTATTGAATTTGTTCCCCAAGACAAGCATCTTAAAGCATTTCCTTTGTGTATGATCTTAAGAGATTGGTTGTTGAGTTGCTTCAAAAGTACCAGCAGCCACTGTAGCTTGAGGCAGACATCCAGTGCAGTATGTTATGAGAACATTACAGTGCATGTCTATTTAAGTCTTCCTCTGTCTCCTTCACTATATGTCTCTTTTCCTACTGACATTTAAAAATGTGATATCCATTTTAGCACCTAGTCAGAACATACTTCCTAGTTTTTAAAAGAACGACATTGGGAAATTGCCTTTGATAAAAAGCAACTATTTTTCTGGAGTACTTCTAAAACACACACACACACAACACAAGTTGATGAAGTAGACCCAATGAGAACTTTGGAAAGGAGTGACTGTGTCTTCTTCACAACAGTAGAGGAGCGGAATGCTGGTACAGTAAAATGTGTGCCCTTGACGCAAGATCTGTAAAGTTCTCCTGAGCTGGAAAAGCTTCAATTATTGCCCAGCAATAGATTGTCTGTCTGTCATTCAAAGACCAGCTTAGCTACATTCAGATATAGAGTCAGCCTCTGGATGACAAATTTTTAAGGAACTCAGAGTACCGTCTAAGGTATAGAGAAATTGTAATTTGCACCCATATTCATGTATTCCCACTGTTACCACCCTAGTACAGGCCCTTATTATCATCCTACTGGACTATTTCAATAACCTAACAAGTCTTCTCACCTCCATACTCCCCATTTCCCCAGGCACTCTAAACCATCCGCACTGCTGCCAGATATTTTCCTTATGCATAGATCTAGTCCTGTCATTCCTTTGTTCAAAACCCTTCACTGGTTACCTATTATCAATTTATTATGTGCTAGTTACTATGCTATGGTCTGAGGATTCAAAAAGAGGCAGAAGGCAGTACCTGCCCTTAAGGAGCTTACAATCTAACAGACAAAGGAGAATGGAGGGAAAAAACCCATTATCTGCAGAGTAACTTTCAGATTTTTTAGTCCATCATTCAAGGCCCTCCACAACCTAGTGCTTTATGTTATGCTACTATATTTCACTGTAAACTATAAATTCATGGAGGATGATGGGGGCAGAGGAGAGAGGACAGAGTTAACTACATCTTGTCTAAACTTTGGACTATATTGTACCTAAAACTTGTATCTTTCCTAGGACAATGCTCAGTCCAAGTAGGCGATAAATGGTTGTTGAATTGAGACATGTTCAGACAAACACAATAGTCTTTATCTCCACTCACACAGCCACCATCTTGTCACCTTTTAGCTAGTCTTTCTGCCTTACCTCTCTGCTTTTCAGTCTACCCACCACACAGCTACTAAATTAATCTTCCTAAAGTACACACCTGACCATGTCATTCTCCTGCTTAAAACTATTACCTGCAGGATGAAATGCAAACTCCTTAGCTCGGCATTCCTTCACAATATGGCTCTAATCTGTCTTTTCAATCTTATTTTAAATTACTCCATTATGTAGGATACATTCCAACCAAATTGAGCTAACAACTCTCCCGTGGTCTCTTTCTGTTCTGCCAGGTGTGCATTCTCTCCAACCATCACTTCTACCTGGAATACAGGCCTTCCTCAATTCTCCTTGTTAATCTGAATTCAGCAAACATATAATAAATGCTTACTGTACCTCCAGGTACTGTGCTGAGTGCTAAAGATAAAAATAAAACCTTTTCTGCATTCATAGGCTTGCATTTTGATGGGGAGAAACAACGTAAATACAGATAAGCAAATACCGAAACTGTGGGAAGAGAGCTAGTGGGATAATGAGGAAAGGCTCTGTGGAGGAGCTGACACCTGAGCTCATCCTTGGCAGGCTCTAAGGATTCTAAAGAGGGAAGAGCACAATGGGAGTATTCCATAGTGATAAACGATGAAGCACCATGTGCAGGGGACAAGGCCAGTTTGGAACTTAGGAGTAATGTGAGTTCATTCTGGAAAGTTCAGTTGGAGCCAGATTATGAGGAGCTTTAAGTTCTATCAGAGGAAGTCATATTTTATCCTTGAGGCTAATTAAGCTTCTTGAGTGGGAGAATGACATGGTTAGACCTATACTTTAGAAATACAAACTTGACAGCTATGTGGAAGATGTACTTGAGAGGAGAGAGTGTGGAGTAAGACCATTAGTACAGTATTGCAGTAGTCCAGGCAAAAGAAGTGAATGAAATGGCCATACTTATATGGACAAAAATATAATCTTTTTTTGTTGTTGTTTTTGTGGTGGTGGAAAAGAACTGGAAACAAAAGGAGTGCCCTTCAACTGGGGAATGACCAAACAAGTTATGGTAGAATACCATTGTGCTGTAAGAAATGGTGAAGGAAAAAAAAAAGTGATGAAGGAACTTGCTTCAGAAAAACCTAGGAAGATTTATATAAACTGCTGCAAACTGAAGTGAGCAGAACTAGGAAAACAATCTACACAGTAACAGCAATGCTATAACAATAGTCAGCTGTGAAAGACTAATTCTGATTAATGCAATAACCAACCACATTTCCAAAGGACCCATAATAAAGTGTGCTATCCACCTCCAGATGGAGGGCTGATGGACTCAGTGTGTTGATTGAAACAGATTTGTTTCTCTTCTTTTTTTCTTTGGGTGGGGGGGGGGGGGGGGGTGTCAGAGGGATAAGGGGTAGGTAGAACATGACTGATACCAACATTTATTTTTCATAACTATTCATATTTGTAAAGGTTTTTGTTTTTCTGGCCTTATTGAGTGAGGGAGATTGGAATTGAAAAATAAAATACAATAGAATTTTTTGAAAATAAAAAATAAAATGCCTGTACCCTTTGACCCAGAGTTTCTCCTGCTAGGCATATAGTTCCAAGGTGGTCACTAAAAAGATAGGCCTTATTTATGGTAAAATATTTGTAGCAACACTTTCTGTGGTAGCAAAAACCTAGAAACAAAGTAGGCACTCATTGATTAGGTAATGGCTAAATTGTTATACATAAATGCAGTAGAATATTGCTGTTCCATAAGAAAACAATGAACATGATGAATATGAAGATGCATGGAAAGATTTATAAAAACTAATGTCACGTAGAATACACAAAGCCAGGGAAACAATATACACCATGATAACAGTGTAAATGGAAAGGGCAACCACCACAAAACAATCAAAACTGAATGCTGTGAAATTGTAAAGAACAAACATGGCCTCAAAAAAGAAGATACTTCCCACCACTCTGCTGCTGAGGTCAGGGTGCACAGGTTTGGAAATTGCCTATGATGTCAAATTTTTTTATGTGTTTATTGTTTTCGCTGGAGTTTTCCCTCTTTTAAAAAAATTCTTACAAGGAATGACATTCAGGGAGTGTGGAGATGGAGAGATCCAGAGAGAAATCTAGGTAATGTAAAAATAAAAGCTATCAAAAATTTATTTAAATATAATCTTGGCAAGAAATAATGAGGATCTGAAGAAGGATCGTGGAGAAAAGGAGACAAAATTGAGATGTGAAGGTGGAATCTGCAGAATCTGACAAACTGGGTATTGGTGGGGGGAGGTGAGTCAAAAATCGAGGATGGGTGGGGAACCTGCAGCCTTGAGACCATGTGACCTCAAGGCTACAAGTTCCCCACCCCAGTCAAAGATGACTCCAGGGTTGCAAACCTGGGTGTCTGAAAGTTTGATAGTGTCATAGATAGATAGATAGAGAGAATTAGGATGCAAGGGGTAGATTTTAGAGGGAAGATAATCAGTTCTGTTTTGAACATAGTGAATTTGAGATACCTCTAAGATATCCAGGTAAAGATAAAAGACTGGAGCTTTATGTGAGAGATGAGGGACACAAATACAGATCTAGGAGTCATCTGCATAAACACAAAGGAGCTGATGAAATCAGAAGAGAGTAGAAATAGAAGGAAGGAGATCCGTGACTCCTGGGTACTCCCATGCAGAGGCTGATTACTCAGTAGAGAAGACTGATAAGGAGCAGACAGGTGGTCAAAGATTCAGAGAGACCTATGTCATGAAAACACAAAGAGGAGAAGGAATCCAGGACAAATTGGTGGGTAGTGTTAAATGCTACTAAGAGGTCAAAAGGGATGAGGACTGGAAAAAGGCCATTAGACTTAAGCCAGATGATCTCTAATCTTTGTATCCTGAATGTTAAGTACAGATACTTAAACATTTTGGACTGAGAAAGGAAAAGAAAAAACTTTTGATGACCCAACCACATCAGGAACTAGTTGGCATTCTTCTAGTATAACCTAGCTCTTCTCCCTTACATAGGAAGGAAGGTAAAAACTGTCCAAGAACTCAGTATCTGAGGTATAATAGATCTGGTTATCACTTTCTAAGCATCCTAGATAATTCTCTGGGAGTTAGGCTGTACTGTCTTAGAAAATTCACATAGGGCAGCCTAATGGTGGGATGAAATTAGGTACTTGCAAATCATTGAATGGTTAACAAAAGAAGGTTGCTTTGCCCTAACAGTCAGGATATGTAACAAGGACACAGTGGCATTTAGCTTCTCTGGATCCTCAGGACCCTCTTCATCTGGAAACTCATTTGTTCATCAGGACAGTATATAGTCAAGGACATGATGACTGTTGATTGGCAGAAACCTACCAATTCCCATGGGCCATAACTCCTCACAGGTGGAACTTTGTGCCTTTAGGTGATCAGGAAGCTTCATAGTGGGAGTGGGAGCCTGTCCCCTTTTCAGAAAAACTAATCCTTAAGGGTAAGGAAAGTCAGACAGCTCTGGGCTTCTGGGTGTTGTCTTGGGGGACAGGAAGTTGTCAGGGAAACACTGGTTGAATATTAATATAGTTACACACTTCACCTCTTTTAGAGTAGGGATGTATTTCATTCTCATTGCATAGAAAAGGTTTATTTAATATGAAAGGGAAATAGGCAACCATTAGTGCCTAAGATTTTTGCAAATCCTGAGTATGGGGTCTTCTCTGCCAAGGCCCTTCCCCATAAATCTTGGTTTGGCTGTAGCCTTCCTGTCTCTTCGAAGGTAAGAAATGCAGGCAATCTTTTTTTGATTCTCCTCTTTTTTCCCTTCCTGTACTCCCTCCTATGCTCAGCTAGGTGGTACAATGCATAAAATACTCTGCCTGGAGTCAGGAAAATCTGTGTTCAAAATGGAACTGCTTGCCTCAGTTTCCTCATCTGTAAAATGAGCTGGAAAAAGAAACAGCAAATCACTCCAGTATCATTGCCGTGAAAACCTCGAATGGGGTCTGAGACGTCAGTCGCCATTGAAACAACAATAAGAACTCACTCTTCATGTCTCTAGTCTATAGCACAACCACTGATTTCTCATTTTCTCAGGCCAGGGCGTCAAATCTCTGTAGAGGCCCCCAACCTTGATGTCATTTCATCAGTACGAGATGAAGAGAAGAACCTCATGGATTCTTCTTCAGCTTACCCGTCACCATGAACATCCCTTTCAGGGGATCCCTTCGTTTTCCCCAGTTACTCAAAAGGGAAAAGGGAGAAAGGTATGAATGTTGTCTGTACTCAGAACATCTGTTCTTGAATACTCAGTTACCAAGGATCATAGGATCATAGATTGAGAGGTGGAAAGTCTCTTATATGCCTTTAAGTCTAACCCCGCTCATTTCATAAGACCCAGAGAGGTTAAATGATTTGCCCATGGTCACACAGCTAATAAGAATCTCTGGCAGGGTTTGACTCAGGCCTCGCTGACTTAAAGTCCAAAGTTTTATTCCTTTTCTGAAAGTATTTCTTTCTGATGTCCATTGATTGGATTATTTTTCCATCCTCTCCTTCCCCAGACAAATTCAATTGCTTACTAAAGAGAGAAAATTGACTGGATGTTTTATGTTCAGAGCTATTTGTGGAGATTCCACCAGATGGCACTAATTACAGATGAATCTGCTATGTGATCCATTGTATTCTGGAGTCCTCCCTCGCTTAAATCAAATTCACTTGCATGTCATGACATCACCTCCCTGAAAAGAAAGGATAAACAATAACAATTCCAGAGTCAAAGAATTTTAAACCTACAAGGACCTTGGAGATGAAGACAAGTATAGTGGTTTAAACAGAAGAACTTAAAGATAAACCGAAATGTCGTTATGGTAACATTAAAAAAAAGTTACCAAGACCCTGAAGAGTTAAGCTAGTCAATAAGCATTAAAGTCCATCATAAGCCGTTTGGATGAGGTCAAGATAAATTAGAGATCAAACATGCTGGAACATTAGCTCATTAAAATACAACTATACATAAATTTTTGTGGTTCCTTATCATGAATTTCCTCCCTCACTGAAGATTATAGATGGAGTCAATCCCTGTATGGGACTGCAGACATAGCCGGTTTGTCTTTGATACCCTTCCTCTTCCCCATTTATCTGTCCTACCTTCTATTCTTGCCTAATTTATTTCCCATTCCCATTAGATTTGGCTCTTGGCTGGCTTTTAATGGTTCTTTCTACAAGTGTTAATTGCTATTTACTCCTTATATGATCTTAAGTACCTCACATTGTCTATCTGGGCCTCAGTTTCCTTATCTTTAAAAAAATGTGTTACTTATGTCAGATCAGTATTTATAAATAGGACCCTTTGGTGGCTAGGTAGTGATTTCAAGGAGCCAGGGTGTTAAAATATGAATCTGTAGTTAAATGAATGTAGATCCTGTTGTCACAAATTTTCTCGAAGACCGAATAATGAATTAAGAAGAATTTATTTGTCAATTAAGCTTCAACACTTGAATTAGTAACTTTTATTTGAATGTATTTAGGTTCGCCTTTAAGTATATGTTTTAAGCATAAAATCCTTTAAAACAGCCTATTTATAAGGCATTGTTTGGGGAACTTGGTACAAATCAATAAAATAAATTCTCAAACATTGATTTCAGGGCAATTCAGTTAAAGGTACACAAAATCTATTGCTTCGTAGGATCAAATATTTGTCACAAAAAAAAAGTTTAAGGGTGTTTTATATGAAAATTAAAAGGTTATCTATCTTTGAAAAATAGAAAAGAAAGAAATTATTCAGACTCTACTGAAAGGGATTCAACTTTAAATAGAGAGTAGAGTTTACTTTAAATGGCCTCTTCTGTTTAATAATTACCACCAGGGTATTTGTGAAATACTTAATCATGAGAGGGCATACAAAGGTTTTTTTGCTTGTTTGTTTTATTTTGGTTTGGTTTGGTTTGGTTTGGTTTTTTACTTCAGTAGTCCATTTTGTTGCTTAATTTTGAGTCAAAATTCTTTAATATTTTAGTTAGAAAATATTAATAGACAGGGAGAAAATACGTAGAACTGAACCCTATACCGCTCTCCACACTTCAAGATTTGTTATCTTGTAAATATGAGTGATTTCTTCATCAATGTATGTCAAAGTCTGTTTACACATCAGTAAATCAGGGGTTCTTAACCTTTTATGTGTCATGGACTCCTATGGCAGTCTGGTGAAGCCTATAGACCCTTTCTCAGAATAAAGTTTTTGAATGCATAAAATAAGTAAAATGACAAAGGAAATAAATTATATGGAAATGTACTTAATAAGTTTTTTTTCCCGCAAAGCAAAGTTAATGAACCTCAGGTTAAGGACCCTGAAATAGAAGATCTTTGATAGCTGTCCTAGACACAAAATTTATTACTCTGAGACTAATATATTTAGCTGATCTGGTCCTCAGATACATCATATCACCAGGTTTATTCTCTAACAGAGAGGTAGATCACTTTTTTCATAGGTCGACTGGAGTGGCACACTCTGAAGTATTATTCATTCACTGTTATCGGTCCCTGCTTGTTTGCGGGGTACCAAGATTCCCCCAGCCCTCCTAGTCTCTTGGTTAACATAACACTTTTCCCCTTAACTCAGCCTAGAAATGTTAGGATTTAAAAACAAATGAACAAATGTAACTAGGCAATTAAGTTAAAAAGCAACATATACCAAGGCACAAAAGGTAAAGATAAAATGATTCAATTTATGTGGGGGGGTGGGGTGTTAGAAATTTTCTCTTGTGAAACAGGATATATGATCTAAAAAGAGGAGAGGAGAAAATACAAGGCTTGGAATCAGAGAACGATATGGGGAGTAGCTTTTAAAGCAGGATAAAAGGATTGCCAAGCAACAGCAAAGGGCCATTTATATATTAAATTTATTTTAATTTATTTTTAATTTATGGAATAAAACAAGCATTTCCATAACATAGTATAATAAAAAAGATAATTGCACATGAAACTGCAAATCTCCTATGTGTGATTTGCTATTCCTTTTAAATATACAACAAAGTTAAAATGTAAATTTCTTTTCCTTTTTTTCCCCCTCCCTCCTGCCCTATATTTGGAAATAGACCTAGCGGTAGAAGAGATAGTAAAAGATTCCCCATTTAAAATAACACTGGACAATATAAAATACCTGGGAATATACCTGCCAAAACAAACCCAGGAACTATATAGACAAAAATTATAAAAAAAAACTTTTAAAATAAAATTAGATTTAAGTAATTGGAGAAATATTCATTGTTCATGGGTAGGCAGGGCCAATATAATAATAATAATAATTTTACCCAAACTAGTTTATATATTCAACTCCATCCAAATTGAATTACCGAAAAATTATTTTACTGAATTTGAAAAAATAATAACGAAATTCATTTGGAAGAATGAAAAGTCAAGAATATCAAAGGAAATAATGGGGGTGGGGGAATGTAAAGGAAGGAGGCTTAGCAGTACCAGATCTTAGACTATATTATAAATCAGTAATTATCAAAACTATCTGGTACTGGCAAAGAAATAGGAAAGTAGATCAATGGAATAGATATACAATTTACAGTGTTAAATAAACATAATAACCTGTATTTAACAAGTGTAAAGACTTAAGATTTTGGGATAAGAATTCATTATTTAGCAAAAACTGTTGGAGAAACTGGAAAGCAGTATGGCAGAAACTGGGCATAAACCAATATCTTACACTATTTACCAAGATAAGGTCAAAATGGATAGATGGCCTAGATGTAAAGAGAGATATTACAAGAAAATTAGGACATGGAACATATTACTTATCAGACTTATGGATAGGTGAACAATTTGTGAAGAAACAAGATAAAGAACAAAATTACATGTAAAATGGATACTTTGATTACATTAAATTAAAAGGTTTTTGTACAAATAAGTGTAGCAAAGATCATGAGGAAAGAAGAAAATTGGGGGAAAAAATTCATAGTTTCTCAGATAAAGATCTTATAGCAAGGGTTATTTATGAACCTTAAGTTTGTTATTTTTCCCCAGGAGCAAGAAAGGAGAAATCAAATAGAGAAGGAACTCACTAAATTTCTGAGGCAATTCATTACAATTTTGGACACTTTTAATTGTTAGTAAGTTTTTCTTTATGCTGAGTCAAAACCTGATGCTCTAATTCCAAGGATAAATAAAAGAAATACAGTCTCTCTTTCACATGACTGCCCTTTGAAATTACATGAAGACAATTATCATGTCACTCCCAAGTCTGATATTCTCCAGGCTAAACATCCCCAGTTCCTTCGATGAATCTGATATAACATATCCTTTGCCATGTTGGTGGTACTTTAGACATGCTGTAGCATGTCTTTCCTAAAAGGTGGTGATCAGAGTAGAACACAGTGCTCCTGACAGGTTCTGATCAATAGAGAAGAGTGGGTCTCTTAATTTCAGTCATCCTGGGCATTTTGCTGATACTAAATTAGTTTGTTTTTGCTATGATATTCAATATTTCTAGAATTCAGATGCCAGAATGAGGTACTCAGTCTTTTAAAGATTAAACTTGAAGCAATATATCAGGTTGTTTTCTTTTTTTTTAAATACTGAAGACACTCTGGGGCAATGGCTAGTAGATTGAGATACTTCTAAGGATGCAAAATAAATATTTAAATCATTCTTTCATATGAATGCAAAACCTTGAGAAATTCATAAGGTAAAGAACCATCACTTTCCAATTACATTTTCAAGTTTGAAAATAGAAGCAAATTGTTTTCCAGTTCAGAAGAGATAACTTTTTTGCTGCTAGAATGCTATTCAGTCTTTTCCAAGTGTAGTGATCATAGATAACTTACTCTGATGGTTATATATCTCTCCCACTTTCATTTAGTTGGATTGTCTCATAATGTGTCTTGCGGAGTTTATATCACTCTCCACATCATAATTTCAACTCACTCTTTAGGGTATAACCAAGTAAGAAGATCCTTGTTTCTTCTAGTCTCAAGAGAAAACAAGGCAAATCTATGTAGCTAGAACCTGGACATAAATTGGGAATTGACCTTGGAACCTAAAAATACTTTGAGATACTCTGGCTTTCAAGGGACAACTGGGCTGCTTGAGGATTCACAGGCAAGAATCTCTCTCTTTTTGCATTTCTTTCTATCCTTTTTGTCACCTTCCCTAGGTACTACAGTGGCCTAGAGCACTGGACTTGGAATCAGGAAGACCTGAGTTCGAATCCTGCCTTAGACATTTACTAGTTGTGTGACCCTCTGCAAGTCACTTAACCTCACTCAGGTGCAATTTTCTCTTCTGTAAAATAGGGATAATAATGGCACCCACCTCCCAGGGCTTCTGTGAAGGTCAAATGAGAGAGTATAAGTAAAGCTCTTTGCAAATTTTAAAGAGCTACATAACTGTTGACTATTATTATTCTTTCTGTCTCCTTTAAGTGACAATGAGAAGAAATCAAAGTATATTCTATATTATTTGTTGTATTTGTTATCTATAGACTCTTATGGTCATGTAACATCCAAGTGAAAGTCAAGGACAGGACAATAAAAAGTGACAACTGTAAAGAATTTTGTTGTTCAGTCATGCTTCATGACCCCATTTGGGGTTTTCCTGGCAAAGATAGTGGAGTGGTTTACCATTTCCTTCTCCAGCTCATTTTACAGATGAGGAAACTGAGGCAAACAGGAAGTGATTTGTCCAGGGTCACACAGTGTTTGAGGCCAGATTTGAACTTAGGGAGATGAAGCCTTCCTGACTGCAGCCCTGGCACTGTATCCACTGCACTACGTAGCTACCCCAAAGGTTAGTAGGTAGGAAAGGAAACCAGCTCAAGACAGCAAGAGAATTTGGCAGTGCACTGAGCAGAGTGCTAATTATTGTACCTTGAGAACCAGGCAGAGATCTCCAGGAACAGCTCACCAAAGGCTACAGTATTAGAAGACTTAGTGCTGAGGCCCTGACAGTGATTTTTCAGAACTTGGGGTTTGGCTGTGACTGTAAATTATTTGTTTCTGAATGTATAATTTATATTTGCTCTTCTTTTCGTAAAATACTCCTCTGATAATTGTGTCTAGTGGCCGTAGAAGTGAGGAGATGGTGCTGACCTTGTGGATTGTCAAGTGGAAAGATAGATATTTTTGGTTTCTGAGTTGGAGTTTGGGCCATTTGAGGTGTGAGATGTCCAAAGAGGTAACCTTGTCCTTAATTCTATAAGCTTGTGTCCCACCACAAGGGTTATACATGTATAATTTTATATTCTCTGTTCTTAGTTTAAGGTGAATTTCTTGGGGGAAAAAACCCTATTCAATTAATTGCTTTTTTACTTATATGTGAACCATAATTCATTTTTCCTAGAGTCAGTGTAGCTGCTAATAAAAAATGGTTGCCCATCCCTGGACATGAGCCCTGATCCAGTTTCCCATAAATTGTTATAATTAATACAACAACTATACAAACTCATTAGTCAGATTTAGGCAGGATTCAAGATTTAAAAACAACCATGGCAGTAATGCCTCTTTTCTAAATGAAATTTCACACAAGCCAGATGGGAATGTAGGTATGAAATTGTGTGGAAAATGCTGGAATGGCAGCGATAAAGGCAAATTAGGAAAAGCAAGAAGTTTGTTTTCCATGTTATATTTAATAATTTTAAAGAACACGTCACAGTCATTTAAAAGAAACTTTACACTAACAAAAATATGTACAAATGTATATGATTTCCTTATTATTTAGATCTCTTTACAATATCAAAATCTTATCCATAAAAGTTTAAAATATAACAAAATAGGCCTTTAGTTTCAAGTAAAACTTTCAGTGAAGGTACAGCTATGGATATATTTATCACAAAAAAAAAACACAGGGAAGCTTCTTTCTTAGAACGTATTTGGAAAATTGGCTTGCTCACAAATGGACACTGGTCTTTACAAACTTCTAACTTCACTGTAAAATATGTGACTGGTATTTTTCTTCTTATAAAAAACAAACTGCATATTCCCCCTATTAAACAGAAGCACTCATTTTTTTTTTCTCAAGACTATCATTTTAGAGCTAGCTTTCTAGGGCTAGAAAAGTGCTCCCTAAATAGACAAGTATGTCCTATGTCCAAGATCCAGAAGAAATTTGAAGTCAGGTAAAGGCCTAATATACCTATGGAACATGAAAGAATTCCAAACATTACAGTATGTTTTAGCTCATTCAAGAGGTATTTAAGCAATACTCCTTCATTTTATGATGCTTCCATTTAACCATTCAGACCCGGCATACAGAGAAAAAGTAGCATGGAATAGTGAAGGAGCACTGAATTTCGAGTCAGAAGTCCTGGGTTCAAATCCCAGGTCCACTATCTACTACTGTCTATGTGACCTTGGGCAAATCATCTAACCTATTCAGGCCTTAACTTTCTTGTACAAGATGATCTCTAAGGTCTATTTCTAGTTCTAAATCCTATGATTATCATTTCTATTTGTTTTTCAGGAGAAAAACAACAAAAAAGGACAGATTTTGCCTTTGGACATTTATGCTTAGCCACCAGACATATGGGAATTTCACACATATAAGCCAAGTACAGAATCTAGCCTTTCAACAAGAGATATTTTCAAATTGGAGGCTTTGCGGTTTTATTTTTCTTTCTCTAAGTGCAACTTCCTTAACTTCTAGGATGAGAGAAATTCAGACCCAATTGTACTTCAGTATTCCTTACAAAACCTAGTAATGCATTGGCCCTCAGAAAATATTAGGTAAGCATAACAATAAAGTTTGTCTAAAAATCTAAATTCTTTTCAATTGTGCATATATATATATATATATATATATATACATATATATGTGTACATACATGTATACACCTACTATCTACACAAAAATCCCTTAAAAATTTTTTAAAGCATCTTAAAAGGTAATGTTTTCCACAGTTTAATAATTTTCAACATTGAATATTTTCTCTAATGTATTTTTGTTTTTATATATTATGTGTTTAGGATTTACTAAAAGCTAGGTTTTTTTTTATAAAATGCAAGAAATTTTAAAGAAAGCTTATAAAAGCATAACTCTTTTCATTGCAATGTACCTATAAGTGTTAATATCATAAAAGCTATTCTTTTAAAAGATCTGAATTTTAAAGTGCTCATACAATTATTTTAATGTTAGATTTTAGAATAGCCTGCACTGTTTAACTCAAATCAATAGTGGCTTCTAAAAACAAACATATGTAACACGCATATACAGAATATGCATATGAATACATGCATTAAAATTGCCTTTTAAGCTTGATATAGGCTGTCCGACCCTAGAAATATTCATATTTCTCTTGTTTCAATTGTGATTATTTAATTAACTGTATATTCCCTAAAATTATCACTTTTTTTAAAAGATGCACAATTCTGTCATTGACTGTCCCTCCCCTCAACTCTCATATACCTCTCTGCAGAAATACATTTTTCATAAGTACATTAGCACAATTTTATAGTGTCTGAATTCTGTTTAGGTCTCTATTCATAGGTAGTAACATTTTTTTTTATTATGTGCTAACTTTGTATTTAAGGGAAGGAAAAGATTTGCTTTAATTATATTACCAAAGTAGACTATCATGTCATTTCTGCCTTGGTTGATGAATCAGTGTAAATATTCATGGTCTTTATTTTTCATTGCTTTATGCTTCAGGCAGACCCGCCTACAGTGATAAAGAAAAAATGTATGCTTTCTTTTCCGTGAGCTTCAGAATAACACAAAAAAATTAATCCTAGTCATTCCAAATGTAATAGACATGTACCCCCTTTAACATTGCTAGCAAATCTGCCCCTTTTCATGGAAGAATCTTCACTATATGTTCAGCATATACTCTTAAAATTTGCTTGAATCGTTTTTCTCATTAGCCATTCTGTGCAAAACAGAGACAAACTGTTTATAGACCTGGCATAACGACAGTCTTAGGAGAAAAACATGCAAATATTTTTAAAATATGCAATAGAAAACAAATGAGTTTTAAATTCAAAGAAATAGTTAAGATAGAAAATGCTTGCATAGTATAACATTGGTTTACAAATATTGCCACACAGTCCATGGTGGTGCCAACTTCAGTAGACTTCTATCAGGAAGCAAGTCTACGCATTGCCTGCAGAAACAAAGAAAGTTGATTGATACATCTGAATTTGACTGGAATCTATGTCTTCTTTCCTAATTCCAGATTATATAAACTTCACTCAAATGTACTCATTTGTGGTGTATTTCAAAATAGATGTGTTTCTAAAGAGTTTAATACAAACTGAATTTTTGTAAATCTAATCATATTATAAATGAAATAGAGAAATAATTTAGAAGAACTATGCCTTGATTCCTTTTAAAAGGCAGGTAATACACCAAATTTATTAGCTTTTTAAAGTCTCATTTGTGGGTCTTCTTAAAGCAGGGGTATACCTGTGTTTTATCTTGTGATTATAAAAATTTAATTTAAATATACATGTACATACATGTATATATGTTATATATGTATACAACAAGCTTTTCACCCACTTTTGCTACCAATGTTAGCTTTGTAGACAGAACAAAGCTGGGTCAGTTACTTATGTTTAAGAATCAGAAATCAAAACTAGCTCAGTGATTTTAGCCATGATTTTCTTTAAAAGCAAAGATAAATGTGAACTAAATTTCATAAATAGAAGTTGAGAATATTGAAGATGTTTAGCTTAAAGAAGAAAAACTTAGGAGATATGTGAATGGGGTGACATCAGTGTGGAAGAGAGAAAAGACATCATATATTTCTCCAGAGAGCAGAAATAGGACCAAAGGGTAGGAGGAGCTATAGGGAGGCAGAATTTGGTTCAAACAAGTAATATTTTCATAGTATAAACTTTCAAAAATGGAAGAGCTATACAAGCACAGTCAGGGTGACTCTTTGGGATGCCTTTTGTAGATATTTCTCATTGGTCAATTTCCAATAAGACATTCATAATCTGTGCTTTTCAACTCATTATAAAATATAATAAGTGATTTATTAGAAGAAATAATAATTATACCTCATCCTGGACATCAAGACCATCTTCATTCTCCTCTCTATCCATTAATTCAAGAGGATCTTTATATTCTTGCATCAGATTAATCTTGACAAAGAGAATAAAGTTAATATTCACTGAAAATACAACTACTCATTCCAATAACCTAGTTAACTTTGCTGCTGTAGGCATGACAAGAGCTATACATCCACACATAAATGATGAGGGTAAACTGGGAAAGTTAGAGTATGCACATAACTAGGGGTGAGAGCATTGCTTTGGGTTTGGCCCTCAGAGAGGCATTGTAGTGGAATAGAGATGTGGGGTATAAGTTCCTATATCCTCTGGCCTTTCCTGTATCCTCTGGCCTATCCCATATCATGCTCAAATAACACTTACTGGAAAACCAAAAGTTCAATGACTAATATTTGCTATGAATGCCTGCCACATGCCAGGAAGGGCAATGGAGATGCAAATAAGTATAAATAGGGCCATGGCCTGACATCATACTCAAGGAATGCTAAATACAATTTTAAGGATCACTGAGACATGTGGTCTGTTCCTTAAACAAATTCAGTAGGGGTGAAAGAATTAAAAACAGGATTCTGAATGCTGAGGTTACTCAATAGTCTGGGATTCTTAAAGCCACACCAGATCAAAGATTTTTTCAGAGTCCAAACCTCCTATGTATTTGGTGAGAAGGTTCACAAAATATGAAAACTTAAAAAAAAACCAACTTATTTTGTGCAGAAAATATCAAATCTGAACAGTTCGTCATGTTTCTTCCCAGCTGCGCTCTGGAATGGTAGACCATTTTTGAATTCATTTCTAACCTTGTCTAAATAGCAAAGGATTGCAGGATTTAAAGTATTTTAACCAAATTTCCAAACCTGAGTTTCACTTATAGTCTTCTGAAAAGACAATATTTGACTAATGTCTAGTTTTTAAACACATATGGTATGTATTTACCACATCAAGTATGGATGTCTTCTTATTTGACCAAATGGCTTTTCTAAAGCTTTCTATCTCTTTTCAAAGAAAGGTAGAGAGATTAAATGTTTACCTTTTCTAAGATAGTGTCTTGAACAGTTTGGGTTTTAACTTGACTCTGTATGTATAACACAGCATCATGAACAGTCAGGAAGAACATGTCCATTACAATATTATCTTCATAGAAGCCACATTGATCCAGCTTTGCTATCACATGGTCTTAGAATGAAATATTAAAAAAAAAAAGCACGTTCAAGTTAAGAGTAATGAGAGTACAGCTCCATACCATCAAAGCAGATTATTAATATCTTCTTGTCTCTGACTCCAAAAGTCAACACAAACATTCAATTTGTATTCCCAAGGAAGCAAGGATATTTTTCAAATGTTGACCAGTTGTAAAAGTTTACATAGCTTACATGTACATAGCTCTTTGCATGTCAATTCTCTTGTTAGAGAGTGAGCTCCTCAAAAACCTATAAAAAATGGCTTCAAACCAATTCTAGAACTGCAGAACCCACAGGGTAGCAGAGGGAAGCAGGGCTCTAGCCCAGGACAGCCTGGATAGTCTCTGGGTAAGGTCTATCCCACATGGAGCTGGGAGCAGAGGGGAACGGAGCTGAGCACAGCAGAGCCCAGTGTTGGCAGCGGGGATCAATGAGACCAGGAGCTGGGCGGAGAGTGCCCAAGCACCCTGAATCAGTGAGCTGCAGCAGTTACCAGACTTCTCAACCCACAAACACCAAAGACAACAGAGTAGGTTAGTGGGAAAAGCTGCTGGGGACAGGGAGTTTGCCATTCGGCCACCTCCCAAGGGGCAGCAGAGGTGGGGCAGCTACAGAACTACAGCTGCAGTTGCTTCCAGCCCCAGGCCCACCTGGTGGGAGGAATTAAGTGGCAGATCAGAGCAGGAGTGAACAGTCTGCTGAAGATCTAACTCCAGTTGAGGTTGGGGGTTCTTGGGAAAGGAGGAGTGCTGGTGAGGCAGAGCTGGTGCATCCCCTCAGGCTTGGAACATAGAACTCTTTAGTCTACAAGCAGTCATACCCCACTAAAAAACTCAAGGGTCGACTGAGTTGGCTGGGAACATGGCCAGGCAGTGAAAACGCGCCCAGATTCAGTCTCAGACTCTGGAATCC
>CM053623.1:118629801-118713832 GCA_028646595.1 Phalanger gymnotis
TGATACGCATGTGGCCCATGTTGAATTGCTGGACTTCTTAGGGAGGGTGGGTGGGAAGGGAAGAGGGGAGAGAATTTGGGACTCAAAGTTTTAAAAAATAGATGTTCAAAAACAAAAAAGTTTTTGCAGGCAACAAGAAAATAAGATACACAAGCAATGGGGCATAGAAATTTATCTTGCCCTACAAGAAAGGAAGGGAAAAGGGGATGGGAGTGGGGTGACAGATGGGAGGGCAGACTGGGGAATAGGGCAACCAGAACATACACCATCTTGGAGTAGGTGGGAGGGTAGAAATGGGGAGAAAATTTGTAATTCAAACTCCTATGAAAATCAATGCTGAAAACTAAATATATTAAATAAAATTTACAAAAAAAAAAAAAAAGAAAGAAAGTGAGCTCCTTCAGGGCAGGGATCATATTTTTGCCTTTCTTCCAGGGGCTTAGCACAGGACCTTGCATAGTAAACATTTAATAAGTACTTTCTGAGTGACTGGTGATAACTACAGTCACACACACACACTTTTAAAAATAACAGCCTTGGGGCAGTTAGGTGATATAATGGATAGAACACCGGCCTTGGAGTTATAAGGACCTGCATTTGAATCCAGCCTCAGACATTTGACCCTCACTACCTGTGTTACCCTGTGCAAGTCACTTAACCCCAGTTGCCTTGCAAATGCGCATACATAAATATATATATATATATATGTATGTACACATATATATATATATATATATATGTATAAATAATACAGCCTTAAGCTGGAAAAGTGCTTATGTACCTCCTGCCTAAAAATAACTAATATTTGTCAAATGAGAGGGTTCTCTGAGAAGGGGAAAGCTGTAAGAATACCATGATGATATGAAAATGGAAGACACCAATAAAAACTTTTCAAGAAAATATTTTGTTAATCAACAAGCATTAAGAGCTTACTATGTGCCAGGCACTGTGCTAAATTCTGAGGATACAAGGAAATGCAAAAAACAATCCTTGCGTTCAAGGAGCTTACATTCTAATGGGGATACAAACATGTACATAGTTAAGTCTGTACAAAATACACCCAAAGTAGATGCATGTACTGTTCCAAGAGCTTACATTCTCCCAACACCTGTCCAGTTGCTCTAAGTAGCCTCATTATTCCAGTCTTGGTTTTACACACAGACACCCTAATTCCCTTTTTTTCTGACTAAATACATTCTTTCCTATAAGAAAACTTGCCTCTCCAGATAGCTATTGTTCCCCTTTATCTACACTACATTCAATAATTCAGTATATTTGTGTAGGTGAGTATGTATGTGTATAATTGATTCTATGTACAAATTTAGCACTTGATTATATAATGTTTTCTTATATTTTTTGTTTGCTTCATGTATGTGTGTAGTGAGAGTGGGGGACTCATCAGAGGACTCCTGACCAGCTGAGTTCCCCCATGCCACTTGATGAAATTATGGCAGGTAAAGGGCAAATACTAGAGCTGATAAGATGTTAATGAAATTGCAAATCAGCCATGCCCCTGATGACAAAATATGTAATTCAAATTTCAAGTTTGCTTTTGCAAGATTTCTTCTTCCTGAAACAGCAAGAGAGCACAAAAAAAAACTGCACTGCTTCATAATAATTTACAAGCTGCAACCCTTCTGATGCTCACTTTCACAAGCAAACTTCAGGGCTTTGTCAAGGGAAAAGGTCATGTTTATTGTATATCTTCTGATGCAGTAGCAGCTGTGAGTACAGAAGGGGTGGTCTGAGTCACTTTTACCCCCTTCACCTGCCCCACCCCCTTCCACCAGGCCTCCAGGCCCGAGTCAAAGTTGTGGCAGCCTTGCCCAACCTGCTTGCTTATGCAGCCAGGGGTTCAGATGGAGCAGTAGCCTGAGGCCATAGACCCTGCCACTAGCTATTGTGTTGCCTAAGCAGCTTTTTGTAGTCAGGTTCTTTTTTTGTTTGCTCGTTCTTCCAGCCTACATCTTGACTTTGGACTTTATGTTAGTGTTGGGCTCTGCTCATTTCTGGAGAAGGGGTGGGGGTGGTGGGGGTAGAATGTCTGGTTTGAACTCTAATCCTTTTATGTCCTCCTGCTGCTTTTACAACTTTTCACAAGTTTTTAGTGGTCCCAATGTGGTGTGTTCAGTAAAGTCTGTTCACTACTCTCCTGGTCTGAGCTGAGCAAGCTCTTGACCCAAGTTTGAGTCTGTTGGCTTGTGTGTGGTTGAGTCTCAGTAGACTCTTGCTGTACTCAATCACTATTGGCTCTCTGGGAAGTTCTGCAGATTCAGAGTGATTGAACTGCTGGAACCCTTTTAGTTTGGGACTTCCCTCCCCTGGTTAATCCACTGCAGGCTTTTATGTTGGGCTAAAGGCTAGAACTGAGTAGCAGCTCTGCTCCTGAACTCAGAGTCACAGAGCTGTTTCTGGAACTTGTTTCTGCTCAGTACTCAGTTAGGTTCTGTGGTCCCTTGAACTGCTCCTTTCTACCCTGGATCTGGGACCCAGAACTGGGTAATAATAACAGAGCTTCCAAGTGGCATCTGTTCCTGCTTTTTGCACCCTGAGATCTTTCTGGCCCAGGGGTTCCTGCTCAGGTGCTCCCTTGTCTCTGCTCTGCTGGCCAGACCCCACCCTTGTGTCTACAACTTTTCTTGACTTTCCCCCATCAGAATTCAGTCTGACCATTTTCTATGTTGTCGTAGAGTAGGCATGCTGGGGTAAGCTAGGCAAAAATATTTCCTTTCACTCCATCATCTCGACTCCACTCTGGGGCCACTATTACAGTGTTTCTGTATTTCTTATCCATCTAACATGTATAAAACTACAATACTAATTTTGTTCTTAAGTTCCTTTTTTTTAATGTAACACTGACAGAGTTTTCGAGTGTCATGCCCTTAACTCCATTTCCTCTACAGGCTCTTTGGTTCTTATTGCACAGTTTGTTCATTACAGCAGGGCTGCCTGTATATCCTTTTCCCATAAAATATTATAAAGTTCTTGAGAGCTAGGCCCATGTCTTCTACTTCTCTTTTTTTTTTGAGGGGGGAAGGCAGGGCAATTGGGGTTAAGTGACTTGCCCAAGGACACACAGCTAGTACATGTGTCAAGTGTCTGAGGCCGAATTCGAACTCAGGTCCTCCTGACTCCATGGCCTGTGCCACCTAGCTGCCCTCATGCCTTCTACTTCCTTTATGTTACAAAAGAATAAAAATACTGTGCATTGGACATAGAACAAAATTATACATGTTGATGTGACTAGACAGAGAAATATTAGTGGAAGGAGATAGAGTGGAAGATCATTCTGCATCTTTAAAGGTGCCCCTGTCCCAAGATAAAGCTCTACTCAAGGAAGCTTTTCATCAGAGAGAGTGGGTGGTGAGGGGAAAGATGTCCATTTGAGAGAAGTCTTCATTCAACAGGAAGGCCATCCCTATCCACATCTCACCCTTTTTCTCACTGATGTTACCCAGTCACCAGAACATGGGTTTCAACATATTTCCAGCACTAGTGAATGAAGAGAAAGTTGTGTATTTTCACCTTCAAAAAGATACTCATACACAAAATCCCCAAATTCCAGGGGACTGGGATGAGTAGAGGCAGGAAACTATGGATAAGTATATGCTCATATACATACACTTACCTTTAAGTGAAGCAAAGTACACATTCACATCGATTCTTTGGAACTCTTTTACAATCTGAAAAGAAAGGGAAACTTTTAATGTTGATATAAATTCATACATGATTCTTATGGGGGTGAATTAATATAGCCACATTTCTATAGTATCTAATCACTAAAGTACTACCCAGCTCCAAAAGTTCTTCAAATAAACAGAACTTTGAGTTGGCACAAATCTAGGAAGGAGAGCTGGTATAATGTATGACAGGCAAGTTGCAAAAAGATCTTGGCAGGCTAGAAAACTGGGCAGAATCCAATAAGATAATATGTAATATCAAGAAATATACTTCACAAATACAAGATAGGTGAGTCATGGCCACACATCAGTTCTGAAAAGAGATCTAGAAATCTTAGTGGACTTCAAGCTCAGTACAAGTCAACAATTTGATATGGCAGTTTAAAAAATAACAACGGCTTAGGTTTCATTAAGAGGAGAATCACTTCTTGGAATGGGAAGGCGACATTCCCTCTAAACTTCATCCTCTCAATCCTGAACACCATATTTTAGAATGGGCATTGATAAGGGCAACAAGAATGCAAAAGACTTCAGATTCACATCATATGGAAATTGTTGAAGGAATTGGGCATGTTTGACCTTAGAAAAGTTTTATTTTGGCCCCAAGTATTTAAGTTTTCTAAGAGGCAGAGGTGAAGAAGTAGAATCCAGGAATGTGGGAGAGCCTTTGGAAAGGAACACAGATAGGGGCAGCTAGCTTAAATACTTAAGTATTAAAAAAAAAACATGTCATCCAGAAGATAATTAGACTGGAACTGTTCTTCTCATCTCCACCTCCTGATTTCCCTGGCTTCCAAGTCTTGGCTAAAGTTCCAACTTCTCCAAGAAGCCTTACCAGTCCTCCTCAATATTAGTGCCTTCCCTCTGAGACGCCCCCCCCCATTTATCCTTTATATACCTGTTTGTATGTAGTTATCTCCCCCATTAGACTCTGAGCTCCTTGAGAGCAAGGACTGATTTTTGCCTTTCTTTGTATCCCCAGCACTTGGCACGTAGTAGACATTTAGAACTAGAGGTGATGGGTAAAAGTAACCAAGAGGCAAATTTAGGCTTAGGTGAAAAACTTTCTAATAGAACTATCCCAAAGTGGAAATGGCTGCTTCAGGAGTCTTATTGGGTATGTTGTAATAGGAATTTTCTTTCATTGGCATATGGGAAGTATGGGTTGGACTAGAAGATCACTAAAGTTCACTCTAGCTCTGAAATTTGGTGATTCCAATAAGTTTGCATGATTACAGAAATTTACACAGATACTGGGACTTAAGTGAATAGATTGTTCATGCCAGACTTATTGGAATGAGTACCGTATGGAGGCATGATTGATTTTCTTTCTATAGCCCACACTTAAGGGAGAAGAGATAATCAGCTCACAGTTCTGAGTGAGTGTTTCTGTTGCTGTAGGCAAGTGTGTATATGTATAAAAACTTTTCATTTTTCAGAGACATTTATCTATGATGTTTGATAATAATGAAGGTATATACTACTATAGTATAGTACCAGCAAGGGCGTGCTGGTAAATGTTTAACAAGTAGCTTTCTGAAAATACTCATATTTTAAAATTTAATCTACATTATTGAAATTGGCTCCATCACTTTCTTAATTTTGAACCATCCAAAAGATAATAATTCAAGCCCTCATTTGCACTTGCCAATTTCCAAGTTGTAGATGCTCACCCTACAATTTTAATAATTGGCTCTTCCAGGCAGGAGTGACCTGTCTCCAACAAAACCCTGATTATTAAGTAAATAATGTCTATGAAAAACAAAAATTCACTTTTTTGCCCCTTTTCATTTGAAAGGGTAACTAACAATAAGGCTGTGTGTGTTTGTGTTTTAAATAGAATAAAAGCCAAAACCTTCCTTCTGTTGCCTCATGAGTAATATGTACTATTGGGAGAAAAATCTATTTTAGTAGAAAATATCTTCTTTTCTTCTTATTTCCGTAAAATCTCCCCTCTCTTCTAGCCATCTTCCACATAGCTGCTAAAATAATTTTTCTAAAGCAAAGATCTGACCACGTCACTCTACCATTCAAAATTTTGTGGCTCCTTATTGCTTTTAAGATAAACTACAAACTCCCCCACTTAGCATTTCAAACACTTTATGGTGAGGTTTCACACCCTTCCAGATATTTCCCATTACTTCCTTTCATACACCCTGCGTTTCTAGTCAAATTGGCCTGCTTGCTATTTCATCTTCTGCCTGTGTTCCTTCTTTTTTTTTCTCTTGAGGCAATTGGGGTTAAGTGACTTCCCCAAGGTCACACAGCTAATAAGTGTCTGAGGCCAAATTTGAACTCAGGTCCTCCTGACTCCAGGGCTGGTGCTCTATCCACTGTGCCACCTAGCTGCCCTTCTCTGTTGCAAAGGCTCTCCCTCACGCCTGGAATTTGCTTCTTTTTCACCTCTACCCCTTAGAATCCTTGGTTTCCCAACAAGACTCAAGTTTGACTTCCTGTAGGAAGACTTCCCTGATTCTCCTGGTTGTTCCTCTTGTCCCTTACTAAATTATCTTGTTTTTACTTATCTGTAGAATTGATATTCCTCAAGTAGAATGTAAAGTCCTTATGGGAGGGACTATTGAATTCTAGCTGAACTGGAGTTTACCTCTTACTAGTATTTGTATCACCATAGGCTGATTGCCTGAGCTTTGACCCAAGTTATCTGTCCCCCTGGATTTTGGACCTTTTGCCCATCATAAAGTCTGATGTTCATTTATCTCTTAATCTGTGGCCTCCCTACCTGGATTTCTGCTCTCCTGTCTATTCCCGACCTTTGATAATTAATTGCATACTCCTCAACTCATTCCTTGACTTTCTGGATTCCTGATTTATTGCTCGTTCTGATATCTAACTGTTCTGATAACTAACTGTTTTTCATTACTATCTGGCCCTCTAAATCCTAGCACCTGGCAACCTTCACCCTGCCACTCGCCGTATAAAAAATGGTTCCATTGGCAACAAGAGTTTTCTCTTGCAAAATTTCAGAGCTTGGAAGGCTGCCAGAGACGTCATCTAGGCTTTGTAAATGGTTGTTTTACAAATGAAGAAAGTGAGACAGAGAGATCAAGCAGTTTGCCCAGAGTCACACAATTGAACAGGTTGCAGGGCTGGGATACGAACCCAGGTTTTCAGATTCCAAGGGCAGGGTTCTTTCCACTCTACCACAGATCCCTAAGCTCCCCATCCTACTACACACAGAAAATAAATAGAATAATGACCATCTTTGGGCTAGCCGCATCCTGTTTTATTTTCCCAGGGCTCAGTGCAATCAGAGACATCAACGAATTAGCTGAAAACTGTCTGCAAGCCAGTAGTTAGGATTTTTTGTACAAAAGTAAAAGAAAACTATACCCTTCGTAGTGATCTCACTGCAACAATATCCAGGAATGACACTGCTCCAAAATCAAGGATCAGGCTGTGAATGGGGACTTTGGGAACATTCACTTTGACAGGAAGCTCTGAATTCCAGTCTACTTGGATCTCTATTTCCTTAGTTGGGATATTCAGGTCTTCAGGGTCTTCGGGATCTTCATCAGGCTCAAAACCTTGATTAGTGGCACAGGCATCACTGATGATGCCATTCTAAACCAATAAGACAATTCCAAGAACATAATGTGTGAAATTAGGAGTTTCTTTCCAAAGTTTGCTTCAAATAAATTTAAGATAATAGTAATAGTAATAACACTTTAAGCAAAAGCAAAATACTTTACATACATTATCGGATTTTACACTCACAAAAAACATTTGCAGGCAAGTCAAACCACTGACATGGCCTCAGTCACTACCTTCCTATAAGAATCCAACTCCTGAGCCTTGGTAATAGCAGTGCCTCCTGACCATGGGTCTCTCCTTCCAGCCTGGGCCCTACAGCCATCATTGAGGGCAAGGAGCCAACCTTCCTTGCCACCACCAGCACCAACTATGGATGGTAGCACCCTCTCAGACCCTCAGAACCACTTTTAGCCCAGCCATCACCTTGAAAAGCAACTCCTGTGGCAGGTTCTGGAGCCCCTGCCTCCTCAGCAGCCATAGCCACTGAAGATCCAGAAAAGAAAATTCTTGCCTCCAAAGTCCTTGGCACTGTTGAATGGTTCTACATCAGAAATGTACTTGATTTTATCAATAGAAATGACTTTTAAAAAGATACGTTACCAACCACTTTGCCACTGGTTTCTAAGGACTCTTTCCATCTGAGTGAAACCTTCTGTGTCCTCTCCTTTATTAGAAAGTGAGCTTCTCATGAGCAGAAACTGTCTTACTTTGATTTGTATCCCCGGGGCTTTGCACATGGTAGATACTTAATAAGTACTTGTTGGTTCATTCATTCATTACTCCCATCCTACAAATGACGAAAACTGGGGCTGCAACAGTAAATACTTTGCCTAGGGTCACATAGTAAATCGCCAAAGGCAGCATTTGGGGTCTTCCTGAGTCCAAGCCTATCGCTCTATCTACTCTACCACTTTCCCTTTCTTCTTTCATTCTATAAAGCGGAAGCCCCAAAAGAGAGATTACTGTTATAAGGACATATAGTATCATGGAAAGAGCCTTACTTGAGGAGGCAAGAGACCTAGATTTTCATCTCAATTCTGCCCTGACTAGCTGGATGACCTTGGGCAAGACTCAGGGCTTTTAGTTTCTTCATCTTTAACATAAGTGGGTTTGATAGGACTGTATCTAATGTCCTATCTAGCTCTAAAATTCTATGATTCCAAATAATGAGTTGAAAGAGAAGAACTCTAAACGGATAAACTGACTTAGCTAAATAGGCTTATGTTCTTTAGGAGAACAAAGAAAATAGAATGAAATAAATTAAAAAATAAATAAAAAGTAGAAAAACACGGGTAATAGAAATAAAGGTCTCCTAAACCCAAACTCTCAGCCTTCTGCCAAAAGAAAAAATAAAGAGCTGTAGGGACAGACAATTCTAGATTTAGAAGACCATGTGCTAGACTTTACCAACAGAGACATCACTAACATAATCAGCATAGAAACAAATAATCATGGAAATCTGTGGACATCTTAGAATTATGGACAGTTAGAGCTGGAAGAGACCCGAGATGATGTAGTGCAACCCCATAATTTTTTTTTAAGATAAGGAAACTGAGAATCAGAGAGATAAAATCCCTTGCCCAATGTCACACAACCAGTTTGTAGCAGAGCCTGTTGTAAAGCCTTGGTCTCCTTATTTCAAGGCCTGTGCACTACATTATGAGTGATTTTTCTGATGCAGACATGAATTTACTTTTCTATCTTTGTATACTTTCCATTAACAAAAAAGTTTAAAAATGAAATGTATACTCTTTTTATGATGGAAGATTTTATCCTCAATTCCCATGGAAGTAATATGTCTTCTTTTAAAACCTAAAAGAGACTCAGCCCAGATGTTCTCTTTGCCTATATGACATGATTGTAAGCATCTGGGTGCCAAAATGGTTAGATTTTAATTTTAGGCATTCAACATGCTTTCATAAAAGTGTAGAAAGGAGTAGAGAAGAAAGAAAAATGCATTTTCACCTTTGTTGCTCGTAGCTGTCCCTTTTTGATAAGTTTCTGTATCTTCCTCAGTGCTTTGAGCCTTTTATTATAAACTCGAACTGCATCAAATCCAACCTTTGGAAAAGAAGTAAGTTACTTAAAGCATCTGGATCATCATTTTTACAAGTTCAATTCAACAAGCATTTATTAAACATGTATTATGTTCCAGGATTGACCCCTTTCAAGGAGATTACATTCTACTGAGAGTGGGCAAAATGTAACATGTACACAGATAAGGCTCTAACAACTGGGGGAATCAGGAAAATACCTCTTCTAGAAATTGACACTTGTATTGAGCCTTGAAGGAAGTTATAGGCTTCATGAGGTAGGGGTGAGAAAAGAGATCATTTCAGGGAAGGGGTTAATGGGGAGCAGGAGGGAGGAACAGCCTGTTCAAAGGTGCAGGGGTGGGAGATGGAATGCTGTGTACAGTGAGTAATCCGTAATGTGTAATCAGCCTGAAGAAATCAACTGGAAACAGATTGTGAAAGACTTTAAATGCCAAACAGATGGATTTGCATTTATCCTAGAGACAATAAGGACTCACAGAAGCTTCTTAAGTAAGGGAGTGACACGGTCAGATCTATTTTTTAAGAATATCAACCATGTGGGGGATGGATTGGAGAGGGAAAGGGTTAGTTTAAGGGAAACCAATTAGGAGATTATTGCAATAGGCTAAGTGAGATATAATAAGGACCTGAACTAGAATGGTTGTGTGGTATGTGTGAAGAGAAGGGGGTGGCTATAGGAGACATGGAGAAAGGAGCAACAAAATGATACCTGACCTCAGTTTTATATGTGTTGAATTTGAATTGTTGAATCTGTGTGTGATAATTCTAGAGCATCCAGGTGAAGACATGAGTCTAGAACTCAGACAAGATGGGCTGAATATCTGGGAATCATCTGTATTGAGATTATAGTTGAATAAGCTGTTGTATATGATTGTGATGGAATACTATTGTGCTATAAGAAATGACAAGCAGGATGCTTTCAAAAGACTTGCATAAACTGATACAAAGTGAAATGAGCAGAACCAGGAGAACGACGTACACAGTAACAGCAATATTGTATGATAATCTGCTGTGCATAACTTAGCTATTCTCAGCAGTGCAACAATCCAACACAATTCTGAGGGATTTATGATGAAAGGTGCTGTTCATCTCCAGAGAAATAACTGATGGAGCCTGAATGCAAATTGAAAATCCTTTTTCTTTACTTTATTTTAGGGTTGGTTTTTTTTTTGGTCTGTTTTCTTTCACAGCATGACTTACATGGAAATGACTACACATATATAACTTATGTCAAATTGCTTTCCTTTTCAATGTGGGGAGGGGAGGGAAGGTAGAAGAGAATTTGGAACTCAAAGTTTGAAAAAAAGAATGTTAAAATTGTTTTTACATGTAATTGGGGGATATTAAATTTAAAAATGAAATTATAGTTGAATTTATGGGAGCTTCTAAGATCAAAAGGAGGGATCATTGAAGGAGTCAATAGTGAATAGAAAAAAGAGGAAGTCTAGGATATAGCTGGGGTAGGGGGTGATGTGGATGATGATCCTGAAAATGTCTGAAAAGGTATGCTTCAAAAGGTAAGAAGAGAACCCTAACAAAACAGTGTCACAAAAATCCAGAAACAAAGAAGGTAGGCAGTCAACAGTGTCGTGCTATGGGAGAACGATGAAGCCTGAAAAAAGGTCATTAGATTTAGCAATAAAGAGATCATTGGGTGACCCTGAAGAGGGCAGTTTTACAAAGAGGCAGGAATGGAAACCAGAATTCAAGAGGTTGAGGAGTAGGAAATGAGAAAGTAGAAATGAAGAGTATTGAGAGCTTTCTCTAAGAGTTCGGCTGAGAAAGAGAACAGAAGATTAGGGTGATAGCTTGAGAGGATGGTAGAACAAAGTGAAGATTTTTTTTTTAAGAATGGAAAACATGTGGCAATGTTTAAAGGAAGAAGGAAAGGAGCCAGTGAATAAGGAGAGGGTGAAAATTAAAGAAGGAGGAAGTTCAAAGGGGCAAGATGTCTTGCACTGTTTAAGTTTGAGATTATTTAAATTTTCATTATTTGTATTGCCTTGCCTCTTCAACCAATTGATGTTAGTTGAGGGTGGGGATTTTGTATTGTTATGTTTTTAACCACTACTACAATGTCATGCACAAAGTATACACTAAATACATGTTTGATAAATGAACAATCGAAGAAAATTAAATAAATTTCCAATGACACACTACTTACTGTGGATTTGAGACATTTTTTAAAGCCATCGATATTGCCATAAAAAATAGGACTATAAAAGCTAACAATCTTCACTCCTTCAGGTTCATCGACCTGCAATTTGGAGAGGAAAGTATTTCTGCAATTAATTTCAAGCCTTGTGCATTTAATTTTAAAAGCTACAGGGACTTTGAAGAGCAATCCTTCACATGTACTCCAGAGCTTGTCAACTAACTGTTTCATTTCCTTGTATGAGACGTTTTCAATTTTGTGTTTTGGCAAAGATTTTAGTCTGCAAGACAGCTAACTCTTGACTGTGTCAAAAATCTTTTAAAACATTTTAACCAGCAATAAATATTAATACTCCGTTGGAGAGATGAAGAAACTGAGTCCTAGTGACACTGTAGGAGCCTTTCACTTATCATGGGTCACAATGCAACATAATTGAAGAACCAAAAGAATTATTTCTAGAAACATAGAATCTCAGCTTGAAAAAAGGACTTTAGAGATCATCTAGTAGCAATCTTTTACAGATCAGGAAACAAAATCATAAAACTGAACACCTAGAAGCAACCTTAGCAGTCATCGAAATGACTCCAAGGCTAAAAGGAATTCCCACTATAATGAACCAGACAAATGATCTTCTAGCCTCTACTTGAAGATCTCCAAAGCACAGGTAATTCACTGTGTCTTGAGGCTGCTCATTCTACTTTGGGCGATTTTAGTTAGGAAGTTTTTCATAGCATTAAGACTAAATTGGCATCTTTACAACTTCTACCCATTGCCCATGGAGACCCAGGGAAGGCAAGTGATTTGATCAAGATCACTCAGCTTGTCAATAAATAGCAGAACTGGTACGAAAACTTGGGTCTCCTGACTCCCGCTTCAATTCTTTGCCTCATCAGATCATGCGGCATACAAACATAGAGCCTCTCCAAAATCAAAGGCACTCTGGACTTCACCTTTAGAAAATTCCTAAGGGGGCAGCTAGGTGGTGCAGTGAGTAGAGCACCAGCTCTGGAGTTCAAATCCAGCCTCAGGCACTTGACACACTTATTAGCTGTGTGACTTTGGGTAAGTCGCTTAACCCCAATTCCCCTGCCTCACCCTCTCCCAAATAAATAAATAAATAAATAAAAATTGCTAAGAATGTTTGTTGAGTAGGGATAGGAATCAAAGTTGTTCAGCTGGTAGAAGTTAGCTGAAGTTCATGCATAGAGCTTTGGTGAAAGGAAGCAGCCCCTGAAAGTATTCGTCCCACAAACCCAAACCTAGAACATGATGGAGAAGTTCATACACAATGACTTACATTCTTGTAATCCTTGGTGCTTTTGTAGAGGTCTGTACCAGGGACATTTCCAAGGTCATTCCATGAGGGACTAAGGAATAGAAAAGTATGGTTAAGGTTCTTTGTTGGAGGCAAATTTCAGCATGAAACATCTACTAGCCAACCCTTAAATACCAGACACAAAGGGTTCATTTGTGTGTGTGTGTGTGTGTGTGTTATTTAAGATTCAGACTTGGCTGCTGAAGGTTAAAGTTTTTCCTTATCTCTTAACTCTGAACCAAACATCTGGCATGAAAGTATAAGGCAGGGGAGGCACCGCATCTTTGCTTTTTTATGACTGAGAACAAATGGATTCCCTTTTGTTAGGTTTGCTGTACATACTTCAAGATCACCACTTAATGTCAGCCTCTGATGCCTCATGGCGGTGAGCCTGGAAGCGGGGCTTCTTAAAGCTTCTTCCATTCAAGAGCAAGCTCTGGCAAACCATAGGAAGGTGGGATCATGAATTTAGAGTGGGAAGGGTGCTTAGGTCATCCAGCCCAACCACCTCATTTTACATATGAGGCAACTGGCACCTAGGGAAATGACTTCACCAACAACTAATGGGTGTCTGAGAAGGCATTCAAAGCCAAGTCTTCCTGGCTTCAGGTCTAAGGTCCTATCTACTACACCATGTGCCTCTTAGGCCTACTGAAACAGAAAGGTTTTATGGATGGGACTAGCAATGGATGGCCTCTGCCCTTTGAAGTCCAGACTACTTAAGTCAGAAAACAGGTTGGCCAACAGATAACAAATTTTTATTTTTTACACAGCAGTAATGACCATCCATTAATCACTGAGGGCCTATAATCTATGTTGGTGACACAAGTCCCCACAATGCCAAAATCACAGATCTTTTAAAGTATGCCTGAATAAATTAAATTAGCTTAGCATTTAAATAGCGCTTACTAAGTCTTACAAAGCATTTTATAATTATTATTTCATTTTATCCTCAATATCAGGAAATGGAAGGTAGGAGCTATTATTGCCCCCATTTTACAGGTAAGAAAACTGAGGCTTAGAGAGGTTAAATGACTTGTCCAGGGTCACAGAATTAGGAAGAGTATGGTGCCAGATTTGAACTCAGGTTTTCCTGACTATATCCACTGGGCCACCTACTTAGCACTTAATGGTTTGTGAAATGCTTTACAGATGTTAACTCGTTTGATTCTTAAAACAACCCTGTAAGTTGGGGGTATTATTATCTCCATCTTACAGGTGAGAAAACTGAGAAAGAGAGAAGTTTGAAAAGTGTTGATATCAATGCTACCTAACCTACAACATCCTTCCTGTCCCTTCGTTCAGACTACCTGGCCTGGACCTGCCTGGGTCACAAGCTGCATGGCCTTTATCAGGTCCTTTAGCCTCTTCTCACTCTGTTTCTTCATCTATACGATGAGGGTCTGGGACTGGCAGGCTTCTAAGGGCTCTTCCAGACTCAATCTATGAGCCTTCTGCTTCCCCAGATTCTCTCTCTCTCCTTCCAGACTCAGCTTCACTTTTCCCTCTTTTCCCACTCATTCCAGGCTCATTGCTCCCTCCTCTGAACTTCCTTGGCACTTTTTGTCCCTAAAATCTCCTTGCCTGTTAGCACATGCTACTTTGTATTGTTGTTTCTTTGTCTTTTTTCCAGATGTCTAGGGTAATCGATTTAAAGCTGAAAAGAAACTTACTGGTCACTTAGTCCAAACCCTTCATTTTATTAGATGAGGAACTTGAGCAGAGGAGGGTTAAACCACTTAGCCAAAGTCACACAGGTAGCAAATGATGAGGCTGAGATTTAAGCTTGACTCCTGATCTTTTTCCAGTGCACTTTGCTGCTTCCTCTGACTCAAAATCCAGAATCTTTCATGTGACATGGCTGTCTCCTCAAAGAGTCTTATAGCTCTCTACAGGCAGGGACCTTGTCCTATTCCTCATGCAATCCCCCAAATGAAGACTATGATAGCATAGACCCTAAACATTATCTAGTCCAACCCCTCTGTTTACTGATAAAGAATGAGATAAAGAGAATTGCTGAAAGTCAGCTCATTAGTAAATGGCCTTGCCTCCTCAGTGTTTAGCACAATACCTTTCACTTGGTTTGTACTCAATAAAGATTTATTGTTGTAGGTGATAATAATGATGTCTGATCACTTCCTTGAGTTAAAAATAGTTGACTTTTTAATCACATATCCTTATTAAGAGTCACACTTGTTTTTACTAAAATGAAAAAAAGGAATCTTCAACTACTAACGCCCTCCCTCTCTCCCAAACTACCAGGTATTTGATGACTTTGTACATATTTGTATTTATTCTTTTTATATTTCTGTTATATAAATTTATATATGTTCTTGCCATCTCCCCCATTAGAAGGTAAGCTTTTTGCAAATGGAGATTGTTTTATTCTTTGTATGTGTATCCTAAGGACTCAGCACAGTGCTTGACACACAGTTGATTGGTTGCTTCTTTCCTTGAAGTAGGAGACCTCGGAGGGCCACAAACGGATTTCCAGGCCTTCTACTTCTAGTCCTTCTTTCTACCAACTGGACTATGGATATTCTGGCCCTTTCACTATCAGATAAATTCCACGAGTTGTCATGTGTGATGAGAAGCAGATAGTAAATGTAATTCCCAAAGAAAGAGGATTCTGTTTTGGATTCTTTCAACAATGGACTCAGTGGATCAGCATTATAATTAATGGAAATTAAATCCCAAGTCAAAGAAAAGTACTGCTCCTTACTGGCTAAAAGCCCAGGTCTATTCAACAGCAACCATGTACCGTGAGTTTCCCTTTCAGTTCACTCTGTTCCATAGTAGCAAACCCTTAGCTTGAAGCCCATGATCAAATTAAATTACGAAGAAAAAAATTAAAATAATGGAAAAACCAAGGTGAATTATGGAGACCCAGAATCCTAAAGCCAGATTCTTCCTAGGTCAGTCCCTGAGATATCCCTCAACTGCAAATTAGATGATGCTCTTGGAGGCACACAAGCTTTTTGAGGTCCCTAAGCAACCATTTAGTGCACTACAGTAGTAAACATTCTGTGCTTAGAGGAGGCATTGGAGTACTAGGTGGAGCAAGCACACCAGGCCTGGACAGATGGAAGAGGTGGGGGCTGGGTCAAAGATATCCCAAAGTAGCCTTGCAAGCACATGAGATAGAGTGGGGAGCCTGTTTTTATGGGGGAATTTGATGCAAGAAGAAGGCTTGTCTCTCCTTTAAGCCCAGGAGAGCGTATATTTAACATCTCTTGGAACCAAAGGAAAGAGATGAGCCCTAGGTCCTTTACCTTTCCCTTAACAGATTTTATTTTCCACTACCCTTGCCTTCTGTGACGTTCTCTTCTGAACTCTCTCCAAGTATGTACACTTTACATATACACACCACTTGTACAGACAGTTAATTTGTTGTAACAGATTTGGCAGGATTGAACAAATGATTTTTTCTTCCTCTTTCAACCTATGTCCCCAACCCTTCTTCAAAATCCTACTGCTCTCCATTGCATAGCTATGAACGTGCCAAAGGAGAGGCCACAAACTACATCTCATCTCTTTTGCCACATGAGGTGTCCTCTAGTTTCCTGGGCACTGCAGATACCACTTCATGGGAAATAGTTTCTCCGGTACTTATCAAAATGCCATAGGGATCATGTAGAAAAAATTTCTCTCTCATGTTACTCACAACTGAACTCTCAGGACCACAGTCAGTAATCCAAACAGAAGGCCAGCAAGCAATCCTAGGTCGAGACCCAGGATGATGGATGCTATGCATGTAAACACCCAGATGACCTAGGGAAGCACATGAAAGCAGAGATGTTATAATCCAGCCACTAAAGGAAAAATGAATCCAGGCTGTGGAAGAGAAAATAACAAGATCCATTCCAGAACAGTGTGAACATTAAGGAGCAACTCCACCCATGTGCATGCAGACAGCCCCATTACTGCTAGTCTTGTCCTGGCTTTTCTCCCCCTTTTAAATTATTTGCACTAAATGGGAAGTGGCCCTTCAAAGGAAGCATTCTTAATCATTGTTTGAATTACAGCATGACTTAAAAGGATTCAGCTTTCAAAATCATTCTTATAGTAACTGAGGTCATTTTGGAGTTGTAATCAGGATGCCTTTTTGACCTCCTGCTGTCAGATTTATGGCTGCTTAGGGCTAATAGTTTCTGTGTCTTATACAAGGCTCCCAATGGAAATAGATTTTCCCCAGGAGCTCAATTTAATATGTATACAGGGAACACCATAAAAAAACAGCATGCATGAGACATTTCACGGCTTTTGGTTTAGCCTTGCTATTTTTGACTTGAGTACTGGGCTTTCCACGTAGCTGGTACAACTTAGTAGGTAGCGGATACTCAGACCCGAGACTGGTTTCAGAGGAAATGGGCAACTCGGGACTTACAGCATCAATCTTATTCTGCCTCCACAGACGAGGAACATCACACACTTGCATAAACATTCCTTTCAGGTTGGCAATGACAACAGCAGCCAAGACAGACTGCCAAGAGAGACAGGGAAGGCCACGTTATTCACTGAAATGATTTTTCCTTGGGATGATTTTTAAATCCCTTGTTATTTCTTCCTTGTTACGGACCAGTGCCAGGAAAAATGTGCAACTGATGTGCCAAAAAGCAGTCATACCTTTTGCAAGGGTTCTAGCAGCTTCCCCAAAGCCACAATTGCAATCAGTACAATCAGGGCTGAGATGATGCCAGCAACCTGAAAAAGAGTGTTGACATAAATACATGTGGCTTGCTTTTTCTGCTTGGTTTCCAAACTCACCACAGACAACAGCCTTGGGAGATGCCTGCTGGGCATCATTCTAGACAAGGAATCTATTTTATAAGCACTGAATGACAGTAATGCTTTTCTTTATTCTTCCCATTCCTTCTCCACATCCCAATACTATTAGAGGGAATGCTTATTGTTGTTATTATGCACAAAACACAGGCGGAAAAGAGAAATAAGCATGTCACTTGTGCAGAGAATCTACAGTAACTATAGAAACTGAGAAGTATCGAGGTCAAATCCGATTTAATATTGGGAGAAGGGATAGTTTTCTTAGACATCTTACAATATTCTGTTTGCAATAATCTCTAATCCAGAACTTCAGGGTATTTGCTCCAAGTTCCTAAATGGACAAAAGATTACTGTAATGTCGGAAGTACTTTACGCCAGATTCATCTATTCATTGCAGAATGAAAGTGACTTGAGGATAGGGATTGTTTTTGTCTTGGTGCACAGAGCCTTGTTGGGATAGGCACTTAGTAAATATTAGATGAAGTAACTTGAAAAATAAGATAATAAAAGTAATAATTAACAATACTTGGAGACCCAGAGTGGCATAGTGGGCGAGTCTTGGAATGAGGAAGAACTGGGTTTAAGTCTTCCCTCCAGTAAGTTATGTCATACAGTAGAAAGAACACTGGTTCCAGAGTTAGAGGTCTTGGATTCAAATCTCATTTACTACCTGTGTGACCTTGGTCAAGTCAGTCACTTATCTTCCTTGGGTCTCAGTTTTCTCAACTATAAAATGAAGAGGTTAGAGTAGATGGCCTCCAGGGTCTTTTCCAGGTGTAGAGGGGTGATTCTAAAACTAGTTAAATTCTTGGCTAAATGACCATAAGAAAGTCGCTTTACATCTCTAAGACTCAATGTTAGAGAGGCCAGTCTTCATCAGTGAAGGGAGGATTGATTATAGGATTATAGATTTAGAGTTGCATGTGACCTCAGGGGTTAACTAGTCTGACACCCTCATTTTACAAATGAAAAATTGAGAGACCAAGGGGTTAAGCAACTTGCCCAAGATCAACATGGTGGTAGAAATGGGATTTGAATCCTGGTTCTTTTACACCAAATCTCACACTCCTTCAACCAAACCATGCCTACCCATTGGGAGTTTCTTCACACATGAAATCATGAATCTGGACATTATCACTATCATCTTCATCACAATAATATAAAACTTCACACTTTATGGAGCAATTTCTCTTTCTAATCTATTCAAGCTAATAAAAATATTTGTTTACCAACCATATTACAGATAAAAAGAATCCTGAATCTTTTGTTTGTAACCTTGATGAAAGCATACATCTTCTACTTTTCTGGGATATCCCATGGTGGCTCTTAGTGTGCCTTCAGCACATAGTGATCATGCTATGAACTCATGAACTTTATCAGGGCTGTTATAATAGACATTCCAAAGCTTTACCTTTTCTGTCATGAAAAGCTCTCTGAAGGTCAAAAAAGAGTTGAAAGGGAAGCTGAGAACATAGGAGTAGGTGGGATCCACCACTTTAGACAGCTGGGCCTAAGTAGAGGTGAGCAATAGAAGGTCTGAAAGAAAAGGAGACAGGAAAACTAGACAGCAAGTAATCAAAACGGAAGAAGAAGCAAGAAAGGTGGCATCTACTTTTGGATTTTCACATTGAAAGAGATCGATAAAAGGAAATTGGAGTTAGAAAAGCAGAAAACCTAAGGAGGCTTCACTCAAATGTTCCACTGGCACAATTTGTGCTAGAATCTAACTCAAAGCCCTCTCAATACGCTGTTATGGATATTATGAATCAGGCAAAGTTTGTATTCAGTACCACTGCCAGTTTTGTGTCCTTTTAATCCCCTCTGTAGAATCCCATCCCCATTCCCTAGGATGTCATACTTTTTCATTTAGTTTCCTCCTCCTCCTCTTCCTCTTCCTCCTTCTCCTCTTCCTCTGCCTCCTCCTCTTCCTCCTCCTTTTTTCAGGATAAGATATATCAGTCATTTATATCTTAGAATTAATTTTAACTAATGGGATACTTTCCCCAGGCATATGAGGATTAAGACTTCTCTCTAGCTTTTAAAAGCTAGAGGAAACACAGAGAATAGGATGCTGGGCCTGGAGCCAGGAAACCCTCAATTCAAATGTGGCCTCAGAAACTTACTAGCTGTGTGTACCTAGGCAAGTCATTTAACCTCAATCTGCCTTGATTTCCTCAAATGTAAAATACAGATAAGAATATTAATAGCACCTACCTCTCAGAGTTGATACTGAGGATTAAATGAGATGCTATTTCTAAAGTATTTAGCAAAGTGCCTGGCACATAATAGGCACTTAATAAATGTTTGTTTCCTTCCTAGTTATTTCAAGGTTTTGTCTCTTGCTAAAGGAATTGCAAATATCAGCTGACAGGTAAGAGAAGGAGGATTTGGAGGGACGGAAGGGTGTGAGGGAAGGAACCTCCCAAATGTCCCCGAAATCACACTGTGTAGGAAGCTTCCTATACATAATGGCAGTTCTTCTTGTAAGAAAGGCACATTTATTGATTCTATTATCTGTATAGTTTCTGATAGGAAGGTAGGCTAGTAAAAATGTGTGATGGTTGATAAATTAACTGTACTTAGCAGAGTTTGTTTGAAAGAATTGAGAAATAGAAGCCAAGTTAATTGTTAAGAAATTTGACCAATATTTACTTAAGTTAAATGAGATAACATATATGAAGGGTTTCACAAACTTTAAAGCACTATAGAAATGCTAGATACTATTATTATAATACTAATTATTATTGTAACACTCAAGAATAGGAAGAACTGCATAAATACAGAAGCATTTAGTCCTAAGTCATTCACCTAAGGAAGGTGAAATCAGAGATAATAGAAACCAAATAGGAGAGAAAGAAATGAATTTTGAATGTTTCACTATATTATACAATATATAAATGCCCCACACTGGTTAAAATCCATCAACCATGGAGAATATACATAACTTAGTGGATAAAGCCCAGAAGACCTGGGATGAATTCTGTATCATATATTTACTAACCATATGATCATGGAAAAGGCATTTAATCTCTAGAGCCTCAGTTTCTTCTTTTGAAAAAATAGGGATACTAATATTTGGACTATCTACCTCTCAGTGGTTATTATGAGGAAAGAGCCTGGCAAACCTTAACAGCTCAGAGTGAATGTGATCATTAACAATTAATAAATTACATTGGATATGTGTGTATATTTCTGTTCTCTACTTTACATTTTGCTTTTTTGTTTTATTTTTAACTGATGGCTGCTGTCCTCATTAGTCAAACAAATGTTAAGCATACCCAAAAACTTGGCAAAAGTGATGATTATGCTTTTGCTAACTCTTTTGTTCCAAAGGGTAATTGTGTGTTTCACTAAACATCTTTTGACATTCTAAGAGCACCTGATGATACAACAGTTAGATAACCTAACCATTAGATATGAGAATAGAAATGTAAACACAGGCACGCTTATGAGATCTGCAGATTGCTGTTGGATATTAGATTGTCCTTTAGACAAACTTAAGCCAAACTAGAACATGATTTATATAAAAAATTCAAATAAGCTGTTGAGCAGCTCAGGCCTAACAAAGAAAGGCTTAATTTTGAGGGTGTTGTTAAAGGAGACACCCAGTCACACAACCGTGGAAAGAATGGCTACTCCCTTTGAGTCATGGTCTACTGGGTCTCAGTCCATGCATTCAGCCTTTAAACCTCAGAACTTAGTATATATTTCAGTAATTAAATCTTGAACAATATCTAAGCTTGTTTCATTCCTCATTGCTAGAATCTTGGCCTTTTCTATTGCTAAATATAATACATGCCTGTGTGTGGAAGGGGATATCAGCTTACAAGAACACTATTATCTCATAGAACTCTTGCCAAGGGCAGGTACTTTACCCAAGACACTATTATTGGAGATAGCTACCCCAAGTCTCATTTGAGCCTTGAAGTAAGAGCAAGTAAAAGTCAGCAATTTTGGCTTCACTATCAGTTAACTATATAGTCCAGAGAACCTGTTTTAGACCCTCTGAAACATGATGCTCTGGAATTATGTGTAATAAAATACCTGATTATGTAGCACAAACCACAAAAAATACTGTAGGAACATAGAATCATAGATTTAGAGCTAGAAAGGACCCCAGAGGCTATAACTCCCTTATTTTAAAGAAGAAACTGAGATATAAGGAAGTTAAATAAGTGACTTGCCCAAGGTCACACAAGTAAGTCCATGTTACTGTAAAACTAGGGCAATTTTAATCCATTAAATTCAAGGTTGGACTTGAACCCAAGACGTCTGTTCAGAAATTGTATAAATCTGTATATGGCTCAAAGTAGTGAAGGAAGGCTTCATAGAGGAGGCAAGACAGGAAAGGGAGGATTTGATTGCAATAGAAACAGAGAAAGGTTTTGACCAAAGGATTTAGAGTCTGAAGGGATATTAGAGATAACCTATTTCAACACTTTCATTTTACAGAGAGAGTTACTAAAGCCCTGAAAAGAGAAATGACTTGGCCAAGGTCATAGAAGGAGTAATAAGCAGAGATAGCACACCATCTTTTCAGACTGATTTCACATTATTCCCCCTCATTCTTTGTAGTCCGCAAAAACTAGAGGGCCTGAGATTCCCTGTACTCAGCATGCCTTCTCTTGTCTTTAAGCCTTGGTGCCTTCTGTGTGTGCCCCATCGTTTTCCTTCTTCACTTCTACCCCTTGGAATCCCTAATTTTCCTCAAGCCTCAACCTAAAGGGCCACTTCTTACAAAAGGCCATTCCTGATCCCCCCCACTCCAGTTGTTAGGGTTCTTGCCCAGCCCAGAAACTACTTAATATCACTTTACATATAGTTTGCTTTTGCATATCTATGAACATGTCGTTTTCCCCAGTAGAACGTAAGCTGCTTGAGGACACGAATTCAGGGTGGTGCTTGGCCTGAACTTGCTCTTCGTGATAATAAATAGAAACTATTGCATGTCCCAGGCTGGGGTCTCGTTACCTGTGTTTTTCCCCCAGTGCTCTCTTGAACAGCAGTGCGTGACAGAGCAGTGGTAGCCACAAAACAGGAGAAGAATCCAGAGAAGATGTTGCTGATCCCAAAGGCAATAAATTCCTAGGAGAAAGACCGGATAATTGCAAGAAGATACCAAATACCTCACCCCTTTCCTACTCTTCTAGTCTCCCCAATTTATTCTGAAAAATCTCTAGCTTTAAAAAACAAAAACAAGAAAAGATTCCACTTAAACACAGCAGTTACTTAACACCCTACCTCCCCCACCCCCCACAGAACCTTCCCACAAAAAAAAAAAACAAAACCCAGTTCGTCAGAACTGTTTGATTGTTTGCAACTGACAGTCCATGCCATTTTCCATTGAAGTCATTTTTAATGTTGGGGGAGGTACCTGGGAAGCTGCAAGATGCCTGGAGTTTTGACTGAAATGGTACCTGAGAAAAGCCTCCCTACTTTCAATTATTTGTAAGGTTAGAAACCAGAAATGATGGACAGTAACTGACCCTGTGTTGAAATAGCTCTGTCATTGCCCTGGTTTTAGGGTATTACAAGTCACTCATCTCCTTTTCAGTAAGCTATTAGCATACCTGAAGCTTTCATTTCTGGAGTTATCTGTGCTGAAGACTTGCCACAGACTGCATTATGACAGAAAGGTCTAGAATTCTGGGCAATCACCCATCATTCAACTGTTCTCATTGCTCTGTCTTTTCAGAAACATGTGCGACTTGTAGACATTTTTATAGTTTTTTAAAAAAGGGAGCATTCGGCCCTAGGACTAGCCTAACTGCTCTATGCCATCCGAATGAAGTGCACATTTAGAGACTTTCATTTTAAATCTTATTTGATATTAACAGAAATTGCTATATTGGAAATATTGCTTATAAAAACACACTTTGAGAAGGTTTTGAGTTATATAAAGCATTCATGGTTCTTTTCCAAAGAAATGTTAAACGTGTATACTATTCATGATCTGACTGCATAAATGATTTAAAAAATCAGGTTTGCCCCAAAGAGAAGCAATGTGGATTAGTGAATTGAAGGGTGGTCTTGGAGTAAGGAAGATATAGGTTCAAATCCCACCTTCAATACATTCTGGTCGTATGACCCTGGACACTTTACTTAATTTCCCTGTGTCCCAGTCAACTCTCTAAACCTGTAAGTTTCAAAACAGGTGCTGGTCTGAACTGGTAATCAGACTTTCCTCATGAGAAGTTCCTTGCAACAGTGAAATCACAGACCCAGTTCACTCCACCTCAAAAAAAAATCATCTTGAAAGTATAACATGATATAATATCTATATTACCCTTCAAAATTATCTCAAAATGATAAGTATTTGGGTACCATTAACAGAGATATCTGTGTAGTGATAGTATTCTTACTGAAGAGGCAGATTAATCTTTCAGCAGACACCAAACTCTTCCCAGATTTAAGTTTTTCTACCTTGGCAGAACTTTAAAAAGGCAGGGTGCTTGGGCTTTTGCCCCACGATGCTGAATTTGGAGAGCACCAGATTCAGAGGGTATTCACAATGCTTTTAGTCCTTCAGCAATATGGCATTTAATGAGGTTAGCACCTAGCTAGTCAAACTAATTAGTCAGTCAAAATAAGAAGCTACCATCCCTTGGCCCTTGTGACAATTTCCTCAGCAGCAGAACCTTGGTCTCCTAGAGTCTCTGCCTCTACCACCTCCCAGGAAACAAACTGCCTTCCCTGACCTCCTACCCTATTAAAATAAAGACATGCTTCCTGGTGCTTGCCCAGGTATAGTTCATGGCCATTATCCTAGGCACAAAAATTCCTAGTTACAGCTCTGCTCAAAGGTTCATTCCTGTAAGATAGTTTTGCAACAGGGGTGGACCTACCTGGTTCCCATCAATGGCATAATCATACTTGGTAGCATAGACTTTTCCTACAGACACAGCAATTGCATAGGCCACCACAGCAATGGAAAATGAAGCAGTAACCATCTGAGAAAACATGTTTACTGATGGAAGAGCAGGGGGCAAAAACCTATGGGATTTTAAAAAAAAGAAAAAGCATTCATCGTACTTGCCATTACTCTTCAACTTGCCAGATGATATATAAACTCACATGCACACTATATGTAAAAGTATAATAACTCAAAATTCGTATGGAAATGTAGAATAGTCTAACAAAAACTGTATCTTATTCACATTGTCTTTATTGTTATTGCTTTCCACAAAGGCTAATTTCTTTAAGGTTAAAGCAAAGCTCTTTTGAGACCCCCAAAGGCTGTAGTACTATTTGTACCTCTGAAAGAAACAAAATCTGGATTTAGTAATCGTATAAATAATAGCTCACGTTTACGTAGTGCTCTAAGGTCTACAAACTACTTTTTTCACAACAGTCCTTCGAGAAAGTTAGTATTATTATCCTCATTTCAGATGTAAAGAGACTGAGAATAAGAAACGGGAACCTGTCCATGTTCACAGAGGTAGGAAATGTCAGAGCCAGTATCTGAAACCCATTCTCCTGGGACAGCGAGGTAGCACAGTGGATAAAGTGCCAGGGTTGGAGTCAAAAGGCTCCTCTTCCTGAGTTCCAATCTGGTCTTAGACACCTACTAGCTGTGTGCCCCTGGGCAAGTCACTTAGCTCTGTTTGCCTCAGTCTCCTCATCTGTAAATTGATTTGGAGAAGGAAATGGCAAATCACTCCAGTATCTTTGCCAAGAAAACTCCAAACAGAGTCACAAAGGGAACAATTGAACAATAACTCCTAACTGTAAATCTAACATTCTTTCCATGAAACCATCAGGTCCCATGTCAACCTATTTCACACGCTTGTGCCTTTTGGGAAAGTCCTTTTTCCTAAATTCTCTTTACCTGAATTGACTCTTTTCCTGAATTCTCTCTACCACCACCCTGGCACACACCTTTATCAGCACACATTTAATACATACTTCTAAAACATGACATGAGGTACTCAATTTGTGCATGGAGAGGTTAGAATGACTAAGAAGAGAAAGACTCTAGATACTGAGATACCTAGGTAAGGAATTCATGGTCTTGTGAAGATCCATATCGTGATCCAAGTGTTTCAAAGATTAAAGGAGATTAAGGTTGTTTGTTTGTTTGTTTTTATCAGTTTTATACCACACTATCTTCACCCCAGAGAAAATATCATGTTTGCTGTGAGATCACATGCTAAATTACTATTCCCCAGAGATTTGTGCCTAGATGCCAGACTGGTTAAATTTAGAGAGATTTGGGTATGGAATTTGCAGAGATGACCTAACATTCAGGCAGAGGAGGCAGTCATCTACATAGTGTAATATGAGAGAAAGCTGAAAGGGATTTCGTCATTAAATAGTACATCTCTCATCTGATCACTGATTACAGAAATTCCAACCAAAGCTCATTTCAGCCCTAATAATCTTACTTGTTGTTGTTGTTATTTGTCCTTTGGTTCTCATAGAGAACCAATGACATCAGGAGGGTGACAGGAGGGTGATGTCTTGACTTGCAAGTGAATTGGATTTAAGTGAGGCAGAGCTGTGCAGTCATCAACCTCACTCTCTCCTTCATAGTCATAGGAGTCCAGTGGCAAGACATAGGTCAGGATAACTGGCAATGGCCCAGGATGCAGTGGGAGGTTCTTCCTCTCCTTGATTGATTCTTTTGTGAAGGCAAAAGAGGCCATCTTTTATCTCAATTCTTACATAGCCCTTAATCACTGAATGGGTGTTGCCTCAGAAAAACCGAGACCTGGGAAAGGCCTTAGCTTAAAAAGGCCATGGTCTCCTACTGCAATTAGAGAAGGCTCAAAACCTCTGAGAAGGATTATATGCCAGCTTAAACTTGCTCACAGTATGGTATGAATGATTGGTAATTAGGTCTTATCCTGCAAGGAAGTTTGATACAGAGAACTAAGGGCTTTAGGGACCTGGAGAATGAGAAGCAGAAGGGTTACACTGAGGAAGAGGGAAAATGATCCAGGATGGGAAGCACCAAGAAGCACACAACTTGCACAAAGGAAAATGTAATCCTTGGGAGCCTCCTGATTAAAATCACTGCTGACGACAGCTATCTCAGATCTCAGCCTAGCCTTTTGGATCTAGATGAGATCTCAATCTCATCTCCCTTTGGTGGCTACATTCCTAGAGAAGGTCATCTACCATCAGGGCTTCCAACTTCCTTTCCTTTCACTGCCTTCTGACTCTACATTCTGGCTTCAGGCCTCATGATTCCTCTGAAACTGCTCTTTTCGTTGCTATATCTGATGGCCTTTCCTTACTTCTTGACTTCTCTGCAGCCTTTAACACCATGGATCAACCTTTTCTTTTTGATATTCTCTTCCCTATAGGCTTTTCTAACACTGCTCTCTCCTAGCTGTCCTTCTAATTATCTTCTTATTGTCTTTCTCAGTCTTCTTTGCTGGATGTTCATCCAACTCATGCCTGAACGCCATGAATGCCCCGTCAAGGCTTTCTCCTAGGGCCTCCCTGCTTCTTTCTCTATACTATTTCACTTGATGATCTCACCAAATTCCCAGGATTCAAATATCATCTCTATGCAGATGATTCTCTGATACATTTTTCTAGCCTCTCTCGATCTCCAGTCTCCGATCTCCAACTCCCTATTGGACATTTCAAACTAGATATCTCATAGACATCTTAAGTTCATTGTGTCAGAAACCTGAACTCATTCTATTCCTCCTTCCCCCAAACCCACCCTTCTTTCTAACTTCCTGTCACAGTCCCACCATCCTCCAAGTGACCCAGGCTCACAAACGAGATGTCATCTATGACTCCTCAGTTTTCTGCCACCCCCTATATCCAATCAATTACCAGATCCTATAGTTTCTACCTTCTTCTTCCTCCAAAATATGTCCTGTGTAAGTGCCCTTCTTTTCTCTGACACTACCACCACCCTGGCACAGGCCTTTATGGACTCTTAAATTATTGCAATAGCCTCCTGGTTAATTTTCCTGCCTTCAAGATTCTTTTTTTTATATGTAAATAGTATTTTATTTTTTCTAATTACATGTAATGATAGTTTTCAACATTCATTTTTATAAGATTTTGAATTCCAAATTTTTCTCCCTCCCTCCCTTCTCCTCCCCCTTCCCTATGCCTTCAAGATTCTTCCCCACTCCAGTCAACCCTCCACTCAGCTGTCAAATTGATTAGACTGTAAGTTCCTTGAGAGCAGAGACTATTTTTTTTTATTTTTTGCTTTCCTCAAGGCTTAGCCCAGTGTCTGGAATATAGTAGATGCTTAATAAATGCTTGCTGAGTTGTTGACTAGTTTGATTTTAGCAGGGGGAGGGGAAAGGAAAGAGAACAAGCATTTATTCAGTGCCTACTATGTGCCAGTTTTCTAATTAAAGGGGCCATCCCTTGAGTCACTTCTTAAAGAGGACTATTCACCGAATTACCTCACTCAAAGCGAGAACCTGAAAAGACCATAGCCTGAAAGGGCCAGGGTCTCCCATTGCATCTTGGACCATTTCCAGTCATCTTGGTGAATATCAGGCCACTGGATCCAGATGGCTCTGGAGGAGAAAATGAGACCCGTGACCTTGCACAGCCCTCCCTCCCTCAAATCAAAGTTAACTGCAAGTCATGGTCCTCTTCGACAATGAAGGACAACACAACTGTACTAAGCACTTTACAAATATGATCTCATTCTGTCTTCACAACAACCCTGTGAGGGAGGTGCTATTTATGATCCTCATTTTATAGTTGAAGAAACTGAGGCTGACAGAGTATAAATGACTGCCCAGGACTATACATCTAGTAAATGTTCAGATTGGAACTCAGGTCTTCTTGATTCTAGGCCCAGCTTTCTATCGGCTGTACCACCTAGCTACCCCTTTTGGAAAGGAGGAAGAACTAGATGTAAGGGAAGAGGGGCATGATAAGAGTGTTTAGAAGTTGGAGGAGAAAACTCATCATGTTATGGATAGAAGAATGGGAGAATGATGTAGAATAGAGTAAGTAGTATAGTGGATTTAAAATCAGAGTATCTAGGTATGAATCCTAGTTCCGCTCCTTTTCATTTGTGTGACCTTCAATAGGTCACATCATTTCTTTGGCCAGGATGTCCTCAGCTATAAAACAAAGGGGTCGGACTAGATGAGCTAAGGACCCTTCTAGCTCTAAATCCTAAATTTGCATAATCGTTTGGAGATAAGGACTAATTATAGGGGGAAACAAAGATTAGACTTCCATTAAAAGATAGGTATCTACAAGGCCTCCCTCAGGTATCATTCACCCAATTCCCAATGCCACTGGTGGGTAAGTTCTCTAGAATTATTGCCTACTACTACTTTCAGGGTCTAGGGATGACTCTGGTTGGCTATGCTTCTAAACACTAGTTTGAGATCCCCACTGGTGCATCTGCCCACTAATAACCAATCAGTAGACTCAGTAAGTCCTTTAGCAAAGGCATTTACTAAGATGGCATAGCAAGAAAATTAGTTACAATGTATTTTCCCCAATGTTAGCATGAACTTAAAGTAAAATGATATAAAGGCACATGTATAGAGAACATGTGTGGTCAAGATAACTCACAACTCTTAAACCGAAGGGCCTCAAAGTCCTTTCTCTCTTCAGGGGTTCTTCACAAGTTCACTGTAGGGCATGAGTCAATTAGCTGCTTAGCTGGGAAATCTCTGTTGGACCAGCCAGACCAAGGACCAGCTACATAGGCCAATTTGCTGCTGGAATGGGTAGAACAAATCACTTGGAAGCTGTGTTTGCTTCTCACCAGGCTCTGTTGCCAGGCAGAGATGCTAGGCTGGTTAATTGGCTGGCCTTCTGAGCTCAGTCAAAGGGTACTTACAGTCTTTTTTCCACCTTCAGGCATTAGTTTGGCTGGGTGGAACTGCTTTCTTTTTGGTTGGAGTGCTACAGGTAAAGCAAGGAACCTTAGCTTGGGATCAATGGAAACTTTTTCCCTTTGGCTCCATCATTTTCAGCTCTGAGGTGATTTGTCACATCCAGGCAGGAGATGAGAGAAGTCTTACTTCCTTTGGTCAACAAATTCTTTCAAACTTAAAAAGCCCTTTTTAAAAGCCCATCAGCACACCATGTTGCCTTAGTGTGATTAATTTCAATTCAGTCAGTTTCACCTCTAGTTATCCTTTGGGAAACATGTATATGTGTAAGCACTTTTAAAAGAGAATGAAAAAGAGAAGCTGCAGGCTATGTTCAAATAAAGAGAACTCTCTCTAGTCTAGACAATATTGCTATATTACTATACAATATTACTACTCTTTATACAAGCCGATACTTCTTTTATACTTGTACTTCTAAGAGCAGGGATGTTGAAGGAACACTCCTGAAAAGCAATTTGATATAAAGGGATCTGTTTAAATATTAAATTAATATTAATGAATAAAATTAATATTAACTAATAATTAATATTAAAATATTGAGTTAAGATGAACATATTAGTATTGCCAAAGAAGGATATCCTACTCACCCCCTTGGAATAGATTTAACAATGCCAGCATTGTACTTTTTTTCTAAGTCGACTCCATATGAAATGGCTGTAGCTATAATTGTCTAAAATAAAGGAAAAAAGAGACAGAAAAAAATCTCTGACTTTTAAAAATCTTTGTTCTTACAACATACTCACATCTATATAAATAAATGCATATTCTGCTTACCACAATCACTTCTATAGGAATAGGAACAGGAATTTTGTGTTTGAATCGATCATTAATTTCCTTAACAGCCATGCAGATAATAATGGTAAGCAGTCCAGCAACAAAATCTGCAATGTTTGTGGTACCAATTTTCTCAAATATTTCAACCAGAGTCTATTAAAAAAAAAAGGAAAATGATTCACTTTTTTAAAAGTTGTATTGAAAGTTTAACAGTGAACATCACTATAACCGGCTCAATTTGCTTAGTAATTATGACATTTAAGTAAATATCAAAAGCAATTATTTGGTCACACCCTCTAAGTTTTCATCAGGATTCTTTTGGTGTGTTCCCAATGGTTCTGATTTTTTTTATTTGTAATATTTTTAAGGGTCTTTCCAGAATTTTTTCTATTCCCTGTACTTGTTGACCCAGGCTAATTTTCTTTCAGTTACAAAAAAATAACATCCTAGTTCTCACTGATCATCAACCTGGGCACTATGATGGCATCGCATTTCACTTACTACCTTTCTGTGTGCGCCATTGTGCTAGTGATTGTACATTTTATGTTCAATTTGTCAGATTTCTTATTACTGAACCATAAGCAATGCCTCAAGTTCTAGATTCAGAGAAGTCTGGAAGGACTGACACCCAATGAAATAAGAAGAGTTAGGACAATTCACACGATGGCTCAAACATTGTAATGGAAAACAACTTTGAAATGTAAGAACTCAGGTCCACCTAATGATTCCAGAAGACCAATGATGAAGCATGTTTGGACCCATGATGAAGAATTCTTCCTATCTTTTGGAAGAGAGGTGATGGGCTAGAGATGCAGAATGAGACAAGTATTTTCAGACAGAAACAATGTGTGGATTTGTTTTGCTCACCTATGATTATTTATCACAAGGAAGACTTTAAAAAATTTTGGAAGAGAAGAACTGGAGGACAGGGTAGGGGTTTGGTGATACTGATGCTAAAAAAAGAGAAAAGAATATAAATGAAGCACTTTTTAAATGCACAGAAGACACAGAAGGGAATTCATAGGGAGATACAGACTGGCAGAACAGCTTTGAAACAAATGTTGAATTTTAAAATTTAAAAAAAAAACCTAGTTGTATATAATTAAAGATCACAGTTTTCTGTTCTTCTTTGCATATGGAAATGTACATGTTTATGGGTGTTTGTCAAATCAAAATAACAAAAATTAAAATTAAAATTAAAAAATACATCTGATTCCTAAGCTCTATAAAAAATGACTTTAGCAATAGAGAAAGGATTATTGACAAGAGTTGTTTCTGTTGTTGTTTGGTCACACCTGACTCTTCGTGACTCCATTTGAGTTTTCTTGGCCAAGATACTGGAGTGGTTTGCCATTTCCTTCTCCAGATCATTTTAAAAATGAGGAAACTGAGGCAAATAAGGTTAATGACTTGCCCAAGGTCACACAGTAAGTGTCTGAGACTGGATTTGAACTTAGATCTTCCTAACTCCAGGCCTGGTGCTCTGTCCACTATGCTACTTAGAGTACCAGACTGGCAGTCTGGTGACATGGGGCCTTAGGCTAAGTACAAATTCTCTAAGCCTCAGATTCTTTATTCTGCAAAACGAAGGGGTTGAACTAAATCATCTCTAGTTTCCTTTCTGGTTCTAAAATCCCATAATTTATTCAGAAACAGTCAACAAACATTTATTAAATATCTAGTACTGTGGTAAGAGTTGAGTATATGAAAAGAATCAAAAGGAACTTACAATCTAACAGGGAATCTTATAAATTAAATTAAATTTATAAATTTTATAAATTAAATTAAAAGAACTTGAAAATATTATTTGCTGACCAATATATTCATAATCTTAGCAGAGAAATTTTGAAACTCTTAGAGTAAGTTATGGCCACAAGGTTATGATGACAATTCTCTAGATAATTCAAACACACAAACAAAACACCCTAAACACTGTTACAGCAATTGAATGATATCTCAGGTAAAACTTTTGTTTGAACCTGAATGATGTTGGTAAATGTCACAGTACTCAGATTAGCTTGGTGTGTATAGATACAAACGGGAAGTAGTGTCGGGAGTTAGCACATCTGGGTATGTGGAAAGCAAGGTCCTTGAAGACAGTGACTGCTTCATTTTTTGTCTTTGTTATAACAAAACACGCTAGAGGGCCTGGCCCAGGGCAGGTGCTGAGATTGTTTTGACCCTTAACTCCCTAGTTAGCTGTGGGATCACGAGTAAGTCAATTCACTTTTTTGAAATTCAATTTCCATGTCTAAAAAAACATAATTAACTAACTTGCATTACTTGACTCAGAAATCTTGCAAGGAAAACATTTTACAAAGTGCCATACAGATGGTAAGAACTTTGAAATAATTAGTGTTTTTAATCAAATCCTTTCTAGCTCTAGCATTTATGACTTTCTGCCAATCTGTATGCAAAAAAGGTCTCCAATCTCCAGAATTATCATATCTGTGTATGCTAATAAAGAGAGATGCCATGATTCACATGGAATTAGGGCTGTCAAAGGTCATAGAATCATTACCCTAGAGGCTTAGAGGTAGGTTATCTGGTGAAACCCCCTCATTCTAAACTTGAGGAGAATGAGGCCCAAGGGAAATTAAGTGATTTAGTCAAGGTCACCCAGGAAGTAAGTAGAAAAGTCTTTGGATATGAACCCAGGCCTTCTAATCCCAAGTCCACAGCATGAGTCAACTATAGATACATTCTGAGTATTTTTCAAGGCAGGTACCAATTTTTACACTTGAATTAAAGAATTTTTAAAATTTACCCTCCTAGGGTAAGGACAAAATGACTCAAAGAAAAACTAGTTTTGTTTTATAAACAAGATACTCCTGAGAGGAAAGGAATATGTTCTTCAAGAGAATTAGAAAAAGGAAAAACCTCAAGAAGAGAATTAAGAGCTTTGTTCTACCAAAGACAGCCCTATGGGAATTATAGATCAAGGCGCTTTTACTCAGTTATTTCAGACACAGAATCTTCACTCAACAGTGGAAGACGGTGCTTCATTTATTTCCCTTACTCTGAATAAGTCTTTGTTTTCCAGCCCCACTTCAAAATCAAGCCAAAGGGACTGGAACACCTTGTGAGTTGTAAAATGTAGCTTATCCATTTCCAGCAGGCGTGCTGCACTTGTAGCTCTCGTGTCAATAATAAACTGTTCTCAATTAGCCGATAATAATGCCTCATCTATCGAGAGATCTCTGACTCAGAAAATTCAGTCATCCCCGATGCATCCAAGAACAAGGGAATGAGCAAAGCAATATCTCAAAAGGCTAAGTCTATGCACTAAACCTCACGAATACAATCCATACAAGAACCTCTGGAGGATCTTCACTCTTAGCTCGTTTTTTCTTTTTTTCTTTTCTTATTAATTTATGGACTAAAACAAGTATTTCTATAACATAGCACAATAAAAAAAAGACGATTGCACATACACTGCAAATCTGCTATGCACTACTTGCTATTCCTTTCAAATATACAAAATTATCATATAATACATAACATAACAAAATTATCATATACATTTCTTTTTTTTCTTCTCCTCCCCCGGATGGCTACCATTAGACACAAATATTAGTTTAGGCACAATTCTGATGAATATTTGTTGATTGATTTTTCTAGCCCACTACAGAGGAGAAGCAACAAATGAGAAGTTGGGAGGGACTTTCTAGAGGCAGGCACTTGACTCTAGTAAGAGGTAAGAACTGGGGGGTAGGGGTGGGGGGGGAAGTCACAGCAAGGGAGGAAAGAAAAACCAGAGAACGTAGACTTAAAAATTCAAAAATCTAGCAGTTTGGGGCTACTTCTTTATGCACTTAGGTAGATATTGATAGCATTGTTGGATTGAAGCACGGACCAGTAACTGGTGTTTGGAAAGATGAGTGAATCATTTAAGAAAAGGTTAGAGTCACAGAATTTGAGTGTTGGCAGGGACCTCAGCAGACACCGAGTCCAACTCATGCACCAAAGGAATTCCTGCTATCATATACCTGATAAGTGATCTAATTGTTAGGCAGGTTTTCCCACCATCAAAAAGTCTAAATTGGTCTCTGGGCTACTTATTATACTCACTGCTTCTGGTTCTGCCCTCTGCGACCAAGCAGGACAAGTCCAATACCTCTCCAAATGACAGCTCTTCAAATGCATGAAGACAAACTATCATGTCCCTGCTAGGTCTTCATTTCTTCTAGCTAACCACTCCCAGTTTCTTCTATCCACCCTCAAGGACCTTCTCTTCTTCCGACACTTTCCAGCTTATATCCTTCTTAAACAATACTCAGGATGAAGCCTGATGAGGGCAAAGTACAGGGGGTTATGACTTTTGCATTGCTGGAAGCTGTGCCCTCTTCATGCAGCTCTGACCAAATTCTCTTATTTCATCACCCACACCATACTGTTGACTCACACGTATTGAACTTATAGCCCGCTAAAGCCCCCCAGAAAGTTTTTTAAAGAATGTTTAACTATTCATGCCTCCTCATCTGTACTGATAAGGGTTAATGTTTTGATACCCAAGTGCAAGACTTTACTTTTTTAATCTTTATTCAATTTTATCTTATTAGACTCAACTCGGGGCTCTAGCCCAGAGTTGTCAAACACATGAGGGTGGGGGTGGAGGGGGGTGGCATTCAGCCCTCGACACTCCAAAGTATAACCCAAACCAGATTAAAATATAATTGGTAAATATTTAACAAAATAAATTAAAATAAATATAGATAACATTAATATATCATTTTCTAAGTCAATATGCACCCCACAGGAATTATTCTATTTAGTTTAGTGTCTCTTGCTGGCCCCTTCTCCCCCCCCCACCCCTTTTCAGTTTGAGTTTGACCCCATTGTTCTAGCCCTTCAAGATCTTTCTGGATCCAGACCTTCATTCAGTGTGTAAACTATCCCTCTCAGCTTTGTATCATTTGAAAATCCTTTGAGCATATTATCAATGCCTTTATCTATATCATTGACAAAATGTTAATCATCACAGGGCTAAGCACAGATCCCTGGGATATTCCACTATAGACTTCCTCTCTCTTTGACATTGAATATTGCTAGCTACTACTGTACTATCATCTAATCCATACTCTCTCCATCTTTCCCACAAGAATAGATGAGCTATCTTATTAACAGCTTTACTAAGAGTTAGGTAAATTATACCCACAGCTGGGTGGCGCTGGACCTGGGGTCAAGAAGTTATATTGTTTAGTTGTGTCTGATTGTGACCCCATTTGGGGTTTTCTTGGCCAAGATACTGAAATAGTTTGCCCTTTCCTTCTCCAGCTCATTTTACAGATGAGGAAATGGAGGCAAACAGGGTTAAGTGACTTGACCAGGGTCACACAGCCAGTAAGTGTCTGAGGCTGGACTTGAACTCAGATTTTCCTGACTCCAGTCCCAGCACTCTATCCGTTGAGTTCAAATCCAGTCTCAGACACTTAGTGGCTGTGTGGCCCTGGACAAGTCACTTAACCTCTATCTCCGTTTACTCATCTGTAAAACAGGGATTTCCTTTTTTTAGCACTTGCCCCCAAAGGCTATACTGAGGATCAAATGAGATCATATTTGCAAAACACTTTATCAAACTTTAAAAGCACTATATAAATGCTAATTATTATCCCCTTTATCTATTAGTTTAGTAATCTTGTCAGAAAAGGAGGTTAGTCTGGCATGACCTGTTTTTGATGAAGCCAAAGTGGCTCTTTACGGCCACTACTTTTCATACCCATGTCTTTAATAATCTGTTCTAGAATTTTCCCAGGAATTGAATAAAGAAGGGAAATATATCCATTTTAGAATGAAAAATGGTTTTTAAAAATAAATTTTAGTGCTTATTGAAGTAAACTTCAGCGAATATATAAAAAGTTGATTCAAATTTATAAGAATAAGTGCCATTCCCCAAATGATAAATGGTTGAGGGCTATGGACAAGCAGATTTCAAGGATGAAATATAAACTGTCTATAGTCACATGAAAAAGTCAGTATTACATAGAGAAATAAAAATTAAAGCAACTCTAAGGTTCTATCTACCTCACACAAAGTGGGAAAATTACAAATGTTGGAGGAACTATGGGGAAACAAGAATGCTGAAGCACTGTTGGTGGAGCTGTGAATTGGCCTAACCATTCTAGAAAGCAATGGGGAACTATGCCAGAAACCTCTAGTAGACTCTTTGACCCAACAATTATACCAATAGGCTTATATTATAAAGACATAAAAGAAAGAGGTAAAGAATACATCTGTACAAAAATATGTATAGCAGTTCTTTGCAGTGGCAAAGAACTGGAAACTAAGGAGATGCCCATCTACTGGAGAATAGCTGAACAAATTGTGGCATATAAATGTAATGGAATACTAGAAAATCGTTTCAGAGAAACCTGCAAGGATTTATATGAACTCACATAGAGTGAAATGAACAGAACCAAGAGAACAACATATATTTTAACATCATATTATAAGAAATAATAATTCCAAAAAACTTAAGAACTCTGATCATACTATGTTCAAGCATGGTTTTGGAAGACTGATGGTGAAGAATGCTACCCATCTCATGACAAAGAAGTAATGGGATTATATACAGCACGAGACACACATATTTGAATTTGGCCAATATGAAAATTTGTTTTCCTTGACTATATTCTTTGACAAGGATTTTGTAGTTCTTTTTCTTTTCTTTTTCCCCAGTAGGGGAAGAGGGAGGTAGGAAAAGAAAAAGTCCTTGATAATTGAAAATAAAACCAAAACTTAAAAAAAAGACTTTGGACTTTATTTACATATTGAGCAGGATGAAGAATGGCTGTGTGGCATAGTGGATTGATAACCAGCTTTGGAGTCAGATATTCCTCGGATCTGACACATACTTGCCATATGACTAGGGACACTGTCACTTAACCCTTCCATACCCCATACAATACCCAAAGGCTCTTAAGTTGCATGCTAGGTACTTCTCTGCATTGATAGAAGGTGTTTCCTCACTGAGAGTGCCCCTCAGCAATGAAATTGCAGTTCTGGTGCCCCTCAAAACAAGCAATATGCATGGAAATAATTTTGAATTGTAGCCAAGATCCTCTTTTTGTCTTTCTCTTATGAAATCCTCTGAGGAAAGTCTCTTAAGAGCCTCTTTTAACTTTTCCTTTTTCTCTCTACCTCTAGTTTTTCTAGTATTTTTTGAATTAGATTTTTAAAAGATTTTCCCCCTAATTCAAGTGTAATATTTCCCCTTAAGTTTCTTTGTCTCCATTATATTTAGCTGTCAGTACTGCAGCACACAAAGCTCACAATGAAAGAGGGAGAGGAAAGAGAGAAAGAAATAGGGGGAGGAGAGGAAGAGAGAGAGAGAGAGAGAGAGAGAGAGAGAGAGAGAGAGAGAGAGAGAGAGAGAATTAGCCACATTCCTGGAGAAAATATCTTACACCAATCTTCCAATTTTCCCCTAAGGAGACAGCTGCTCCTTTGAATTTGTTCTGTTGTGAATGATCATGACTGATAACACCAGAAGCAAAGTTCTATTCTCCAAAGTTACCTAACCCTATTATGAAAGGACTTCTAGGCCTCCTGATTCACATCAGAACACACCCTATTCAGTACTAGACTGGAATAGCTCAAATACCTCCATCCAACTTGGCCAGGCCCTGAGAAGGCTCTCATAGAATAATCAGGACCACAAAAGGCTCTCTTAAAACATCTTATTAATGGGATTCTAGTTTTGTTCTGGTGTCATTTTGCTGGCCTTTCACTGCTCAGTGCTTTGCTACACCACCTTTCCCCTTCCTACTGTTGCCTTTTGCCAGTTTCTATGACTCCCTTCAAACCCAATCCCCTTTCCAACATCTTCTGTCTAGTCTTAACTATTTCGCAGACTTCTGCAAAAGCCTTCTTATGGCCTTGTTTTAACTACTGAAATATTGATCAAGTCACGTTAATTTCACCTCAAGAAAATGAGGACACTTATAGATAAAGTAAAAAATGGGCTTGTGTGGAAAGGAAACAAGAATATACATGGCAAAATGAGAGTAGGATCAATGGGCGCCCAGAGGCATTGCAGTTTGGCCATTTGATTTCCTTTCTATGTTGCAGCTTTCAACTAGCTCACATAGACCACTAAGCCTAAGTAGTAAATCTATCCGATGTAGGATCAGTCTTTTCACTCTTTTTGTTTCAGTATCCATCCCTTTATCTAAAATGGATCTGTAGTCATGCCTTGCTTGAAATGCAGTTCCTGGAGACAAAATGCCTTTATTTGCCAGAGGATCTGTGGTCATCAGAGATTGGATCATTAAGGACTCTAGTTCCTGGATAGCCAGGTAGGACAGAAATCAGTGAATGGTCTCCTTCTAAGCTCAAAAACAGGGCAACATCGTGGGTTCAGAAGCCAGGAGACTTAGGTATAGAGACAACCTGACCTGAAGAATATGACAGTGAGATAAATGAGGGATTGGAAGAATGAAGGAGTAAGCTAGAATTAGGCAGTGTAGAAGATATCTAGATGGATTGAATTTGGGAAATTGCAATTGTTTTCAAGTACCCAGGCTTCCTAATGAAACAAAAGTCCATTATTTTTAACACAACAACAATCTGTTGGTGATGCTATATCATACTGAATTATGTACTATCCTAGTCTCTGTGCAACACAAAGGACAATGGATAGATGGACATTGGTCATAACTTGACTGTAATTATGGTCAATCGTCTGTATTATAGGTGATCAATTACATGAAAACATTCCATGTGTGACTGGAAATGGAGTTGGGTCAATCATGTAACAAAAGTTGGTGATAATCATGGGACAGCATATATCCACTGCATAGGTGACCTTTTCATGTTAAGAGACTTCAAAGAAGATCCCAATAAATTGAGAGGATTTCAAGATTATAGGCAAAGAGTGACCAAGGATGAAAGGGCATGGGGGTTGTGATCTCCACCAATGAGGGGTAGCATGGGGCCTGGAGGTGGAATCCAGACTTGATAAGATCACCCATCTATTGAAGTAGTGCACCAAGCAGGCACAGAAAGAATAAGGGACTTGGTAGGAAAAGAAGCAAATAAAATAATAAATAGCAACCAGCTAATGCTCCTTCTGACAGTGCCATTTCTGTCTATAATTCAGCCATTCACTCAGTCTACCATGTCAGGACCTTATGGTTGTCTTAGATTCTTTCCTTCCCAACCATCACCGCTCACGTATACAATCATTATCAAGTCACATTTCTCCATTTCCACATCTTTCACCTCCATTGCCTTCTCTCTATTCCCACAATTTGCTCTAGTTCCTCCCTTCATTACCACCTCCTTGTTCCATTAGACTCTTCTTCTTGTCTCTACTCTCTCCCACTCCATTCCACCCTTCCTTTAAGACTGTGTTGAGCAGCTAATGTTAATTCGTATAGTGCTTTAGAGTTTGCTAAGCATTTTGCAAGTGTTTTCTCATTAAATCCTCACAATAGTCCTGTGAAATAGGTGCTATAATCATCCCCATTTAACAAATGGGGAAACTAAGGCTGAGAAGGATTAAGGGACTTGCCCAAGGTCATGCAGCTAGTATCTGAAGGCAAGATTCAAAATTAGATCTTTTACCTACTGTGCCACCTGTCTTTTTTCAGCCTTACACTGAATAGTTCTGAATATATTGATAGCAGGAGAGAGAATAGATAGTACCTGAGTTCAGCACTGGCAGGATCAAAAAATAATGAAACAAAAATACTCACATATATTATTGAGAGGACACCATTATAATTTTTGGTTGAAACATTGAGGACAATTTTCAGCTGCGAGACAAATACTTGAAAGGCAGCTGCTGTTGTGAATCCTCCAACTAATGGATCTGCAAGATATCGAACGATGAATCCAATCTGCAAACATCCTAATATCAACTAATACAAGAAGAAAGAAAAACAAATGGTTTGCTTTGAATGAATGAAAAAATGCTAACATTTTGCCTCTAGCTGATATTTGCAGAGAGCTGCTCAGGTTTCTAAAGTTTTTTCCATATACTATCTTATTTTATCCAACAACCCTAGAAGATATTATAAAATGAGGACAATCAGAGAGATTCAGCGCTTCTCCCCTGGTTGCACAGCTAAGAAGTTTAAGAGACAGAATTCCAAACTAGGTCTTTTGTGACTCCAGGGCTGCTTAGCAGGCCTTTTGCAATGATGTGTTACAATCTCGTAACTGACAATAATTTTGTCCTTGTTTCCCTAGCACCTAGGACAGTGCCTAGCTCACAGTAAGTACTTAATAAATACTTGAATTGTGCTTAATAAATGCTCTAATTCTGCTTAATAAGTACTTGAATTGAATTGATATATGTCCTTAAAGATACATCAGTTCTCTCACAACTCTGTGAAATAGATATTTCAGGTATTATTCTCCCCATGTTACAGAGAAACTGAGACTCAGGAAGGCTAAATGACTTAGTCATACTAGTAGTAAAAATAACTGACATTTATGAAGGGTGTTCCAAAAGTCTTAGTGCAATGTAATGTTAAGTCTTATTGCAAAGCTTTAATAGCTTAAGTACCTCTATTAAATTTAATGGATTAAATGGATTAGATACCCTGTTTAGCCCTTAAAGTTTGCATTCTTATCCTTACAACAACCCTGTGAGGCAATACTTACAGGTATTATTCCCATTCTACAAATAAGCAAATTGAGAGAGAATTAGAGAGAATTAAGTGACATGCCAGTAGGAACATAATAGCATGTGTCAGAGAGAAATCTTGAACTGAGGACTGAGTGACAAGCCCTTGGTTACGTTTCCAAGAAAGGTCAGAGGTGGGATTCAAATCCAGATCCAATAAGAAGCTATGATGATTTGGTGATAGCCCACACCACATCAAACACAAAAATACCTGTACGAAACCAAATGGCATTTTTGTTCTGGACCTGTGATTTCATTAGTGTGGTATGGAAATCCCTTCCACCAACGGCGATTGGTAATTCATCTATAATTTAAATTCTTAAAGAATTGCTTAAAGAATAACTGAAAAGTTATTCAAACCCAAAGGGTTTGTGCCCAGAGGGACATAGCTAGTATGAGAGAAAATTTAAATCCAGATTTTTGACTCTAAGAAAGGTCTTCCATTCCCTACACCTTGGTGACTCTCCAATATTGTTATTTAATAAAGAAATTATGACTTAAATGTGTATTTGCCATAGAGATACATTACCTGTATAATGCCAACTAAAACAGTGAGGGTGCTGGCAATTAACACTCTCTCTGCATCTCTGGCATCAGAGTCTACCCCGGTAATGTTGTCGACAGTACCGTTGGTGTTTAACATGATAAACTGTTCATCAGGAGCCATGCTCAGAACAACAGATCCCACCATCAAACTGACCACAGGAAAGGGTCCTAGAAATTACAGGAATTAATTTGTCATTAGTCAATTAAGAATTACAAACATCTATATATTATTGTCAGCAACATACCAAATAACCAAAATAGTTAAGGAAAAAACTTTGTTCATTCAGCCAACAAAATCAAAACCCCAATTCCTCAGGGCATACACACTGATCTTGCTTTCATTTTGTTCCACAATATGCTTAGTTCCATCCTGTATGAGCCCATTTCTCATTTTATTCTGTGTTTTGATCTGTCTGGGGAAGAATTAACCCAGTGTTTTGTTAAATTTTTAGAGTTCACAACAAGATAATGAATAGTGAGAGGAGACTGTAGTTTGGGGTTTCTTTTATCTTTTTACCATAGAGATGAGCTTTTAATCTAAGTCTAGGACAAGAGAGAGACTGAGGGCAAATGAACCCATAGCTTTCTTTCCTCTAGCTAGTCCCTTGCTCACTGAATTCTTGGTCTAAAAATATAGAGTTCATCTCTTTGTTGTTGTTGTTGAGTTGTGTCCTCTTCACAGCCCCATTTGGTGTTTTCTTGGCAAACATTCTGGAGTGCTTTGCCATTTCCTTCCACTGCCCATTTTACAGATGAGGAAACTGAGACAAACAGGGTTTACTGACTTGCCCAGGGTCACACAGCTAGTAAATATCTGAGGCAAGATTTGAACTCACAAAGATGAGTCTTCCTGACTCCGGACCTGGTCTTCTGTCTACTGTGCCACCTAGCTGCCCCAGTTCACATTTACTATACACTAATTAAAAAGTATTTTCCAGGTTTGCACCAGCCCAAGGCAGAGGGAAGAGTGTGTGCAATGGCATAGAGACAGAAGATTATGAATCATACCTGGGGAATAGCAAAAAGTCCAATTTGGCTAATAGGAAATAAGATTTTAAAAAGCCAGAATTTTGATACCACCAGAGGACCTAAGGTTCATATCTCAGCAACATAGCTTTAGGTAAATCACATTTTCTGGGCCTCCATTTTCTCATATGTAAAATGAAGGAGTTGGCCTAGCTGGTCTCTAAGACCTAGCTCTAAACATTTAATTCTTCCAGGTTCAGGACTTTGGATTTTATTTGTTAGACAATTGGAGGGATTTGAATTAAGAAGTGGCATGGATAGACCAATACTTTAGGAAGATTAAGTTGGCAGAACTACCAAAGAAGAGATTGGAGATGGGAAAAAAATCAATCAGTATTTATTGAGTGCCTACTATGTTCCAGGCACTGTGCCAAGCACTACAGATACAAAAAGAGGCAAAGGATAGTTCCTGCTCTCAAGGAGCTCACAATCTAATTTAATATCTGATGAAAATCAGGTAAGAGAATGTTAAAGAACTTCAGATAACAGAAGGCCAGGTGTAGGGTGATGGTAGTAGACGTGGCTTTCAAAGGAGAAGCTACATCCTAGTGATATTTGTTTTCCTTTTAAATTTATTTATTTATTTTACAACATTCAGTTCCTCAAGTTTTTGAGTTTCAAATTTTCTCCCCCTCCTCCCTCCCCACCCAAGATGGCATGCAATCTGATATAGCTTCTACATATACCTTCACACATGCAAGTGATGTTAGAAATGAAAAGACTTGACAATTTAGATAGAGGACAGGGAATGAGAAAGTGAGTAGAGGGCAGAGTCAAGGGTAATTCCAAGAGTTTTACTGTGGTTGACTGGGAAGAATGGTGGTGCCATTAATAGAACCAAGCAACTCAGTAGTGAAAAAGTTGGAAAGTTGGAGTTTGCTTTGGTATATGTTGAATTTGGAATGCCAAAGAATTATTCAGGTGATGATGTATAATAAGCTGACAGGAGTCTGGGTAACGTTGCCGAAGATCAGCATTAATATTTTATTTACTACAGCACTCTTTCAAGAGAAAATTAAAAATTTAAGGCAAGAAGGAAGGAACCCTATTTTGAGTTACATCAAGGAAGAGAGCTAAACCTAGCTTTAAAAATTATTTTGGCAAAATGTTGATACCCTTCCCGTGCAATAGAAGAGACATATGCTGAAATGGCATACTTTAAAGACATTCTTCCTAATGTTCTGAGGTCTCTTCCAGTTCAAAACTATGTTCCAATGAAACGATGAGCATTTATTGAACACTTACTATGTACTAAACATTGCACTACATACTGGGGAAAACAAATAGAAAAGCAGTTTGAGCAGTTCCTTCAATCAAGAAATTTACATTCTAATTGGGAGAAATTATCCTTAAGCTGAGTGTTCCTCCAAACTCTATTCTCAATCCTCTTCAGTTTCTCTCTTTCCCTACCATCTTCCCTGGCAATCTCATTTGGCTACCGATTTTGTGCAGATGGTGGTAACATCTCTATCTCTAGTCCTGACCTCACTGCTGAACTTCAGAACCATATCTCCAGGTGCTTATAAAACATCTCCAGCTGGAGGATGGGCCCCATCACCTCAAAATCAACATGTACTAAATCAAGTGTATTGGTTTTTTTCTTTCCACTAAAACTACTTTTCTCCCTGACTTCACTTTTTTTTGGTTGTGTATCTCATTTGGTTTTTGGTATTTGGTTTTGGTTTTGGTTGTGTATCTCATCTCTTTAGGTTGTAGCCCTATGGTCATCTTAGACTCTTCTCATATCTAACCAATTAACAAACCAACCAAATCAATCAATACAGTTTTTTTTTTTACAAAGTGCTTCCCCTATGTCAAGTACTTCACTAGGTCCTGAACAAGAGTCCCTTTGCTTCAACTGCACATTTCTCGCATCTGACCACTTCTCTCTGCTTACACTGTAACAACCTATTTCAGGTCCTCATGAGTTCCCCATGGGTTACTGTAATAATCTGCAGTCAGGTCTTCCCATTTCCAGCCCTGATTCCCTCTAATTTATGCTTCATATTGCAGCCAGAACAATCTTTCTTATAAATAGATCTAGTCATTCACTTTTACGCTCAAAAATCTTCAGTGGTTCCCTATTATCTCCTTTAGCTGGCATTCAAAGACATGCACAGTCTTGTGGGCTTGACAATCTAGAACCACTCAAACTTTCCAGGCTATACAGGCAGTTCCTCTATAGTGTAGCACGTACGTTCCCATATTATGCAAAATCTTGTGATTAAAAAAATTATGAGGAAAATGGGGTTAGGAGCGCAACACTCAAAAACTTCATGAGTGACACATTAAAAAGGTATGAACTTCATACAAAAGGGTAGCACAGTTTATATACATGCTAAAAGGTTAAGAAATACACAAATACTCCAATAAATGTTAGCCTGACTCGTGCCCCAGGCTGTAGGAGCAAGTTGAGCAAGCCAGCCAAACTCTGGGCCTCAGGGCTGGGGGCTCAGGTTGGTGGGGGCGGGGTATTGTGAACCAGCCCTTCTTCTCCCACAACTCCAACTGAACCCAGAAGATGCCTCACTCAAATCCTATATTCTCCATGAAGCTTTCCTTGATCCTGTAGTCAGTAATGACTTTTTCCCTTGGTTCTCACATAGCACTTGGATTCATAACTCTAATGCATTTATGTAATACTGTATATTTTAGATTTCACTGTGTTTTTTGTTTTATACTCCTCAGTTTCAAAAGGATTGTCTTGTTGAAATTTTCTAATTCCCTTAGTGCCTAGGACAGTACTCTGCACTTAATAATAAATGTTGGGGGGGCAGCTAGGTGGCCCAGTGAGTAGAGCACTAGCCCTGGAGTCAGGAGGACCTGAGTTCAAATCCGACACCAGACACTTGACACACTTACTAGCTGTGTGACCTTGGGCAAGTCACTTAACCCCAATTGCCCTGCATTCCCCCCTCCAAAAAAAAAATAATAAATGTTGAATCAATGAATTCTAAGTTAATTTGGTGAAATGATGAGTTCAAAGTCATGATAAGGTTTTCCTCTTTTCAGCTTAGCTTTTGTATAAGATTTAAGATCTTATATACTTTCTAAATAAAGGGTCAGTTTTATGAAGGGTGGTCTTTTCTCCCCAAAGTACTACTATAATTTGAAAGACTATAGTTTCCATTTTTTTCTCAATTTTCCCACTTCTTAATTATTTTCTGTTGAAGTAGGAAGTTCTATTACTTCTTTCAACAAGGGTGTTGCATTTCCAAAACAAAGAATTACCAGCATATCCCATAAATAAAAACAACATACAAATAACCAAACTATCACTAAGACCCCAAGTCAACTGAAAAAAACAAAAGAAAATCCCCAGAAGTCTTAGATATGCTCCAATGTATTTTAATCGTCTATGCTAAACTAATGTAAATAGAGATATATTCATAATTACCAACTGAGATGTGTCTTGATGTTCCAAAGAAAAAATATATCAAGATGGGAAAGAAAGCAGAGTAAAGACCAAATCCAACGGGAATTGCAGCGAGTAGTGCATATGCCATACCTGAAAGTACATCCAAAACAGTTTAATTCACAAACCTAAAAGTTGCTGTTTTATCTTCTATATTGAGAAAGTGCTTTCTACTAATAACCACTCTCACTAGTCTCTTTTAATATTTTATTTTTCCAATTACATGTAAAAACAACTTTTCACATTTGTTTCTGAAAATTTTGAGTTCCAAATTCTTTCCCTCCTTCCTTCCCCTCTACTCTCATTGAGAAGGCAAACAATTTGATATAGGTGAAATATGTGCAGTCACGCAAAACATATTTCCATATTTGTCATGCTGTGAAAGAAAACACAAACCAAAAAAAGGCCCAATAAAAATAAAGTTTTTTTAAGTATATGCTTTGATCTGTACTCAGACTCCATCAATTCTTTCTCTAGAGATGGAAAGCATTTTTTCATCGATTTCTTCAGAATTGTCTTGGATCACTGCATTGCTGAGAATAGTTAAGTTATTCACAATTGATCTATGTACAATGTTCTCCTGGCTCTGCTCACTTCACTTTGCTTCAGTTCATGTAAATCTTTCCAGGTTCTTCTGAAATCATTCTAGTGATCATGTCTTATAGCACAATAGTATTTCATCATAATCATATACCACAACTTGTTCAGTCATTCCCCAATTGATAGGCATTCCCTTCTCCATAAGTCTCAATAAACCAAATTGGCCTGCTTATTCTACATAAAAGTTTGTGGGTATGTTGGATATAAGGTCCAGACCTATGATTTCATTGGTCGTAAATTCCTTGCGTGGAAATTCCTTCCACTGGTACAGACTGGCAACTCCTCTATAACTCAGAATCTTAGTGGCCTAGGACGCTGAGAAGTTAAATAATTGGTCATAGTCACACAGCTAGTACATGGGCTCATAGGATCCTAGATCCAGAGCTGCAAGGGAGCTTAGAGGTTGCTTGGACCAACCCTCTTCGTTTTGGAGATCGAGGTAACCGAGGCTCACAGAGGTTGTACAGTTAATAATCATCTGAGGTGAGGTTTGAATCCAGGTTGCTTTGACTCCAGAGCCTCTGTCAAAGGTAGGATTTAAACCCACCTCCTCCTGACTCTGAAAAGTCCTCTATCAGCTCTGTCACTAAAAATAATCCAACCTGGCTGAAACAAAGGTTTCATTTAAATGTACCACCTATTCAAATGATTGACTAGATTAATAAGTCATTTAATCACTTAACTGGTTAAGCAGTTAAACAAGTTAAACCAATTCTTTGAATAGTTAATTCAAACGATCTAAGCAATTTTGCATGTGGATAAACTTGTGGCTGAGCTCAATCTTTTTTTATGAGCCCAATTACTGTTACACAGTTCCCTTCCCCTTCCTATGAAGGAAAAAAAAAGTTTATCTCTAGGCAAAAAGGGGAAAAAAAACCCCACCCAACTGAACATGACAACAATGCTGCCTGAACCTGTATTTAACTGATTATATAGGTGAGAGGAGTTAAAAATGTGCCTCAAAGAACAAGGTCCTCTCTACCTTAAATTCCATGAGCCCTATGATACTAAGAATACTAGAGGGATCCTTGCACAGTCTCTACATCTTCCCCAGGTCAGTTCATACTCCCAAGCATGTGCGTGGAGGCCTATGCATCACATAACCCCAGGACAGAATATGGAGCACCTCTATATATATTTAATCTTTTGGTTAAATGTTTACTGGTTGGGCCAGTCAGATTTTATTCTAGCTTAATTCCCTAATCCCACTTAGCAAGTGAGGGAGAAAAATCTAGCACCCAAGACATCAAATGGTATGGAAATTTTGTCTTTAAATCATTCATAATAAGGAGTGGTCAGTACTCCAAAGCATGTGGAGTAGGAAAGTAGCTCTGGAAAAGAATGTGGTTCTTCTCAGGTAACTCTGCTATTCTAATATTTTGCAGTGATCTTCATTCTAGGCAGATTTGATTTAAATAAATCATAATTGAAGAACTGGTCCAAGAATGAAACTTTTTATGTCATTGTTATATGACCTGAAGCCCTCATGCTTTATAGAATTTTTAGGATATGGTAAAATGGTAATGACAACTTCCATTTATATGGAACCTCTATTTTTTGAGGTTTTCAAAGTACTTTTCTCATAGTAATTCCGAGGATAAAAGGTAAGATTGCAAACTTAGCTCTATTAGATATCTTCCAAATGGAGAAAGTTGGAACTTTGCGTGTGCATGTAATCAGAGGATCTTTATCCTCCACCTCACTAAAATAATAATTTAGGTCTTTTTCCATCTACTAGAAATTTTTTTTTCCCTTCTGTGGGATTTCATCTTTAAATTTGTAATGAAAGTCAGTGTGGGTAATAAGGTTAGTTTTTATAGAAATTCCCTTTCCAGAAACACCTTGATTGGAATGACCCATTGTAATAAAGTGAAGTAGATCTAGCTATAGATTTGGGAAATTCGAGGCAATTTGGTGTAATGCAATAGGGTTGGACTGAAAAGTAGGTTCAAATACCACCTCTGTTACTTACTAGCTGTGTGACTTCAGGTAAATCACTTAACTTCCCCAGTCTGTGATTCCTCATTTCTGAAATGGAGTTAATGGTAATACTTCACAGGTTTGCTGTGAGCCTCAAATAATGTATCCTATGCTTTGAAAACTGCTCTTTACATGTTTACCTAGTAGACTGTGCAGCAGTGGTATAACAGCTGGGATGGAGAGAAAGGCTTCTCTCTGTCTCTGTCTCTGTGTCTCTCTCTCTTTTTGTCTCTCTCTCTCTCCCTGTCTCTCTCAGGATCTCCTAAACTATGGGTATGAAGTTACAGTGATTATGTGAAGCTGTGGGAGGCTGTTATGGGCAAACATTAAAAAGGCAATCTGATGGTCTCTTACCTTGTAAAGTGGCCACAAGCCCAGTGCTAATACCAGAAACTGTGTCACTAAGTAGCCACTCTTTTACTCGGTATTTGGGTAGCCACTCCAAGATGGGTAAAAGGGACTTCAGCATTCGAATGGTCCTCCTTCTGGAACAACTACCAAAAAGCAAGGAATATTAGGTTTGTATTCTAATTCTGAGGAAAAACAGTCCACCCATTAGGAGAAGAAATAATAATCTGAACACTATGAAAAATGTGTTTTAACAATTAAAAGTACATCTTCACTTTGATAATTGAAGTTTTTATCATGCATTTGCCAAGAACTATATCGGTCATGGAATCATAGACACATTGAATGTTAGAACCGATAGAGAACCTAGTTCAAGAGTGTACAGTAGTAGAAAATACACATGCAAGTATCCTTTTATGAAATCATGAATTTAGACCTGGAAGGACCCTGTTAAGTCATCCAGGCCTGTCCCTTCATTTTACAGATGAGAAAACAGGCTTGCATATGTTAGATGATGTGCCCAAATTCACATAAGTGGTAAATGATGGGCCAGGATTTGAATACGGTGAGAGACTCCAAAGCCAGTCCCTGACTGTTGTTCACTCCCCGCCGCCCTCCCTTTAATACTCTTTAAAAAAAATCCAAATAGATTGTGGTCTCACTAACCAGAAATGAGTTTTGACATTTCTAATCCAGGTGCCTACTTTTTTCCTTTAAGTAAACATGCTTTGTGTATCTTGGCATACCACTCCCTTTGTGCCAGTTTTTACAGGATTCCAAACTTGATGAATAGGTAAGTGACTTCCATGTAATTGTCCCTTGCAACATTCCTTTTCTTTTAAAATCTGGCAATAGGTCAGTTTGCTCTGTTTATGCCATTGGGTTGAAGATTGCATGTTTAGATTTAATTCATTGATTGGAGTTTCCGGTTTGATTGGACAGCCTCAGTCTCAAATCCCTTCCTGTGATTTGTGACCACTTTCTAATTATATGGTGTTATTTAGATCCTAAATTCTCAAATGTAGATATAGAGTATAACCTACTGGAACTGGTAATTTAGCATATTTAGACCGTGGCACAAGAACTCCCAGTCAGGTGATTATCCTAGTGACTACCCTCCCTTGGGCTGGATTTCTCTTAAAAACCCTCAATCTTCACCTCTCCTTCCCACCTTTGCCAGGTCCTCAGAAAGGAATGGAAATCAGGGTAAAGAAGACAGCATTGTTTAAGGGAAAACCCAGGTGGTGGGAAACAGCAAGAGATGGTTGCTGGGGAGAGAGGAGAGGACGGCAGAGCAGAGCAAAGGGGATCAGATGGACTGGAGAATCCGGAAAGGTGTGACAGTCGAAAGTCCCTGAGGTTCAGCTTTCCAAAACAGCTAGGGTATGAAACGCAGAATGAAATTTAGAACAGCAAACGAAAGACAGCCTGCGGCGACGACGCTAAATTAGGAGCGTGTGCGAAGCGGACTCCAGAATCTGGAAGACCAAAGGCCAGCCCGTGTTCACCTGGGCAGGCAGACAGAGGGCTCGCTGCTGCTCCAAACCTGAGTTCCCACCCGGGTGAGGCTTCCCTAGCTCACATCACCCAGCGACCTGGGTTCAGAGTTCTCTCTCCCCACCCAAGCACGGCGCGACACCCCCAGTCGGTAATAGTGGGGACAGCCCCGCTACCTGCAGCATTTGACCAGTTTCTCGCGGACCGTCTGGCGCTCACGCAGTTGCCGTTCGTACTGCTCCAGGAAGGAGGGCTCGTTGTAGACAGGCCGAGAAACTACATAGTTTCTGTACTCCGGCAGCTCCGGGTCCATCTTGCCTGGAGATGCCATGTCCCTGGGAGAGGGGAAAGGGTGGGAAGTGAGGGAGAAAGAGGAGGAGAGGAACGTGACCGGGGAAAGTGACCATCCATTAGCACAGTTTCAGAACCTGACTAGCCGCCGACCCCAGAGAGTCGGAGCTTCCCGCTCCTTCCTTTCTCCCGTAGGCATCATCTCCAAAATGGGATGGCCTGAAGGAATTGGGACAGCACCTGGGGCTCAGAACTTTGGCAGGCTAAGTCTGTCGCTCCCTAGGAGAGCTCGAGATAGTTTTGTGCTGGGGGTCTCCTTGCGAATTCTGGACAAACTAGGCGCTGTCCGCGTCCTGAAATTTGTGAGTCAGCTAGGCGCCAAGGAGTACGGGGGTAAGGGAAGCGATAAGAAGCGGAGTAGTGGGCAGCGGACAGCACACAAGTTACCGTCCGACTGCGATGGAGCCATGAACTCAACCCCTAAATAGAACCCAGTGCAGCCCCGGGAAGAGATTGAACCTGGAATCTGTTAGCGGACAAAGAGGTCAGCCTACAGAAAATTGCCTCAGTGGGTCCTCGCCCTCGTGGGACCCTACTTCCAAAAGCAGTGCTACTCCCCCTCCCCCGCCCTGGTTTCTCCTCCTACCTCAGCGGCTTTAGCCCAGGTTAGCTTGTTCAGGAAGAAAGTGGCCGCCACCCGACAGAGCCGAGCCTGTGATGCTTTTCCTTCAGCTCCCTTCCCCTTTCCCCTCGCACCCACTGTATGGGAAGGCTGCTGCAGCCCTGCTCTCTACTGGACAGCCAGAGATCTCACCTGCTTCTTAGACTGCCCCTCCTGGAATGTCCCTGGGGATAGGCCCCTAGGGTGCTTTTATATAGTATGCAGAAGGCGGGTTTATTTATGGAGAAACAGATATCTTGGTTAAAAAAAAAAAAAAAAAGAGGGAGTCCCCAACCAAAGGGCGATTCTACTCACCTACATAAGGGGAAAAAATCCTGCCCCTCCTTTTTCCCCTCCTCTAGCTGTTCAACTGTTGTGACTCAGAGTTTCCCCTATAGTCTCAGGGCTTGGAACCTGCCAAATGCTGGGGGTACTTTCATGGGACAGCAGAGCAAGACAAGAGGAAGAGAATGATCAAGAAGTTAGAGCTACCTGGGAGTATAAGCCTTTTCTCCCAGGTTCCATCTTTTTTTCTGGACTCTTCTACCCAGGTAGACTGGTAGTCACCAAGTGGAGAAGTGAAGCTGATTAACAAAAGGAAAGTCTAGGTGAATTTTTTTTTCTCTTTGGAATTTGGGTCACAGAATCAGATAACTTCAGAGCTGTGTCTTCATTGCCCTCCATTGAAAAAGAGGAAATTAGTCACAGCTTGGCTGTGTGTGTGTGTGTGTGTGTGTGTGTGTATTATTTTTATTCCTAGCTATAGCTATATATATCTACATCTAGAGAGAAACTTCTCTCTGGTTCACGCTTTCCTAAATTCCCTGATTCTCTTTATATTTTTGCATTCATCTATGTATTTCTATTCAAATTCACAATTATGATATGAAAAGGAAAAAGCACATTGAATACTGCCTTAACACAGGGTTAAATAGAATGCACTAGGACACATGTGGGACATAGAAATCAGGAGGTAGGAAGGTAAAGGAAGGAGGGCAGTGGGTAGGAATATCCTTATTAGGATTGAATTTTGCCTTTAGGTCTGGAAAATTCTGTATCTTAGCACCACCTGCTGTTTCATGAATTAGATGGAGGAATACTGTGGTTTGGCATCTGAACTCAACATTATCATGGTATAATAAATATTCTGTACATGTTGTCTATAAAATTTATAAAAGTATATGATCAGTAGTGCTTGATAAATGATGATCCTTCAGATCAGCTTTCAGACTACATGGCACAGGACAATTTCCAGGAAAGAAATTTAAGACTTGTCCTAATTACACAGAAGGACCTGGAAAATAAAAAGTCAGTTCAATGCTTTTTCTCTCTCTCTTTTGAAATCTTTGCAACAAGTAATGGCTCACTGGGTAAGGGGAAGACATTCAGAAAGGAAAATAATATAAAAACAAAAGATGCCAATAAAAAGAAGATTCTTATTAAGTCAGTTGAGGCCCCAAAGTACTTTTCATTCACTTGGGAAAAAGTTACAAAGAGAAAGAGACAGAGACAGTCAAAAAGGGATGGGGATAGACAAACAGAGACAGGGAAAGGGGTTTTGAATGTTTTCACAAGGCTTTGTAGGCAGAAAATTTTTTTATGATTCTCAAAAAAGATTAGGTTAATAGAATTTAGACCCAAGGGACCTTGGGATAGTCTAATCCAATTACCTCATTTTATAGAAGTTGAAGTCCAGCGACTTGCCCAAAGACATAAAAGTAGTAAGTAGAGAAGTCAGAAAAACTCAAGTCCTATAACTCTAAGTTGGTCTTTCCATTCTACCACTGTCCTTCAATCCACAGTATTCTCTCCTACCAATAATGGTATATGTGTCCTTAAAATGTATGTATGTATGTTGTTGTTGTTATTTGTCCTTCATTCTTAAAGAGAACCATAACATCAGAAGATGATGCCATGATTCACAAGTGAATTGGATTTAAGTGAGGGAAGACTGTGCAAGGTCTCCAACTTCACTCTCTCCTCCAGAACCATCTGGGTCCAGTGGCCAGATATAGGTTAAGATGAAATAGCTCTGGATGCAGTGTGAGACCTTGGCCTTTTTAAGCTAAGGTCTCTCTGAGTTCTCACTTTGATTGAGGCAACACCCATTCAGTGATTAAGGTTAGTTAAGAAATGAGCTAAGTAATGGCCCCTTTTACCTAATAAAAACAAAAATCAATCTGGGAAGGGAAGACCCCCAGAATTTCTGGCCAAAACAGAAATAATTACTATTTACATTCACTCTGAGCCACCAAGCCCAAACAATAACCGCTAAATGGTGCTTGGGCTGGGACCTATTGTTGGTTAATCAATGAAAGTCAGAGTGAATTCTGTTTAAGGCACAGTCTTCAGAAAGAAATCTATCCAGTAAACCTCAAGATATCTTGCTAGGTTTCAACCATCAAAATTTACATTCCTTTAGGCAGAGCACCTGTAGATAAGGGCATGGTACCCCATGTGGACAGAGGGAAAGGGAGGAGGGGAGGGGAGGAAAGGAAAAATAAGGGAAGAGGAGGGGAGGAGAGAGAAGGGAAAGGAGGGAAGGAAGGAAGGAAGGAAGGAAAGAAGGAAGGAAGGAAAGAAAGAAGGAAGAAGAGAATGGAAGGAAAGAAGGGAAGGAAAAAAGGAAGGAGGGAAGGAAGGAGGGAAGGAAAGAAAGAAGGAAGGAAAGAAAGAAGTAAGGAGGGAAGGAAGCAAGGAAGGAAGAAAGAAAGAAAAGAAGGAAGGAAGGAAGGAAAGAAGGAAGGAAGAAGGGAAAGAAAGAAAGAAGCAAGGAAGGAAGGAAGGAAAGAAGGAAGGAAGGAAGGAAGGAAGGAAGGAAGGAAGGAAGGAAGGAAGGAAGGAAGGAAAGAAGGAAGAAAAGAAAGAAGGAAAGAAGGAAAAAGGGAAAGAAAGAAGGAAGGAAGAAGGGAAGAAAAGAAGGAATGAGAGAAGGAAGCAAGAAAGGAAAGAAGGAAGGAGGGAAGGAAGGAATGAAAGGAGGGAAGGAAGGAAGGAAGGAAGGGGAGAAGGAAGGAAGAGGAGAAGGAAGGAAGAAGGGAAGGAAGGAAGGAAAGAAAGAAGGAAGGAAGAAGGGAAGGAAGGAAGAAAGGAAGAATGGAAGAAAAGAAGGAAGGAGGGAAGGAAAGAAGGAAGGAGGGAAGGAAGCAAGGAAGGAAGTAAAGAAAGGAGGAAGGAAGCAAGGAAGGAAGTAAAGAAAGGAGGAAGGAAGGAAGTAAAGGAAGAAGGAAGGAAGGAAGAAAAGAAGAAAGGAAGGAAGGAAGGAAAGAACTGAGTTGAGTTGCCCAACTGGAATCGTCCAATTGAGTACCCAGTGGGGCAGCTCAGACTATTCCCAGGTTGTTCTTTATCTTTTATTCTCAAGAGGAAGGAAGGATGATGCCATGACTTGCAAGTGAATTGGATTTAAGTGAGGGAGGGCCGTGTAAGGTCACCAGCCTCACTTTCTCTTCTAGAGCAATCTGAGTCCAGTGGCAAGATATAGATCGGGATGACTGGAGATGGCTCCCTTAAAATGTACCATATTTTCCCACGTATAAAATGCACCCTTTTTCAAAAAATTTGGGGTCTAAAAACTGGGTGCGTCTTATACAGTGGTTGTAGATTTTTTTACTTGCATTTCCCGCTTTTTCACGCTTGTTGTCTTTGCGCTCCTTTCGCATTTGTTACCTGTATATTAGGTCATGTTTTGCCACATTCTGCCCAGAAATGGCTCAGAAAAGATTTTTGCACTGTGCTGAATTCAAGTTAAAAGTGATCCAGTTTGCAAAAGTGAATGGAAATTGTGCTGCTGAATGTAAATTTGGTCCTCCTCCGAATGAGAAAACAATCCGAAACTGGATGGGAAGAAAAAACCCTACTGAAAATGCAGCAGCAGAAGAAGGCCATGAGAGGCAAGTCAGCAAAATTCCCTCTCTATAAACCAGGCAACTGATTTATAGAGAGGGAATTGAAGATATGGATTGAAGAGCAAAGGGCAATTGGAATTCCTGTATCCACAAAGATGGTTCAGCATGAGGCAAGAAGAATTGCTGATGAAAAAAAAGTTACTTATTTCAAAGGAGGACACTATTGGTGCTTCAGGTTCATGAAATGGAATGGACTAAGTATGTGTACATACACCAGACTTCCCCAAAAAGATGCCTGAAAGCTATGAGCAGAAGAATAAAACTTGAGCTCAATAACTTTATGTAATACATTTTTTTTTCAAATTTTGGGCCCCAAAATTAAGGTGTGTCTTATACATGGGGAAATACAGTATATTGACTAATAAAAGGCAATATGAACTAAGTAAAAAAGTACATACGCTGCTCTAGTATCTTTGCTATGAAAACCCTATGGACAGCACTGGTATGATATGATTCATAGGGTCACAAAGAGTTGGACATGACTGGATGGCCGAACAACAAAGACAGAGAGCCATGATCTCAAGCTGCTTCTTAAATACAGGCATTTATAAAAATGTCCTTCAAATCCTCCTCTTCCCGCTACACACATTTGTGTTGTGTCCCAGGTGACTGTCTACCTGCAATGTAAGCTCATTGTGATTAACGATTATTTCATTATTTGTACTATATACTTGGCATCTAGCACAAGACTTGGCACATTATTAGGTTCTTAATTCATCAACTGAATACTCACCTTCCCCTATTCCTGGTTCTAGTATATGTTATATACTTAGATACACACATTTTGTGCCTATGTGCATAAATCTCTTTTTACAAACACAATCTATATCCCATTCTGAAAATCAGTGAGAGATTCTCCCACCACCTCTTTTTTCAGATGATTTAAAAGATCAATAAAAAATTATTTTAGATAATTTAGCCCAATAAATGAGGTAAAACACTTTGCTTCTGGGCATTAGGAGGCAGTGAAAAATCAAAAAGTCACCTGCACCAAGAAAAAAAGAAAGCATTTTCTGAGAGAATCTGAGTCCTTTTCTATTTAGAATACTCTTTCTGTGTTTGCCTGTTTCATAATTTATAAAAAGTCATAGGATAGAGATAGATAAGATAATCATAGATAGAGACAAAGAGATAGATAAAATAGATATATAGTCATAGAGATAAAAAGGTCCTTTGTATTTTAAATTTAAGGTCATAACAAAATTGTCTTGTTTGCTTATGTATCCTTCTGAACTCCTTTGAAAAATATTTACTATCACTTGTTTTTTCATCCCTTTAATTTATTTTATATTGTATATCTTTATTTATTTTGTTTAATATTTTCCAGTTGCATTTATTTATTTTTAACATTTAGTTTTTAGAATTTTGATTTCCAAATTCCCTCCCAGGGCTTAGCTCCTCTCTCACCCATTGAGAAGGCAAGCAATACAATACTCATTACATATGAGGAGCCATATAAAAAAATTCATATTAGCCACATAGTCCCTAAAAAAGCAAGAAAAATGAAGAACATGGAAAAAGTATGCTTTAATCTGCATTCACAGTTCGTTAGTTCTCTCTCTGGGGATGTATATCTCTTTTCATCATGAGTCCTTTGGAACTGTCTTGGAATGTTATATTGATTAGAGGAGCTAAGCCTTTCACAATTGATCATCATTACAATATTGCTGTTACTGTATGCAATGTTCTCCTGGTTCAGCTCACTTCACTCTGTATCAGTTCATGTAAGTCTTTCCAGGTTGTTCTGAAACCATCCTGCTTGTCATTTCTTGTAGCACAATAGTATTCCATCACAATCATATGTCACAGCCTTCTCATCTTTTCAATTTCTAATTCTTTGCCATCATAAAAAGAGCTGCTATAAATGTGTTTGTGCATAGAGGATCTTTTACTTTTTCTTTAACCTCTTTGGTTACTACAGACCTAGTAGTGATATTGCTAGATCATAGCATGCATAATTTTATAGCCCTTTGGGCATAATTCCACATTTTTCTCCAGAGTGGTTGGACCAGTTCACAGCTCCACCAACAGTGGAGTGTACCTATTTTTCCATGTCCCCTTAAGCATTTATCATTTTCCTTTTCTATCTTGTTAGCCAAACTTAAAGGTAAGAGAGGGTAACTAAGAGTGACTTTAATATGAATTTCTCTAATCATTAGTGACTTAGAGCATTTTTATATGACTATAGCTAATTTTGATTTTTCTTCTGAAAACTACCTGTTCATATCCTTTGACCGCAAATGGCTTTTATTTTTATAAATTTGTCTTAGTCCTCTATCTATTTGAGAAATGAGACCAGGGAAACTAAGCAAAATCTTTTCTCCCTGGTTTCCTTGTTTTCCTTCTAATTTTTGGTTTTGTTTATGCAAAACCTTTTTAATTTCATGTAATCCAAAGTATTAATTTTACTTCCTGTGATCCCTTCTATCTCTTGTTTAGTCATAAACTCTTCACTTATCCATAGATCTGAGAGAAAAATTTTTCCAAGTTGCCCTAATTTGCTTATGGTATCACTCTTTATGTCTAAATCATGTATCCACATTGACCTTATCTTGGCATATGGGGTGAGATGTTAGTCTGCACCTAGTTTCTGCCAGACTGCTTTCTAGTTTTCTTAGGAATTTTTGTCAAATAGTGAATTCTTGTTCCAAAGCTTGGATCTTTGGGTTTATCAAACACTAGGTTACTATGCTCATTTACTACTATGTATTATGTACCTAGTTTATTCCACTGATCCACCACTCTTTCTTAGCTAGTATCAGATTGTTTTGATGATTACTGCTTTGTAATACAATTTGAGATCTGGTACAGCTAGGCCACCTTCCTTTACAATTTTTTCGTTGATTCCCTTGATATTCTTGACTTTTTGTTCTTCTAGATGAATTTTGTTATTATTTTTTCTAGCTATATGAAATAATTTTTGATAGTTTGATTGGTGTGTCACTGGATAAATAAATTAATTTAGGTAGACTTGTCATTTTTATTATATTGTTTTGGTCTGCCCATGAGCAATTAATATTTTTCCAGTTGTTTAGATCAGACTTTATTTGTGTGAAAAGTATTCTGTAAATGGGTTCATATGTTCCTGGGTTTGTCTTAGCAGGTAGACTCCCAAGTATTTTATATTGTCTATGGTTATTTTAAATGGAATTTCTCTATCTCTTGCTGTTGGACTTTGTTGGTAACATATAGAAATACTGATGATTTCTGTAGGCTTATTTCATATCCTGCAACTTTGCTAAAAAGTTGTTCATTATTTCAACTAATTTTTTAGTTGATTCTCTAAGTATTTTATCATATCATCTACAAAGAATGATTGCTTTATTTTCTCATTTCCTATTCTAATTCCTTTACTCTCTTTGTTCTGTTATTGTGATAGAAATTCTAGTACAATACTGAATAATAGTGGTGATAATGGGCATCCTTGCTTCACGTCTGATCTTATTGGGAAGGCTTCTAGGTTATCCTTATCAGAAATAATGCTTGTGATGATTTTAGATAGATACTACTTATCATTTTAAGGAAAGCTCCATTTATTCCTATGCTTTCTAGCTTTTTAAATAGGAGTGAGTGTCTTATTTTGTCGAAAGCTTTTTTTTGCATCTATTGAGACAATCATATGATTTTTGTTGGTTTTCTTATTGATATGGTCAATTATGTTGATAGTTTTCATAATATTGAACCAATTCTGCATTCCTGGTAGAAACCCTTCCTGGTCATAGTAAATGATCTTTGCGATATATTGCTGTAATCTCCTTGCTAATTTGGTAGAGCAAGGAATAGTTTACTTGTCAGATACATGGAGAAGAGAAGTGTTTATGACCAAACAAGAGATAGAGAGTGTTTCAAAATACAAAATAGGTAATTTTGATTACATTAAATCAAAAAGTTTTTTGTACAAACAAAGCCAATGCAACCAAGATTAGGAGGGAAGCAGAAAATTGAGAAAGAATCTTTACAACCAGTGTCTCTGATAAAGGTTTCATGTCTAAAATATACAGGGAACTAAGTCATATTTATAAGAATACAAGTCATTCTCCAATTGAGAAATGGTCAAAGGATATGAACAGGCAATTTTCAGAGGAAGAAATTAGACATATCTATAGACATATGAAAAAAATGCTCTAAATCATTATTGATTAGAGAAATGCAACTCAAAACAACTCTTAGGTACCACATCTCTCCTGTCAGATTGGCTAACATGATAAAACAGAAAAATGATAAATGCTGGAGAAGATGTGGGAAAATAGAAACACTTAGATTGTTGGTGGAGTTGTGAACTGATCCAGCCATCCTGGAGAGCAATTTAGAATTATGCCCAAAGGGCTATAAAAATGTTCATACCCTTTGACCCAGCAATATCACTTCTAGGGCTGTATCCCAAAGAGATCATACAAATGGGAAAAGGACTCACATGTACAAAAATATTCCTAGCAACTCTTTTTGTGGTGGCAAAGAATTGGAAATTAGGAGGATGCCCATCGATAGGGGAATGGCTAAACAACTTGTGGTATGTGAATCTACTGGAATACTATTGTGCTATAAGAAATGAGGAGCAGACAGACTTCATAATAACCTGGAAAGATGTATATGAACTGATGCTGAGTGAGGGGAGAAAAACCAGGGTAACATTATACATGATTATAGACACATGGTATCCATGATGACTAATTTTGATAGACTTGGCTCTTCTCAGCAATGCGAGGTTCTAAGACAGCTCCAAAAGACTCATGGTGGAAAAAGCTATCCACATCCAGAGAAAGAATTATGGAATCTGAATGCAGATTGAGAAAAACTATTTGCTCTCTCTCTTTTTTTTTCTTTGGTTTTGTTTCTTCTTTCTCACGGCTAATTCCATTGGTTATAATTCTTCTTTGCAACTTGACTATTGTGAAAATAAGTTTAATGTGAAGGTATATGTAGAACCTATATCAGATTACATGTCATTTTGGGGGAGGGGAGGGAGGAGGAGAGGAAGGAGGAGAAAATTTGGAACTCAAAAATTTGTGGAACTGAGTGTTGTAAACTAAAAATAAAAAGTAAATAAAAAATCTCCTTGCTAGCATTTTATTTAAAATTTTTGCATCAATATTCATTAGGAAAGTAGGTATCAGCACCATAACTGTGTCAAATAAAGGAATTTAGTCAAAAAAGAAATTTCTTGTCTGTTTTTTTTTCCAAAAAGTCTATATGATAGTGGAATTAATTGTTCTTTAAATGTTTGGTAGAACTCACTTGTAAATCCACTTGGTTCTGGGGATTTGTTTTTAGGGAGCTTCATGTTTTGGTACTGGTAATTTAGTTTTCTTCTTTCCTTCTTTTAAATCAAGTTAACCAATGATTTATGTATTTTACTGATTTCCCCACCACCACCACCACCACAAAACCAGCTCCTAGTTTTGTTTCAATGGTTTTAGTTCAATAGTTTTTTTCTTACTTTCACTTTTATTAATCTCTCCTTTGATTTTCAGGATTTTCATGTTGGTGTTTAATTGGAGATTTAAAATTTGTTCTTTTTCTAGTTTTTTTTTTTTGGCTGAACACCCAATTTGTTGACATGTTCTTTTTCTATTTTATTGATATAAGCATTGGTTGGTGAAGAAAAGGCCAGGGAGTGAAGTGAAGCACGGCTGGAGACCAGGACCAAATATAGTGAGAAACTGAGGTGAACCTCAGTTAGGATAGTTGGGATCTAGGGCAGGAGTTCCAGGCATGAAAGAATAAAATCTTCCAGGGCTTGATTTCTGGTCCAGACAGCATGGTAGCTGATGGGGAAATAGGGAGGAAGGAATGACTTTCACATCACTTTCCTGTTTGTTAAAATACAACCAGTATAATTGTTTGTGATATTACCTAGTGCTCATCATGTTGAAAGCCTTCTGAGTCTTTTTTTTTCTAGCTAAGCATTTATAATATATGGGGTGAAACTTCTGAATAAAGTACAAATCATGCAATACCTAGTAGAGTGACTGGCACATAGTAAGTGCTTAATAAATACTTGTTGAATGGTGACTTACTAAAATTTGTCATTTTTTACTCCTGTACCATTATTTCCCAACATATTTTTTTCACTAGGCTCACATATTGCATTGCAGGAGAATATTACACTGAGAGAATACCAACATTAAAAAAAAAGGGAGACTTTTGTAGCAGGGAGGAACTCTAGGTCACTGAAATCATTATGTTGTTTCCTAAATACAAATCAGCTCTATCTCATCTCTTCATACCATGTAAAGTGAGGGTGGTAACTTTGCACAGCCCTAGCTCACTTAAATCCAATCCATTTGCATGTCATGGCATCACTTCCATGATGTCACGGTCCTCACTGAGAACGAAGGACAAACAGCAACAGCAACAACAACACACTATGTACAACTTATTGTTCATTGATCATTCTTGTCCAAGTCATACATACTGATGAACAGTAGGCTACACATAGAACTACATATTATAATCTGAGTAATGTGAGCTTTTCATCACTTGCTCTTTCTCTAGACTTCACCTGATCCTTTTGCTACCTCCCCCTTCTGCCCCTGTAGCCTTCTTCTCCCATTGGTGAGTTCCTGCCAGGACCTCCAGTTTGGGGAAGGACTCAGACCAGCCATCCCTCATTTTCTGGACCTAGACACCCTCCATGCCCTTGCATGCATTTCCCTCCCCACACATTTCTCAGCTCCCCTTTTGTGCATCATCTCCTACCTTACTGATTTCGTGGACCTCATCATTGGCTCCAATAACAAGATAAAACCAACCCTGCAATTCACTCCTTCTCAGCACATTCCAGGCCCTGAGACCTCACCCTTCCTCTCATTGGAGAGGGTAGAGGATGGTTATTGGAGAACTCCTCCTAGACTTGTCCATTTAAGGAAGGGACCAAGTGCAGCCACCTCTTTATGTCGCACCTGGCTGCAGGTCTTCATCCCATTTCACGCTCTTTTTATTTGCCGTCTTTTTCCCTTTAGATTGTGCGCTCTTTGAGGGCATAAATTGCCTTTTTTTTTTCATGCTCAGTGCTTAGTACAGTGCCTACCATATAGCAGCTGTTTAATACCTGTTCATTGACATTAGGATGTAAGCTCTTTGAGAAGAGAAACTATCTTTTCTTTCTTTTTTGCTGTATTATATCTCGAGCTGTCGTCCAATAAACATATATTGAATAATTATTATGTGCTAAGCGCTGTGCTAATAGCAGAGGATACAACTACAAGTAAAAATATAGTCCCTGCCGTCGAGGAACTTATGATCTAATGGGGTGGGGGGTGGGAAACAACACACAAAAGGAAGCTGAAAAGGAATGGGGAAACATATATTGGTGAATTCCAAAGAAATCCACAAACAGTGTAGGGTAGGAAATGGGGAGAAGATTGTACTGAGCTCACTCTTTAAATAGAAGCTCAGGAGTCGATAGCTTGCCTTCCGCATGAAAGGTCCAATCAGAGGGACAGAGGGTGCTGATGAGGTGTGAGTATCAGGCAGATTCAATCCTGCATCATGAAGAGATTTCCTAGTGATGAGTTTCCTGGGGAAAGAAAGCATGAAGGCCAAGCAATTAGCACATAGTAAGAGTTTAATAAATGGCTGTTGACTAACTGACTTTGACTAGGCAATCTCTTTTGAATGACAATGGACTTAACTATCAGACTTCGCAGTGTTACAGGGCTTGAGGAGAGTAGTACCATGTCACTTAGGAATATTTGGAAAACCTTGACATCGATAAAGAAGCTTTCTGTTTGATTCTGTGCTGGACGTCCTCTGAGGAATTTATGGCTTTGTTTTATGCCTTGCCTGATGCTGATTCTCGGCAGATTGTTGAACAAAATTATCTCCATGGTTGCATCTGTCAGGGAATGTGCATAATTTTAATATATGCACGGGAGATATCTTGTTTGAGGGAGAGTCTGTAAAGCTATATTTTATTCTACTGAGACAAATGACATGTTTGTAAGTCAACAAACAAGAGACGCAGGATAATCTTATATCTTTTATGCCTCTTAGTCAATTGCGTGACAGTGAAAGTGTAGTTTGTTGCCAAATAGCATCTTTGGAAGAATATTGATGTTAAAGAGATGGACTTTAAGGGCAGTATACACTTTAGGGGTAAGCAAATCCCCTCCAGAAAGAGCAAATGTTGCACAGACATTAATTTAGCAGCCTTACAGATTTCTATTAGAGTAAACAACACCTCTTTATAGGTAAAGGGAAAAATTTCTGAATTTGGCATTTTTAAAAAACACAGAAGAGTAGGAAGTGATAACAGCTTGCTCCATACACCCAATTTACTTTCTATATTAAACGTTGTGGATTACTCATTTTCTTGTATGCTTTATAAACTAACCTTCACCTGTTTTATGAAGAGGTGGGTGGTTCTTATTCATCAAAATAGAATCATTTCCAGGAGTCCTTTCCAAAAAGATGGATGTGTCATATCAAAATAAATGGCAATCATAATTATTTTTACTCTCTTGTATTAATTTACCACTTTATCCTTATTAACTTAATATTGGTAGAGTGCCCTAAAGTGCATTTTGTTAGATGTCCTTTAGATATATTGGATGTGTGAGACTCCATTGTTAAATCTGGCAATTCCCAAGTGTATTCCTTTGCATGTGTGTATATTTCAGGTGTGTATTCTTCTTCATGGGTCTTTCAAAACCAAAGCCTTTATTTTAGGTACTGGAATGGTTCTCTCTATTTTTACTAGACAAGAGATGAAGGATTTCTGCGATGTTAATTAATTATATATTTATACAAAGTATAAAAGAAGTTACTCTTGGGATAAAATACAAACTCCTTTATTAAGCATTTAAAACTCTTCTCCATCCTATATTACAGCAGCTAGGTGGCCCATGTGGATTGACACTGGGCCTGGAGTCAGAAAGATAAGTCTTCTTCTTGAGTTGGAATCCAGCCTGAGATACTTCCTAGCTGTACGACCTTAGACAAGTCATTTAACCCTGTTTGCCTCAGTTTCCTCATCTCCAGTATCTTTGCCAAGAAAACCCCAAATGAGGTCATGAGGAGTCGGACATGGCTGAACAATGACAATAAGGAGCTGTCTCAAGAGTGATTGATTGCATATGAAGTATTTCCTCTCATGAATTCTATGTTCCAGCTGAACTGGACCACTTAAGTGTTCTATCTCTCCCCTTCCTGCTTTTGCTCAGATTGCCCCCCATCCCTTTAATCCTTTCCCAATTTGCTTCTGCTTCTTTGAAATCCTGACTCCATTCAAGGCACAGCTCAAGAGCCACGTTTTTCAAGGAGTCTATTCAGCCGTTATTGTCTACTTTCATCACTGTGCATTTGTTTTTATAGGTAGCAGAGATGGTATATTAGACAGAACTCTCTGCAAAGGCTAATGAGGACTGGGCTCTCATTGTCTAGTCTTCCATTAAACATGCAAGCATATGAATATGCATTTGTTCATGCATGTGTATGTATCCTGCCTTTACTTACATGTAAGCATATGTATGTGTATTTGTTCATGCATATGTATATATCTTGTATTTATTTACCTATTTACAGATTGTATTCACTCAGTTGAATGTAAGCTCCTTGAGGGCAGGAAATGTCTTATTTTTGTCTTTGCAATGCTAGTGCCTATCTCAGTGCTTGGCACATAGTAGGCACTTCATAAGTGCTTGATTGACTGAAAATATCTTCTTCCTCTGAACTTAAAAAACACTTAGAGCCAGTACCATACACTCAACATTTAATTTTTCTCTGGTTTTGTACTAGTGCTAGATCTTAATTTAAAGGAGTTGAGCTTTCACTAATATGGGAATGACAGCCCATTAATGCAGTTCACAAGACATATATTCTTCAAGTCTCATGAAACTTGTCCACATCCTTTTGTGAAAGACATTTGTTAAGTATTATGTGTCAGGCCCTACATCAGGCACTGGGAATTTAGGGAAAAGGCAAAAACAGTCCCTGCCCTCAAGCCGCACATAGATAAGATACCTGCAAAGTAGATGCAAAGTAATCTTAAAATAGTCAAAGTGTTTTCGGCTAATATGATAGCCCTTTGGTTACTTAGACTCAGGTTTTCCTTTCTTCGGGCTAAAAATTCCCAGCTCCTTTCAACTGAACCTGTTGTTATTTCATTACCCTCTCCAGTTTGTCAATCTTTTCTGAACGGTGATGCCCAGAACTGAATATAATGCTTCAGATATGTGCTGGAGCCACTATTTGCCCATGAGTCAATCAATCAACAAGCATTGATTAAGTACCCACTATGTGCCCAGGACTGTACTAGGCCTCCAAGATACAAAGAATGAAAATGATCGCTAATCATAAGGAATTAAAATTCTAATACTGGAGACATTAGATGGAGTCTGCCTCAATACTCCTGGCTAGTCTGGTCCTAATCTTGAATTTTAGGCAGCATGACATGGTTAACAGGATTATGAACCAGGGTTCAAGACCTGTTTCTGAAATATACAGGCCAAGCCAAGTCACAAACTATTACTCAGCACTCTAGACAACTCTCTAAGATGAATGGCTGCTGAAAAGACACTAATCGCTTTTAGTAGAGGTAGTTTCCTCATCTAGGAATTCCGTCATGTTGAAATCTCAGGTCTAATGCATATCCCTATTCCTATTTCAGTCATTCTTGCCTATCATTAAGAGCAATGGAGAGCTCTCTGCTCACGATTAAGAAGGGAATTACTTCTCAAGGATTTTTCTTTTCTCCCCTTCTTTTGTGGCAGTCTTTAACCAGATGAAGAGAGTCAAAGTATGTCTTTTGCAAGTAGACAATGACATTTTTTTTTTAAATTTTGCTGCTTTGTGTTCTCCTGGAACACAAGCCAGTAGATCTTTACAAGAAGAAAGATAATTTCTCCTGAATGTTAGAGCTGGAAGAGACCTTTGATATCATCTACTGGGTCCCTTTTTTTTTTTTAAAACAGAGGTTCTTTACTTGGGATCTATGAACTTGATTAAAAAAAAATCAATGTTACATTTCAACATAATTGATTTCTGTTGAAACTCTGCATTTTATTCAATACATTTAGAAACATCATTCTGAAAAGATATAATAGCTTCACTAAGTTATCACTCAATCGGTAAACATTTATTAAGTGCCTACTGTATGCCGGACTGAAGAAAGGTTCCATGGCACAAATGGGATTAAGAACCCTTGATTCAGTCTAATTTCCTCACTCAGAAAAGGAAACGATCAATCAATCAACAAGTAATTATTAAGCACCAATTGTGAACAGAACTGGAAATACAAAAGACAAAAAAGAAATCATCCCTGACTTCAAGGAGTTCATTCTACTAGGGGAGACAACATGTATATACATACATATAAAAATGTTGTTGAGTTGTTTCAGTCATGTCTGACTCTGTGACTCCATTTTAGGAAACAGTTGGCCATTTTCTTCTCCAGCTCATTTTTACAGATGACCAACTGAAGCAAACGGGGTTAAGTGACTTGCCCAGGGTCACATAGCTAGTAAATGTCTGAGGTCAAATTTGAACTCAGATCCTCCTGACTCTACTGTACTACCTAGATGCTTGGAACACACACACACACACACACACACACACACATACACACACACACACATATATATATAAATATATTCTGAAATAAAAATATAAGGTAATTTTACTGAGGAGGCACTATTAGTTGGGAGAATCAAGACAACCTTCTTGTAGCCACATCCTGACGTTTTTTGTCTTTAAAGATTGTTCAAATATTTATTAATAATCTACTATAACACAGAAATAACACTTTTAGGTCTGTAGACCAAAGAGATCATACAAACAGGAAAAAGACCCACGTGTACAAAAATATTTATAGTAGCTCTTTTTGTGGTGGCAAAGAATTGTAAATTGAAGGGATGCCCATCAATTGGGGAATGTCTGAACAATTTATGGCATATGAATGTAATGGAATACTATTGTGCTATAGGAAATGATGAGCAGATGGACTTCAGAAAAATCTGGAAAGACTTATATGAACCGATGCTGAAGTGAAGTAAGCAGAACCAGGAGAACATTTACATAGTAACAGCCACATGATACAATGACCAACTTTGATAGACTTATCTCTCTTAGCAATGCAAGGTTCTAAGACAACTCCAAAAGACTCATGATGGAAAATGCTGTCCACATCCAGAAAAAGAAATATGGAGTCTGAGTGTAGATCGAAGCACATTATTTGCTCTCTCTCTCTCTCTTTTTTTTTTTTTTTGGTTTTTTCTTTCTTGTGGTTTCTCCCATTGGTTCTAATTCTTCTTTACAACATGACTAATGTGAAAATAGTTTTAATATGAATGTATATGTAAAGCCTATACCAAATTACATGCTGTCTTGGGGTGCAGGGAGGGGAGAGATGGGGAGAAAATTTGGAACTCAAAATCTTATGGAAGTGAATGTTGAAAACTAAAAATAAGTAAATAAATACATTTCTACAAAAGAATCTACTATAGGCAAAGAACTGGGCTGTCCTCCTGGTCCTCCTCTACCCAATCCGATAGCTCAGAGAAGCACTATGAATACTTAATCAAGGAAGACTTTTGTCTAGAAAGTTGAAAATTCCCCTGTCATGGAAAAGGTTTAATAGTTTGTTTTTAACAAATTACCCAAGGTAACCATTACAGTATCATTCAGATTGCTGTTTCTACTGTTGGGAATGGGTGCAGTGATCTTAAACTCTGAATTCACTCTTCATATCAGCTTCCTAAAGAGATTGTAAGATGAACGGCTCTTACTTAGGGCCTAACAATAAAGACATCTCTCCATTAGGATAGTGACCTTCAACTTTTAACTTTTTCATCCTAGCCCAGACCTCTTAGGACTTATTTGCCCACTTCTTACATAATACTTGTGTTTTCTGATGATGATGTATTACTATGCATCTATCTATACCAATATATGTCTCTTGAAGTAATTGGTACAAAAGTGTTTTTTTTCAATTGAACCATTTGAAATAGAGCTATATGAAAGGAATCTTACATGAATTATTCTGCGAAGGGAGATTCTCCCCCAATTTATTTTATATGTGTGGATTTTTTTATTACATATTTTGAATTTTCTTAAAGAAAGGCATATCTTTGTGTGTGGCTATCCATATAGGAATAGGATGTTGCCAAGATAAGCTCATTTCATCTGTTAGAAATTTCCTACCATCACGCTCTTCTGAGTCACTGATTTTTGCTTTTAAGCATGCTAAAGGTTGTGAATTGGGAGCGGATCCAGAAAAACCCATGTATGATTTTTGAGTCACATTTTTTAACAAACCTGGCAGCTCAAAAGTCAAGCTGCCTTCTGCTTCTAATCACTTACTTTCTAATTTAGTTTCTCCCACCCAAAGGGATTATAATTGATTTTTGTTGCAGAGTCCATGGAAGTTATCACCAAGATGTGAAGGCAATTATTTCCAGTTAGATTGAATCCACATTTGCTTAATGCCAGTGCTGGCCTCGATCCAGTTTCTGAGCTTCATCAACACCTCATTAGATTATAAGGATGGACCACTAATCTAAAAAGTGCTAGGAAAAACCTTAACTGGGAGAACATGCTTTTTCCTCACCTGCATCACTCAACATTTTCCCAAGTCACTGAGAAAAATGCCTGAAGCTCATTTTTTGGAAATTTTGTGAGAGGATTCTTATTTCTATTTAGATATGGTTTGGACCAGGTGTTCTCTGAGGTCCAACTCTGAGATTCCACAATCTACAAAAGTCACCTCACCTGGGGCACAGGGACTATTAATTAGCATGAGTCATCACCATATGTCAAGAGGCACTTTCTTCTGGGAATTCTATTTTGCTTTCCTCTGTTCTACATTTCCCTTCCCTGTATCTATTTTCTTTTTTTTCCCTTGTGATTCTACCTTTTTACTTTCCAATCTTCCTCTCATTCAAAGTCCTTTCCACTGTTGTCTCTTTATCACTTAACTTTGTCTCCACCCTTCATCTCTTACCCTCTCCCACTCCATATCATCACTCTTTCTCATGCCTTTCTGATGCCATAATATCCCTGTTTGTACTCAACCCCAGTTTGTTTCCCATTCTTAGATCTTTCCCTTAGATTATGTCATCGTCATCTGTTTTATTCCCCCATTTTTTCTATCATTTAAAAAGTTCTTCCATTTGTCCTCTGGCTTACAAAAGAATCCTTATAAAAAGATGAGGAGGAAGCAACAAGACCAAGAGCCAGAGGACTTACTGTGTGACCTGGGACAAGTTCCTTCTCCTTTCTGTGCCTCAGTTTCCTCATCTGTAAAATGCGGGACTTGGACCAGATGGCTTTTTGAAGTTTCTTCCATCTCTAAATCCATTTTCCTAAAAGGGTTCACCCCTTTTAAGGAGGATCAACTCAAGTCTTACTTTGATTTAGTTTTTTTTCTCCCAAAGAAAATGATTACATAGTATCTTTGCTTTTTTGGTTTTCGACAAAGCATTTGACATAGTTTCACCTGCAATCCTTGTGGACAATGTAGAGAGATGTTGACCAAATGAGAGTGTAGTTTTGTACATTCAGTACTAGTTGAAAGACTCAAAGAATAACCTTTTAATGACTTGATGGCTGGCAACTTTGAGGAAGATCTGCAGTTGAGAACTCCAAGGACCTCTGGATTTGTGCTATTTAGCTTTTTTCTTTAAATCTATGATTTAGATAAAGGTATATTTGGCATCCTTAGCAAATTTGTAAATTATGGAAAGCTTAAAAGGATGGCTAATATGCTGGCTGGCAGTCAGGATAAAAAAAAAAAACCTTGGCAGCCTAGAATGATGAGATCAGTTTATTAAAATGGAATTTACTAGGGATAGATAATTCCTTTTTCAAAATTTTATTGCTATCCTTTATTTTTACATCATCTTTATTTCCAAGTGTTCTTCCTTTCTCTCCTCAGAGAGCCATCCTTTGTCATAAAAAAAATGTAAAAAAGGGAAAAAAGCAGTTCAGTAAAACTAACCAACACTAGAAGCAGTTTTCTATGCTTATGGTACTTTGTCACAACTGAATTTTAACAAAATAAGGCAGATCTTTGAACAGGAAATCATTTACATTTATTAACAGGGGCATCCTACCTATCAATGAATGGGTCAGTGGCCAGCCTCCATTTATATCAAAGACCCTGAGCAAAAGTACAATTCCTCTTACATATGTTTTGGGGAGTAAAGAACAAAGAACAGAACAGGGTAGATGACATAATGGGATTGATACCAGACTTCCAATCAATCATGTTGTTCCATTGGAAGTTTGGTAAGGGTGGCCAGCAATGATCCCCATTCCTCTCTCCTGAGACTAAGAAGTGCTCATTGTTTGAATCCAGGTATGAGACAGCAGCCTAGATTTTTGGACCAGGCATCCTTAAAGGATAACTTGGTGGAATAAAGATATCAGGGCCAGCTCCCTTTCTGGTCACAAGTATTGTCCAATGTCAGCCAAATTCCTTGAGACAAGAAAGCTAGATTTTTAAACTCAACTCTTTCTAGACTCATTATAGTTCAGAGACAAAGAACCATGCATCACTTAAGCAGTTACAGGACAAGATCAATTAATTATAAATAGGATCAAGAAGAAAATTATACTTCTCAACCTAAAAGTGATATTTTTCATTGTATTTTTCAATTAATCCTTTATTTTCTCTTTCTGTTACCCTCCCCCCATTTAACAGATAAAGAAAAAATCAAAACCTTCGTAAGAAATATGCATATTCAAGCAAAACACACTTTGACATTATCCATGTCCAAAAGTTGCATCATTCTTCACCTTGAATCCATCACATCTCTTCCAGGAAGTTCATTATTAGTCCTCTGAGCTTATGGCTGGCCATTGCAATGATCAGAGTTTTTAAATATTTCAAAGTCATTTGTCATTATGAGGTTGTTGTATAAATTGGTTTCTTGGCTCTGTTCACTTCATTTTGTATCAGTTGAATATTTCCAGGTTTCTCTGAACTTGTACCTTTCCTCAGTTCTTATAGCACAGTAGTATTCCATCATATTCATATATCATAATTTGTTCAGTCATTCCCCAACTGCACGTACAAGATGAAGGTGACATGGTTAGTTCTTTTGAAAAAGATCTGTGGGGTTTTGGGGTTACAAACTTAACAGTGGGATATGACAAAAGTTAATGCAATCCTGGTCTTCATTAGAACACTCAAGGTCATATTACCACTCTCTTCTGCCCTGATGGGATCACCTCTGCAACATGGTATTCAGTTCTGGGTGCCATATTTTAGGAAGGACATTGATAAGTCATAGGAAATTGGGGCAGCTGAGTGACTCAGTGGATAAAGCACTGGGGCTGGAGTCAGAAAGATTAGAGTTCAAATCTAACCTCACACATTTCCTACCTGTGTGACCCTGGGCAAGTCACTTAACCCCCTGCTGGCATAAAAACTGGGGAAGGAAATGGCAAACCACTCTAATATCTTTGCCAAGAAAACTCCATGGACACTTGGTCCACAGGGGCCATGGAGACTCAGATATGACTGAATGACTGAACAACGAAATACAAAAGGAGGCCATAGGGTAAAGGGTCTCAAGATCATATCATTCAAGGATCATAGAAATAATGGGACATATTTAGCGTGGTGATGAGAACACAGGGGTGAGAGGGGTTTGTCATGATAGCTCTCTTCTAGTATTAAAGGGTGTATTGGTAATTAAGGTGGGACTTTTTTTTTTTTTACTGTTTTCTCTTTTAGCAATTATTTAATCAAATGCCCTTGAAGAGTCTGGCCTTTATTTCTTTGATTATATCAAGAGTCTTTGATGACCTCCTTGCCTCAAGGGAAAGCCTAGGCTACGTGAGTTTAAGTAGCATGTTTGTGATGCTTTTAGGTCATGTGGGTGAGTTGCATGTTGTGACACCCTTTGACCCTGAACAGAATATATAAACTCAAAAGGTTGGCATCTTGCCTTGAGGCTCTCAGTCACTGGAAGAGTGGCATGGGACTCTGGGCAGCCATTTTAAGAGCCCTCGGCTTGTTGAAGTCCATATGTTGATGCTTTCCTGGTAACTATGAATCGTGACTTGGTCTGTTTATATTGTGTATGTTTGTAATTTGTTTGTATTTGCTCTGAAGTTCAGGGTGCTGGCTTTTCCTCCTGAACTAAGCGAGCATATATGTTTGATTAAAGTAAGATTGTTCACCCCTTAACCCTGCTTTCCTTAGTAAAGCAGACCAAAGAACTGTTATCGGCCTTCTGCGTGCTGGTGGTTGTTGGCTTTACACAGCCACAGTAACTGCTAGCTGAATAGTTACTACAAAATGGAAGAGCATTTACATTTACTTGGCTTGGCTTTAGAGGTGTAGAGGTTGTAAGCTGCAGAAACTGCCTTCGACTTGAAGAAAAACTTCCTAATTACGACTATCCAAAAGTGGAATGTGATGCCTTGCGAAGTAGTAACTTAGTCCTCACTACGGTTTGTTTTTTTTTTAAATTATTTATTTTATTTTTAATTTATGGAATAGAATAAGTATTTCCATAATATAATAAAAAACTGCACTTGAAAATGCAAATCTATTATGTACAATTTGCTATTCCTTTCAATCATATAATAATCACATAAATTTCTTTCCATTTCCCCTCTCCCCTACCCTGGAAATGGCTGTCACTAGAAATATGCATATATGTGATATGTACATGTATATGTATAGATGTGTCAATAAGTATATATGTAAAGATGCATATACTTACAAATATGTGTATATGTGTGCATACACGTATACACACATATATGTGCATGTAAAATCTTTCTATACATACTTCTATTTATCAGTTCTTTCTCCAGATGCAGATAGCATCTTCCTTCGTAAGTCCTTTGTAGTTAATTTGGGTATTTATAAAGTTGTTCTTAAAACAATATTGCTGTTACTGTATACAACATTCTCTTGGTTCTGTTCATTTCACTCTTCACTATTTTGTGCAAGTCTATCCATCTTTTTCTAAGATGATTGAGCTCAGGGGGTGGAGCCAAGATGGCAGAGTAAAAGCAGGGATTTGATTGAGCTCTCTTCCAAACCCCTCCCAACATCTGTAAAAAATGACTCTAAACAAATTCTAAAAAAGCAGAACCCACAAATGACAGAGTAAAACAAATTTCCAGCCCAAGACAACCTGGAAGGTGGACAGGAAAGGTCAATTGCACCAGGCTAGGAGTGGAGCACAGGCGAGTGCAATATGTGACAGTGCAGATTGGGCCCCAGCAGGCCTCAGGGGACTGAATCACTGCCAGCGGTGGCAGTTTCCAGACTTCTCAACCCACAAACACCAAAGACAACTTAGAAGGTTGGTAGGAAAGGTCTGTTGGACATGGGTGAGAAGAGAGCTCAGTCCAGCTTCAGTGCTGGGGCAGCAGCCGCAGCAGTGACTCCTTTAGGAGCTCTCAGCCCACAGACAGTGGGGAGATCAAGCAGCCGATCAGAGGGAGATTGCAGGGATCTCTTTGCTGGCACAGAGGCAGGATTCTTTTGCTTTTGCTTGTGTTTGGATCTGGGTTGCAGTCCTGGGTGGTGGTCCTAGAGCAAGGAGGAGAGTTGGTGTGGCAGAGCTTGTGGCAGAGGTGGAGAAGGAATCCTCCTCAAAGTTCCAAGGTAGAAAAGGGTGCTTATAGTCACTCGAAGACCAGAGCACAGTCCAGAAGAGGAATAAACACTTCTCCTTTGATCATACCACCTTGGAAGAACTGAAAATTTACAGGTCCCTAGAAGTATCTCTGAAAACAGCTGCACAAAACCCCTGACGCTTGGGACAGTACACCCTCCACACTGGAAGAAGAGTCCTACCTTTACGAAAAGTTAAAAAGTCAAGTAATTGGCTGGGAAAATGAGCAAACAGTGGGAAAAAACTCAGACTATAGAATCTTACTTTGGAGACAAAGAAGATCAAAACATACAACCAGAAGAAAACAACAAAGTCAAAGCTCCTACATCCAGAGCCTCCAAAAAAAATATGAATTGGTCTTAGGCCACAGAAGAGCTCGAAAAGGATTTTGAGAATCAAGTAAGAGAAGTAGAGGAAAAACTGGGAAGAGGAATGGGAGTGATGCAAGAAAATCATGAAAAACAAGCCCCCAAAGGAGACCCCCCAAAATGCTGAAGAAAATAACACCTTAAAAAATAGACTAACTCAAATGGCAAAAAAGGTCCAAAAAACCAATGAGGAGGAGAATTTCTTAAAAAGCAGAATTGACCAAATGGAAAAAGAAGTCCAAAAGCTCACTGAAGAAAATAATTCCTTAAAAAATCAAAATTGAGCAAATGGATGAAAAATGAAGTGAACAGAACCAGAAGAACATTGTACACAGTAACAGCAATTTTGTAAGGATGATTAACTGTGAAAGACTTAACCATTCTGATCAAGACAACGATCTGACACAATTCCAAAGGACCCATAATGAAAAATTCTGAATGAAGATTGAAGTATACTTTTAAAAAAACTTTATTTTTCTTATTTTTTTCGCTGTTTTCTTTTACAACATGGCTAATATGGAAATATTTTGCATGACTCCACATGTATAATTGATATAAAAATCTCTTGCCTTTTCAGGAGGGAGGGATGGGAAGGAAATGGACAATTTGGAATTCAAAATTTTAAAAAAAATCTTTAAAACACATATATAATTGGAAAATGTTTAATAAAATATATTTTAAAAATAAAAATAAAAAAGATGATTGAGTTTGTCATTTCTTATAGCACAGTAGTATTCCATCACAATCATATGCCACAACTTGGCCAGCCACTCACTACATTTCCTTCAGATCTTCAAATGAAATCTCATTTAGTGGACAAGAACGCCAAAGTCCTTTCAAACTCTGAGATTCTTCTCTGCCTATTCAATTATGCTCTCATTTCTTCTTCTTTGTACTCCTATAACACTTTCTGTCAGTACCACTCATCTTTATACTATTTTGTTATTTGTTTGTTTATGTTGCCCTTCACTAAACCCCTTGAGGGCAAGTAATCAATCAAGCACTCAACAAACATTTATGAAGAGTCAGGTAAGCATGTAGTTCCTGTGCATCTCTCAGAGGCTTACATTTTCTGCAGATTCTTTTTTTAGAATAGCACCATATATTCACTGCTTAATAAACATTTGGCAAACTGAGTTGAAGAACAACTGATAGCCCAGGTTTATTAATAAGTCAACTAATGCAGGTAAGTGTTCGAAATCGGACGTTGAAGAGAATACAATCAATTTCACACATCTAGACCAATTAGGGTATTGTCTGAATAAGTTCAGACTATATTAAAGTCACACAGAGTAAAAATTGCTCAAAAAATGATAAACAGAAGGAATTAGTAAATAATCAAGTAGGAGAGGTGTCCAGTGAGGCTGAGCAAATAGCCCTTCCTGGAGTAAACATTATTTAGAATATTAGAGCTCTGTAGGAGATAAAATATGATGCTAATGTAATGTTAAAATAATTATATTGAGATCCAATGCAAAAGTTAATATGGACTGGGTACCAACAATGACAATAACATCAACAAAAAACACTTATTGAACACCTGCTATGTGCAGCTAGGTATGCTAGGGGCTGGTAGCTAACAAAAGAAATTTAGATTGTCAGACACGGTCCTTGACCACAAGAAGCTTAGTAAGGTCTAGGAATGGGTTTATACAAAAACACAAATACCTTTAAATTAACAATCTTGCATTAGAAATGTACTAATTAGGGCTTTATAATGCAAAATGCTATGTGAAGTGTAGAGGAAGATCATTTACTAAAGGGAGAGGGATGGATAGAGTTGGGGAAAGTTTCCTGGAGGAAATGCTACCAGCATTTGAGTTGGGCTTTGGAGGCTAAGCAATATAGAGAAATTGAAACAAGGCTACTATTTTATGTTTACAAAGCATCTTCACCACTCCCATCCAACAAAGAGCTCAGACTATATTACAAGCACTCGTTAATCTTCCCAACATTTCTAGAAAAATAAATTTGATGATTTAACAACTGATCTCTTTGACTAATATTTATGTCCTATTTTCTTTGGTGTTATAAAAGTTCTATCTGTTGTTACTACCATTAGGAAAAAAAACAGAAACAAAGAAAAGGAAAGAAAAGAAGGAAAGAAAAAAGAGAAAAAAAAGAAAAAAGTGATGAGACAGAACACAGCAGGTTCAATGACCTGTTAAGCTGGAGAAGCTTCTATTCCGAAGTACAAAATTTGATACTAACTCTCTTTACAGATTTCTTAATTTTTCACTTCCTCCAATCCAAATCTCCATCAAAAGAACTAGAGTACAGAACAGAATTTTCGAAAGTATTTTTTTCTCAAAGATTGCATTTCCCTAGATATTCTACAAAGTATGGCAAAGGGAGGCATGTCCTAATTGGTTACCAACATTAGACTGAAGTTCAGAATCTCTAGGTTAACAAGGTTCCAGTGATGACAAAGAAACTGGTGGATACAGCACTTTACCTTTTGCTTTTCCTTGACAGCAATATTTGGTGGACTGTCTGAAACAAGTTTTAGGTACATAATAAGCCCTGTTTTCAGACATAGGTATTGTGAAATCTTTTACAAAAGTTGGTTCATGCACCACCTTCTGCATGAAGCTTTTCCTGATCCTACTGAAGGTCAGTGCTTTCCCATAAACATTACCTTGTATTTGCTTTATATGTTTTGTGTGTTCTCTGCAACTTGAGGTTGCACAGAATTATTTGCAGAGCTTTCATGCCCATTCCGGCTTTAGGGATGACAAAGCTTTTCAGTGTTTCCAGTAACCATGGATAATTTAGCACTTTAGTGCTTCATCTTGGAGGATGATGAAGTCCCCTTACTGGCCACGAAGGAGGAAGAGCGATGACTCTGGGGTTTTAAAATGGAATGATCCATCCTCTAGTGTTTCTTCTCTTCCTGGTTGAGAGGGTGGAGTAGAGGGGTGGCACTGGTTACCTTTCACCCACTGGGGCAGCACAGCAACTACTCCTATGTGATACCTAGAGAAGAAGGAATCAAGTGGCTAGACCTGAGCCCAGGTTTTGTGTTGCCTCTTCTATGCTTCCTTAGAATAGGTGATGGAACAGCCATCCTGAAATGAACATATACTGTCTTGGAGGCAGCCTCATGAGTTTAAATACATTGGATCTGATTGTCAGATGCCCTGTTGGCAGGGAGGGGAGGGGCTGAATTAGAAAGGATATCAGCAACTGGGGGTGGGGTGGGAATGGGTATATCAGATGTAGGGCAGAGATCAGACATTGACCAGATGGAGACAGTGCAGAATATAGGTGAAAATGTTGGCTATTCAGCAGTCCTGGAAATTCCTTCATGTTCCGTTTGTCTTAATTTCCCAGGGTATCATCATTATTACTATCATTTGTTTAAGTTTTTGTCAGTGTGTGCTGTGAATATAACAGTAGTCATAAGTAACTGAATCCTATTTTAAGACTTGCAAGTGTGAGCTTGTGAGGGCCTTTTGTGTTAAGAGTTTCTTGTGTGTGTAGGAAAATAAATTTAACTGTCCTATACCTGATATATGTTATATATTAAATACCTTTTTTATACTTCTCTCTCACTTGGGGAGATCCTAGACAAGAGCCCAGATCAAAATTTTAAGTAATTTTCCATCAGTGCACCAGGGTGGGGTTTTTTAGAAAATGAAGATGAGAAAAAGGAGAATGATTGGTCTTATAAGTGGCCAGGCTTCTCTAAGACTGATGAAGCATCCCACATCAGTGGGTCCAGAGCAGAAAGCTCACCCCTCTTCCTGCCCCACCCCCACTCTCCAAGTGAGGGGGGAGACAGAGAGACGAGAGAGAGAGAGAGAGAGAGAGAGAGAGAGACAGAGAGAGACAGAGAGAGAGACAGAGAGAGACAGAGAGAGACAGAGAGAGAGAACGCAGCAGCTGGTTCTAATTGTTAGACTTGCTTTCTCCCTACAGAATGTATTTTTTGGTCTTTCTATCTCTAGCAACTAGAATAGTGTTTGGTATATATTAGATGCTTAATAAATGGTTCTGACAGATTGATTTGTGCTGATTTATTGGTTTATAGGTTTATCAGTGGTATGCTGATCTAATTGGTAGGTGACTGATAGAAAATGGAAGGAATGGCTTTCCATCTACTATTTATAACCCCCCTCCCCCCAGTATCATTTCAGGTTGGCAGATGAATTCCTCTGTAAAAAGATGATTCTGTCACAGTCCTTATTTGAAACCCAAGAGAAAAAAGCTATCACCAAGTTGTGTGATGCTAGGAAAGTTAGGGTAGTTAGGTGGTACAGTGGATAGAACACCAGGCTTGGAGTCAGGAAAACTCATTTGCCTGAGTTTAAATTTAGCTTCAGACACTTACTAGCTGTGTGACCCTGGGCAAGTCACTTAACCCTGTTTGCCTCAGTTTCCTCATCTGTAAAATGAGCTGGGGAGGGAAATGACAAACCATTCCTGTATCTCTGCCAAGAAAACCCCAAATGGGCTCACGAAGAATTGGACACAACCAAAAAATGACTGAACAACATATTGTATTAGGCAGACTAGTCACATCGTGGCTAACAAGGCACACCAAAAGTATCTCGGCATCTGTTAGAAAAATATTTAGTGTTTAACTATCAGTATCAAGAATCAACTCCATGAGTTGTATTTTTTTCTGCGCATCTGAGAAACAGTTTTGCATAGTAGAAAAGCAGCCTTAAAACGAGGAACACTGGTTCAAACACTGACATTTCCCCTGTTGGTGCTTTGGATCATTCTCTAAGACTTAGTGACAGAGGAGGTGCTGACCTATGTGGGCCTTTCCTCAATAGGAATTTCTCCCTATCAGTGAAAGACCAGATCCAGTCCCTATCTTGTCCTGCACCAAGGAAAAGAATTCCATTCATTGGCAGGGCTTGTCCCTTTGCTGAAGCTTGGGAAGTCACCTCCCTTAATATCTCTGTGCCTCTTTATTAAGAGTTGGAAGGGACCATCAAGATGACATCATCTAGTTTCATTTTACAGATGAGGAAACAGTCCCGGAGAGGATAAGTGAATTAGCCAAGGTCATATGGCCAGGCAACATTTCAGTGATGCTCCATCCCCATCCAATCCAGGACCCTCATGATTACTTTCTGCACATAAAAACTTGTTCACAGGACAGGATCTTAAAGGTATTCACCTTAAAGCACAAATGCCAGATATGGTTTTTGGTATTTTCCCCCTCTCAGTAGCATTTGTACTTTGAGTGGTCAAGACCTTAAGTTAAAGGATAAAGCTCCCACAGTGGAACTTTTTATGTCAGCCATTAAGCACAATCTGCTCATGCTACTCTTTTGCTAAAAAAAAAAAAAAAAATCTTCATTGGCTCCCTAGCGCCTCTAAATGGAGATCTGGTCATTTTACTCTGGTCTCTATGGTCCACTGAGTAAAGATCAAATCCCTTCACCTGATACTTGCTGCTTTCCATAGGACGGCACCACTGGGCCTCATTAGCCTTACCATATACCATTCCTCTGGGTGCACTTTAATCCCAAGGCAAATTGGACATCATCTGGACTTTCCTGACTGCCTTTGCCCATTTAATTCCTTTCTGTCCTCTTAAGCCTTCAAGTGGCACCACCTCCTTGAAGCCCTCCCTCATTTTCCTGGTCTGTAACAGCTTTCCTTATTAAGCTTCACAAAACTTATTTTTTTGGAGGGGTAAGGGGGACAACTCTAATGTACTTAAGTGATATTGTACTATCTGCATTATCTCATTTCTTGTATTAGACTGTAAGCTCCAGGTGGGAAGGGACTATAATCTAGACGTTATTTCCTTCTCAGAAACTACTATTAAGGCTCTGGCTACAGTTAAAACTTGAAAGTCTATTAAATGAAACATAGAACTATGTTTTGGGGAGAAGGGTGGGATGTGCATTGGCCCTTCTGAGTTACATTAGATGACTGACAACCCTACTTTTAACCTCATTTTTTTTTTGAGGTGAGGAGAGTGGTCCAGAACTGTGATTTCTTGGGTGTCTGAACTCCCTACAGTGATTTAGGTCTTTCAACTGAGAGAATTGCCTGGCACACTTGAGAAGTTCAACGACCCATCCCAAGTCATACAATTAGTTCCTCAGCAGCAGACCCCCAAATGAGGTCTTCTGAACTCCAAGGCTGGCATCTTACTACACTCTGACATCTTTTGGCCTTTTACTTAGCCATTCAAAAGTAGTGTGAATGGTTTAAATTAGTTCACATTTAACTGTATCTAGACAATATTAGACACAAATATTAGGGGTAAATAATCACACCAAAGGTGCCCCCATTACACAGAAAAGGAAGGAGGCATAATAGGACTGGAGATAGTTGGCCCTTTTTAAGAACTAGAGTGAAGGTAGGAGGATAAGACCCACTTCATCAAATCTCCGGTGTTCCCTGATTGCTAGGTTTTCCCCCAAACTCATCCTTGCCCATATAATCCTTCTCTTTCCCATCTGCCTTGAAGATGGGAAGCAAGATGACTCCACCAAAATTAGGCTGATGTACCAATGATTTAAGGGTTGAGAGGACTTATAAGATGGGTAAGACGGGTTACTCTAACGAGTAGGACTGAGGGGGAAGGGAGGGAAATAAATATTTACACATGCCTACTAACATGCCAGGTACGATGCTAAACACTTTACAAATATTATCTCATCTGATCCTCACAAAGATCTTGCATGACAGATGCTATTATTTTCATTTTATAGTTGAGGAAACAGAGACAAACAGAAGTGACTTACCCAGGGTCACACAACTAATAAGTGTTTGAGGCTGGATTTGACCTTAGGTCTTCATGCTCCAGACCCAGTGTTCTATCCATTAAGCCAGGGGTGGGGGAACCTGTGGCCTGGAGGCCACATGTGGCCCTCTAGGTCCTCAAGTGCAGCCTTTTGACTGAATCCAAACTTCACAGAACAAATCCCCTTAATAAAAGGATTTGTGACTAAGCTCTCTCAGTGCCTCTGAGGTTAGCAAGCAACTAAAGCTAGATTGAATGTCCCAGAATTTTTGGAGCTGGCAAAGAGACTTGACAAAAGTCGCTCTTGCTGCCAATTCCCCCCCCCCCTTTGTCTTTGGGTAAATGTGAATTTTTAGAAGTGCCAGATTGAACTGTTTTTCTTTTTTTAAGAGCAAGAGAATATGCTATTTATTGGACATATATTTTCAAGCTAGTCCAGGTTGAAAGAGGAAGGAACAGTTCAATATAATAAAAATCTTAGACTGTATTAGTTTCTACTATGACAAACTATTATGAATAGAAAATGAATTGAGGTTGTTCCTTTGTGACTTCTGCTTCTACTATTTCATTTTGCTAAACCTGATACCACATGTGGTAAGGATTAGGAAGTGTTTTTTGCTTTGTATGTTGGCAGTTGGCATTGTAACACTGGACATGCCACTTCGGGTATTAATACTGAAAGCCCAAATCCAGATTACTGTCATCAAAAATTGTGGTATTGTTCCAGGAAGTACTTGACAAGAGTCAAGGGGTGCTCCAGAAGTCATTGAGAACAGGTGGTACACCAGGAAATCAAACTACCCAGGGTCTAGTTTCTGGAAGTCCTTGATAACAGATTCTGAGGAAAAGTAATCTTGGAAGGAGACCAATTAAACCCAGTGAGGTTCTGGTTCAAGAAGAATGGGTTAACTAATTATCTTGTGCATTTGTTCAGGAAAAAGGCTAATTAATACAAATACTTATGGAAGAAATAAGCTTCTTCTAACAGTCAAGAAACATTTGTTAATGCCTACTATGGGCCAGGGACTATCATAGGCACTGGACTATCCTAATTGGTCTATTAATCTTTTATGAATTTTTGTGTATGTGTGACTGTGACAAAAGCAGCAGATGTCACAATCTCTATCAACATGCGGTTTACAACATTAACTGGTAACAAATCAAATCAAAGGAGAGTAATTAAAAAATGATCATGAGATCCTACTTGTAAAGCAGTAAGTACAGTTACTGGCACATAAAATACTTACTCTCTTCCTTTGCCTTCCGTGTCCTATTCAATGAAAGTATCGAGTTACCATGGCATAGCCCGAACACCACTGATCCGCCCCATACCTACGTGTGGGTACTTGACGTATGTTTCTAGCTGTCTTTTAAAAGTAAGGCCATGGGGGGGGGGGCGGGGGCAGAGCCAAGATGGTGGCTGGAAAGCAGGGACTAGTGTGAGCTCCCTGCCAAGTCCCTCCAAAAACCTATAAAAAATGGCTCTGAACCAATTCTAGAACTGCAGAACCCACAAAATAGCACAGAGAAGCAGGGCTCTAGCCCAGCACAGCCTGGATGGTCTCTGGGTAAAGTCTATCCCATACGAAACTGGGAGCAGAAGAGAGCGGAGCTAAGCAGTGCAGAGCCCAGTGTGGGCAGTGCAGACCAAGACCAGGAGCCGGGCGGAGCATGTCCTAGCGCCCTGAATCAGTGAGCTGCAGCAGTTACCAGACTTCTCAACCCACAAACACCAAAGACAACAGAGTAGGTTAGTGGGAGAAGCTGCTGGGGACTGGGATAGAGTTTGTAGTTAGGCCACTGCCCCAGGGGGCAGCAGAGGTGGGGCAGCTACAGAACTACAGCTGCAGTTGCTTCCAGCCCCAGGCCCACCTGGTGGGAGGAATTAAGTGGCAGATCAGAGCAGGAGTGAAGAGCCTGCTGAAGATCTAGGTCTAGTCTTGGTTGGGAGTTCTTGGGGAAGGAGGAGTGCTGGTGTGGCAGAGCTGGAGCATGTCCCCAGGCTTGGAACATAGAACTCTTTAGTCTACAAGCAGTCATACCCCACTGAAAAACTCAAGGGTCAAGTGAGTTGGCTGGGAACATGGCCAGGAAGCGAAAACGCACCCAGATTCAGTCTCAGACTCTGGAATCTTTCTTTGGTGACAAAGAAGACCAAAACATACTGCCAGAAGAAGTCAACAAAGTCAAAGAGCCTACATCAAAAGCCTCCAAGAAAAACATGAACTGGTCTCAGGCCATGGAAGAGCTCAAAAAGGATGTGGAAAAGCAAGTTAGAGAAGTAGAGGAAAAACTGGGAAGAGAAATGAGAAGGATGCGAGAAAAAAACATGAAAAACAAGTCAATAACTTGCTAAAGGTGACCCAAAAATATACTGAAAAATATACTGAAGAAAATAGCACCGAAGCCAAAGAGGAGAAGAACGCCTTGAAAGGCAGAATTAGCCAAATGGAAAAGGAGGTCCAAAAGACCACTGAAGAAAGTACTACCTTAAAAATTAGATTGGAGCAAGTGGAAGCTAGTGACTTGATGAGAAATCAAGATATTATCAAACAGAACCAAGGGAATGAAAAAATGGAAGACAATGTGAAATACCTCATTGGAAAAACCACTGACCTGGAAAATAGATCCAAGAGGGATAATTTAAAAATTACTGGACTACCTGAAAGCCATGATCAAAAAAAGGGCCTAGATATCATTTTTCAAGAAATTATCAAGGAGAACTGTTTTGCCACTGGGCAAAACAGAAATTGAAAGAATCCACCGATAGCCTCCTCAAATAGATCCCAAAAAGAAATCTCCTAGGAATATTGTTGCCAAATTCCAGAGCTCCCAGATCAAGGAGAAAATACTACAAGCAGCCAGAAAGAAACAATTTGAGTATTGTGGAAACACAATTAGAATAACTCAAGATCTAGCAGCTTCTACACTAAGAGATCGAAGGGCTTGGAATACAATATTCCAGAGGTCAATGGAGCTAGGATTAAAACCAAGAATCACCTGCCCAGCAAAACTGAGTATCATGCACCAAGGTAAAATATGGATTTTCAATAACATTTAAGACTTTCAAGCTTTCTCAGTGAAAAGACCAGAGCTGAATAGAAAATTTGCCTTTCAAACACAAGAATCAAGAGAAGCATGAAAAGGTAATCAAGAAAAAGAACAAGAAAAAGAAATTGCAAGGGACTTACTAAAGTTGAACTGTTTTGTTTACATTCCTACATGGAAAGATGATGTGTATGATTCATGAGACCTCAGTATTAGGGTAGCTGAAGGGAATATGCATGTATATATA
>CM053623.1:118714332-118735558 GCA_028646595.1 Phalanger gymnotis
TGCCAGAGGTCAATAGAGCTAGGATTAAAACCAAGAATCACCTACCTAGCAAAACTGAGTATAATGCTCCAAGGCAAAATATGGATTTTCAATAAAAGAGAGGACTTTCAAGCTTTCTCAGTGAAAAGACCAGAGCTAAACAGAAAATCTGACTTTCAAACACAAGAATCAAGTGAAGCATGAAAAGGTAAACAAGAGAAATCATAAGGGACTTACTAAAGTTGAACTGTTTTGTTTACATTCCTTCATGGAAAGATGATGTATGTAATTCATGAGACCTTTCTCAGCATTAGGGTAGCTGAAGGGAATATACATATATATAGACAGAGGGCACAGGGTGAGTTGAATATGAAGGGATGATATCTAAAAAAATGAAATAAATTTAAGGGGTGAGAAAGGAATAATGAAAGAGAGAGATAGAATGGGGTAAATTATCTCACATAAAAGTGGCAAGAAAAAGCAATTCACTGGAAGGGAAGAGTGGTCAGGTGAGGGAGAATTAGTGAATCTTGCTCTCATTGGATCTGACTTGAGGAGGGAATAACATACACACTCAATTGGGTATCTTACCCCACAGGAAAGTAGGGGGAAAGGGATAAAAAGGTGGATGATAGAAGGGAGGGCAGATAGGTGGATAAGGTAATCAAAAGCAAATGCTTTTGAAAAAGGACAGGGTCAAGGGGGAAAAAATGAATAAAGGGGGACAGGATAGGATGAAGGGAAATATAGTCTTTCACAACATGATTATTGTGGAAATGTTTTGCATAATGATACATGTAAGGCCTATGTTGAACTGCTTGCCTTCTTAGGGTGGGTGGGTGGGAAGGGAAGAGGGGAGAGAATTTGGACCTCAAACTTTTGAAAGCAGATAATCAAAAAAAAATTACACTTAAAAGCATGTTACCTGTACGTTTCCTCATCCACCCACAGAGCCACTTGTCAAACAATTAACGAGCACATCCCTGACTTGAATTGAGATCTCTCCACCTTAGCAAAGGTCTTCTTTAAAGTATCTAATGCTCTCCTTCCTCATCTCTGCCTTGTGGAATTTCTACATTTCTTTAAGGCTTGCTCAAATGACATTTTAAGAGTCTTTTTTTGGTTGTTGTTGCATTCATCTATTTTGTATTTACTTATTTCTGTACACGTTTTCTAATAGTAGAATATAAGCTCTTTTAGGGTAGCAACTAATTCATTTTTTGTCTTTGTATTCACAATGTCCAACCCAGTATCTTGTACATAGTAGGCCCTTAATGTTGGCTGAACTGAAGTGGCAGTCTGAAACTAGGTCTTCTGATGTTAAATCCTGCATCCTTTCTATGGTAATGGAAATACATTTGAAAAAAATGTAAGAACTTAAGGAATGACTCCAGCATGTTGGACTGAACCTATGCAACTGAATTTAAGAGAGGACCTAGAATCCACTGGATTCTTTTATAAGGGCATATGAGAGTAGGTGTAGCAAGTGGTCCATGGGGGTCTTATGTTCTAGTGGTCTTGGGCTCCAAACATCTTAAGGACTATTGCCATTATTACTATCAGTAGTAGTAATAGCAGCAGTACGAAGTCCAAGGACTTCCTGAGATATGCACAGTATCTTGCATAAAATAGAAACTTAAGAGATGTTGGTTGATATTATTTGGCTTTTTTTGGTCACTCCTGGCATGGGGCAGTACAAAAACAGAGAGGAAAATGCTTTTCATTTGTAATTTCTCCAGCAGGCAATATGAACTGGTGTTTCTCATTTTGCATTAATTTCAGGAGATACAAATAAACCTAATGATTACTATCTTATTGAATTCTCTCCAATTAGGGGAGGTTGTTATTGTCTAAGAGCCTCTTGGAGTGTTTCCCAGTCTTTTCTCTGCCTCTTGCTTTGTGGAAAAAAAAAAATCAAAACATCCCCTTCCCCACCCCAGATTCCTTCTACTGCCTTCTGAAAGCACCTTCTGTGAGCATAAGGTATTATATAGGCCTGTTATTTGACAATGGAAGCTGTTTGTTTTTAATTTGAATCCACTATACTATTTTAGAATCAGTATTATGTGGAAAAATAAAGTTATTAAATAAGAAGGTCCAAGATGAATTCATGAATTTCTTTTTAGCTCATTTTCCTATCTATGAAGTAGGGATGGTATGACTTGCTAGGGATTTGCTTTGTAGAGACTGAGAGACAACTGGATCCAACCAATTATTAAACTGAGAAAGTGATACTTGATAGGCACATGAGCCCTTCTAGGCCAGATGAATTAATTCTATAATTGCAGAAAAAATGATACCCAAGTAAGGATAACAATATTCATGTCATTTTGCAGCACCTAATCAATTTGAAAAATATTGTTTGCATAGTGAGCAGGTTTGGCTCATTATGTATAAGTCTCATTATGACTTTTTACTAGAGATAAATAACCGAAATCTGCCAGGAAACAGAAGACATTATTTATAGTGAGTCTTTAACATGTTTATAAAGTAACATGTCTACCCTTGAACACTAATTGCTGTCCATTAGGGATAAATACTAAGCAAAGATTAAACTATTTTATTTTTGAAAACTTCCTATCACCATTATTGACCTAACTCTGAATACTGTGAATTCAAATGCAAGAAACCATTTCAAAGGATTCACTGTTAACACTAATTGGGACCTAGCTGTACCTTTAAAAAATGTCATGACCATTTCTGTATTTATTTTTGTGTTACTTATTGATGAATAGTCCCTGAGTTTTTAACAAAAATTTTTTACATGCCTAGAAGAAAGTCACATTTATAAGATACCCACAAAGTGGCTCTTTTTTGATTAGTAAAGAACATAAATTATAGTTTCAGCTGAATCTTACTGAAACAGTGTAATGCCAGAGAAAATTGGAACTGGAGTCTCTTCACTACTGTGGGATTGGGTTCCCTCAACTATTAAAAAAGGGAGCTAGACTTGATATCCTCCAAGTTCTCGTCCGGCCTGAAATCAACTCACCTGTGCTTTTATGTATTCTCAATGATGACTGTGATAGATGATCATAGTAGACAAGATGTGCTGGAATTTCTATGGGAATTTCCTGCAGGATTTCAAAACTTAATTACAGTATAGATTATAAACTCCTAGAGATCTTGGACTATTTAGCTGGTTGTCTTTTTATCTCCAGCACAGAAATGAAAAAAAAAACCCACTAAAAGTTGGTTCTTTGAACAGAACAATAAAACTGACATACTCTTAGCTAATCTGAAAAGAGCAGAAAATTAAATCAATAGAATAGCAAATAAGCAAGGTAAAACCACAGCAAAACTAAATGAAATAAAAATAATCAGAACATACTATGCACAGTTATAAAATGTTTGGAGATCTACCTACCAAAGCACACAAAAGACTTGTATAGATTCAATTAAAAAGTACTCCTTAAAGAAATAAAGAACAACCTAAATAGCTGGGGGAATGGTCAGGGCTCGAGGTCAGGCTGTGCCAATACAAAAGAAATGACAATATGACCCAAATTAATTTAGAGTTTTAATGCCATACTAATCAAGCTATCAAGGGGATATTTTATAGAACTTGATAAAATAATGATGAAATTTGGAAAAACAAATGGTCTAGACTATCAGAGGAAATTATGAAAAGAAGTAGCAATGAAGGGGGAATAGCATTCCAGACCTCAAATTGTATTATAAAGCAGCAGTCACCAAAACCATCTGGCAATGGTTAAAAAAATAGAAAGACAGATGAATGGAACAGACTAGATGAGGGAGAATCAGAAACAATAGAACTCAATAACTCAGTGTTTGATAAAGTGGAAAACATAAATTATCTAGGAAAAAATCTCTTAAAATGATTAAAAACTGTAGAGAAAACTAAAAAGTGGTTTGGCAGAAATTAGGCTTAGACCAACACTTTCTACCATATTCCACAATATATTCTAAATGGATATGTGATCTTAATACCATACTAGAAAAATGTTATCAGAGAAACAAATCTTATACCTCTCACAGTTATAGGTAGGAGATATGTTCTTAACCAAGTAAGAGATAGAGGCAATTGCAAAATATAAAACAGAAAACTTTGATTACTGGAAGCTGCAAAGCTTTTATACAGACATATTACAATACTTAGGATAAAAAGGGAAATGAATGAATGGGAAAAAAAATCTTTGTATCAAATTTTTCTAGAAAGAGTTTGGTATCCAAGGTATATAAATAATTAATAAGCATAGATAAGACTAATGGCCATTCCCCAATAGATAAGTGGTCAAAAGATAGGAAAAAATAGTTTTCAAGAAAAGAATTATAAAGTATTCACAACCACATAAAGAACACTCAAAATCACTAATAATAAAAGAAATGCAAATTAAAACAACTTGAGGCTACACTTCACACTCTACAAACTGGCAAAGATGACAAAAAATTGGCAATAGTCAATGTTGGAAGAGTTGCGCAATGATAGGCACACATTAATACACTCTTGGTGGAATTGTGAAATGGTACAACCATTTTGGAAAGCAACTGGCAACTGTGCAAATAAAGTGACTAAAATGTCCATACCCTTTGAACCAGGTTCCACTACTGGGTTTATACCAAAGGAAGGCATCAGAAGAAAGTCACCGTACATATCAAAATAATTATAACAACACTTTTTGTGAGAGCAAAGAGCTAGAAACAAAGTAGATGCCTATCAACTGGGGAGTAGATGAACAAATTGTGGTAAACTAATGTAATGGAATACTACTGTGATGCAAGAAATGACATGCATGAAGAATACAGAGAAGCACAGACATATGATGCAGAGGAAGTAGGCAGAACCAAGAAACTAACAAATAGCTATTACAATAGAAATGGCAAAATGACCAACCAAATGTAAAAAAAAAAAAATTGCAATGTTCAAATAGGACATGATTGAAAGGATATCAGAAGATACCCCTATCTCCAAAACTACACGTTTTAGGACTTTTTTCCTTTTCTTCTTCTTTTTTTTTTGGAGGGGGGAAGGCAGGGCAATTGGGGTTAAGTGACTTGCCCAAGGTCACACAGCTAGTTAGTGTGTCAAGTGTCTGAGGCTGGATTTGAACTCAGGTCCTCCTGACTCTAGGGCCAGTGCTCTACTCACTGCGTCACCTAGCTGCCCCAGGACTTTTTTTTTCAATGTGTCTGTCAGTTGTGCTGATTTAAAAAAAAAATACTATTTGTTATATGGGGAGGTGTACTTGGGAAAATGATGATGATGTAAGAAATAGAAGATATCACTAAAAACTTATTTAGAAAAGATGTCATTAACATTTTTAAAATGGCAGTCAATTTTCAGAGTAGGGAACATACCATACCTCTCCGTGTCTCCTTTTGATAAACTATAAAATGAGAGTGTTATGTAAGACGATTTCTAGTCCCTTGAAGTGCCAAAACTATCAGCCCTCATAACGTGTTGAGTTTTTAAGTGGAGAAATCCATGTGTTGTTCAAACTACTCTCAAAAGTATGGATGAAAAGAATTCACTAAAATTTCCAGAGCCCTTCTCTGGGGTCAGTTATTGAAGATACACAGTGCTTTGCACAGCCACACTTAATAATGTTTGGTGACTTGACCTAAGTATCGTACAGGAGAATCATGTTCATTTTTTCCAGGCGATTCATGCTGGGGTGTTCCCCAAATGGAGGAGAGTCAGGGGGGAGAAAGATGGCAACTGCTGTGACTATGAAGAATTTATGGTCATGAACTTCATTAAACACCACAGAACTAGAGATGAGTAGAGTAGAGCAAAATGACACCACGGAAGGCAAACATCTGAATTGAGATGCCAGTGTTTTGGAATGGGAGAATGAAAACCCTCAGTTTACGTAGTCTGAGCTAATGGACAAAGCAACAGTCGGTACAAGAGGTAGGTGAACTGGCTACAATTCACTGCAGAACTCAGAGCATTTCCCATGCATCACTCTATTTCTCTGTCTTAAAATGAGAAGTATAATGCTTACTATTATGAAATTTCATTTGAACATTTCAAGACGATGTAGATGTATATACACATATATATTACATGTATGTGCATGTATATGTATGTATATGCTCTCTTATATGGTCATTTATACAAGGTAATCTGCTTAAATCTGAAATGCCAGTCTTAGGAATTTAAAAGCTTCTTGGAATCAGTGGAGTTTTTAGAATTGGTTTTTCCTAAACCATGTTTTTTCTTAAGGGCTGCAGTGCTTACAACCTTTCATTACTTCACAGAGTCATTTAAAGAGAAAGACCAAGAAAACCTAGTTAAGGAATATTAGCATAATGCCCCTTGAAGTCAATTATTATTACTTAAGTGACCAGAAAGATCATTCATTGTCCTAAGGCATTTTATTTTCTCTCTTAGAATTTGCTACAATGAGAAAGAAATGGACTTGAAACGCCAAAACGTCCTGCTTCAACATGGATCTGAGAGGTGACGGCCTTGCAAGGAACTAAGATCTCCGGCTGGCCTGGAGTCTCTTTCTCCCTTTTCTAGCTTCCTCTCTTCCTCAATTCTATCAGCTCTACCTGGCATCTGGAGTTAGTCTTAACTCACTGCCACCAATGCCCCCTCCTTTAGGAAGAAGCATGGAGTACCATAAAGAACACTGGACTGGGTATCATCAGGACAGACCTAGGTTTGATTTCTGCCTCTCACACTTTATCAGAGGGGAGACACTCCTCTCTGATAGGGGAATAATCATAGGATCACAGATTCAGGACTGCAATAGACCTTGGAGGTCATCTGGTCTAACCCCTTTGTTTTACAGATAAGGAAACTGAGGTCCAGGGAGATTAAGTTTCTTACCCAAGGTCTCTCAGGAACCAGCAACAACTATTTCATAGGGCTATTTTGAGGATCAAATGAGGTGATGGTGGGAAAGCACTTTGTAAAGCTGTTGGGATTCTAGGAAACAAGAGGATTCTCTATTAAGGACAAGGAACATATAGGATGAGAAAGGTTTGATGGGTTGCGATCTACATCAAGGAAGGGAATATCGTGTTGATGAGATCCCAGAAACTCCACAGTGTTTCTCATAAATATATCTTGTCCAAGGAGCCTCAATACAGATTCCTTTAATTTCTTCAACAGAGGATTCACCCACTATGACAGAGGCTTTCTTCTATGTCTTTGTATATTTTATACATATGTTAAAATGACATTGTATTAATTTGGCTAAACAAAATGGAACACATACAAATATGTTTTGATTACACAATGAGAGAGCACTGAAAGCAAAAGGCTAAAATCTGTAATACTGGACCCATTGGTATATGTGAAGTTGGTGTAAAACATCACTGAGAAGGACAGAGGCTATATCTTTGATGTCACTGGCATAAGGACCTCCCGGATGAAAAAACTCCCTTTATCAATGGAGGTAGCCTTAAGATAGTAGCTTAGGGCCCTGTGAGGGTGATATGCCCAGTTTCACGGAGACAGGTTATGGCAGAGGTAAGACCTGAACTCATGTCTTTGTGACTCTGAGGCCAGCTTTTACTGCTTTATCTACAATGCCATGTTGCCCTTCATTCCTGGTATCAATTAGAAGTATAAATACATACATACCTATGTATGTGTATATAGAAATACATATGAATTTGTGTGAAAATGTATCTCTTTGAAAAGCCAGATTCTAAGACTAATATATAAAAAAAAGATTTTTTCCCTAGAAGGTTGCCAACCTCTGTGTTATACAACATAAAGATGAGCCCAAGGGATACAACTCTTCTTACATTCCTTTAATTACACCATCTGTGTAATCAAAATATGGTATTTTAAACAAAGAACATTGCTACATCTGAGGGAACATTGTGTAAACACACAAGAGGTCTAGACCTGGAATCAGGAAAAGCTAGGCTTAAATCTTGCCTTGGACATTCAGAGTATATGACTCTGGGTAAGTCATGTCAACTTCTTGAAGCTTTTGCTTTCTCATCTATTAAATGAGGGGGTCTCTAAGGTTCTTTCTAGCTCCAAATTTAGGCCTCTATCATTCTATAATAATTCCTACCCTGAGTAAAAAAAAGGTCATTTTCTCACATGAGCTCTACCCAGCAGGAACACAGGACAAACATGTGTGTCTTGGCTATGAAAGTTAATTGCACACAGAATGGAATTGGCCCAAAGCTCTGCCTGAAGGTGGGTGAGGTGTTTTTCTAGTCCTGAACACTTTTCAATGGACTCTCTACTCAAAAGGCACGTGGTGCTGTGGAAAAAGCATTTGCTCTGAAGTCAGATAACTTGAGTTGAAATCCCAGCTCTGCGACTTACCATGTGTTTAACCAAGGCCAGGGCAATGAACCTCTCAGGGCCAAAGATTTTTCAGCTGTAAAATGAGGGTGTTGGGTTAGATGACTCCTAATGTCCATTCCAGCTCTACAACGATGACCATGTGATCTTTGTGCAAATTAGTGAAATCCCCATTCTTTGTATATTCCTTTGTTTATGGCAAATATTTTGTTTTTCCACATAAAACTTGTTTAGATGTAAGTTGCATGTTCTCCTTTTCCTATCAATTAAGGAGTGCAATGACATTAACTTATGACTCCTAAGTTAAATAATTACAATGACACCATATTTACTGGAGTTGGTTACTTGGCAACTATAGATATTTGGTAAAGGCCACAAATTAAAGTCTAAGCTTTAAAAAGGCCTCTGAACAGCCTGAAATGATACCACAAAGTTTAAGCGTTAAAGATTATGCCCTTAATTTATAATAGAGCCTCTAAGTCCCTTAAGTAAATCTTATTTACTTTTAAATTTCAGACATAGTACTAACAAACCTGATAATCTGCTTTCCAAGTTCAGATCAGATTAGAAACTGAAAATCTGAGGGACAAGTTGATAAAAGCAAGTATATTATTGGCAATAAAAAGCATAACCCAGAAGCATGAGAGAGAAAAACTGTAAAAAGACACAGGAACTAACATAATGATGATTAGCACTTTAAGGTTTGCAAATTCACGGATTTTCTAACTCACATATTTTGAGTTATTTTATTCCTTACAGCAATCCTTGATTATTATCCCCTTTTTACAGATAAAAAAAACTGAGGTTGAGAAAGATTATGTGACTTGCTTGGGGTCACAAAGCTAGTTAAGTGTTTGAGGTCATGCTTTAGCCACTGTACCAATTAGCTGCCTATATAAATGTTAGGCAGATAAATTATTTTAGGAATATTTCAATCAAACATGGTTAAGACAGTTTTGGCACACAAAGCTTCAGTAAACTGGGAAATTTCACTTACGCCAAAAAGCCCATTCTCAGATTTGATGTAATTAACAAGGAGACATTACTATAGTCATCTGGTCTTGTCACTTTGGTTGCCACTAAAAACAACTATATCTTGAATCAAAAAACACAACACTGAGAATATTTGAGAGCCACAGAGCAAACAGACCATTTTTACAATGTTTTGATGGAAACAGACTCAAGTTACAAATGTCTCATATTACTTCAGGAGCAAACAGTTCCACCCAAGCCTACTGCCAGAGAAATGCCTATGGATGACAAATCAGAAAGGAATTTTCTGAATTCAGATAATACGATTCAATTCAACCAATGTGCCTTAAGCGCCTTCTGTGAGTAAATTACTATGAAGAGAACTGAGGAAGATCTAATGTTTAGATAAGACACTGTGCCCACTTTCATTGAACTTATAGTAGGAAGATGCACAGTTAACTCTAACATATTATGAGTATATCAAAGAAATGTGGAAAATAAGTGCTATGGGAGGTCTTGAGGAGAAAGTCCCTTACTGATTGAGGAATCAAGGAATGCCTCCTGAAGGCATGGTAGAAATGGATGGGCAGAAATTTAACAAATGAAGTGATCATTAGGCTCAGGGATTTAGAGTTTCAAGGGACTTCAGAGTTCACGCGGTACCATCCCACCATTTTACAGACTACTAGACCTAAGTATCCAGTCTGAGTTCTCCCCTGAGCACCAATCCCACACACACTGCCCACTGGACATTTCCAACTTGAGATCCCATAGGCATCTCAAATCCAACATGTCCTAATTAGGACTCATCTCTCTCCCTAAATCTATCGTCCTTCTTAACTTTCCTATGGAGACCATCATTATCATCCTTCAAATCAACCACATCTAAAACCTGAGTGATCCTGATTCACTTCATCCTCATGTCCCACCACCCCCACATTCAATCGATCGCTCAGCATTATTGATTCTGCCTTGACAACAGCTCTGTTGCTTTTCCTCCACTCCCACCACCACCACCATGTTAGCCCAGGCTCTCATCACCTCTTTAACCCTGACCATCTCATAGTCCCTGCCTCAAATCTCTTGCCTATCTAACCCATCCTCCCACAGCAGCAAAAGTGATGTTCCTAAAGTTCTGACCACGTGACTCCTCTCCTCGGAAACCACTACTGGTCCCCAAAAGCCTCTAGAATAAAATATAAACTACTCTGCTTGGTTTTAAAAGTTCTTTGCCATCTGGCTCTGCTGCCCTTCTGGATTCACTCACTACCCAGTCCTTTTCTAGACATGCACTACGGTCCAGCCAAATGGGGCTTCTTGCTATTCTTTTTTTTTTTTTTTCCATTTCCAAAAGCTGCTTAAAACATCTGATATATAAAATCAGTCATCGGACATTATGTTCTAGCTTTTTAAAAATAAACTTTTTCTAAGGGAAAAAGGGAAGAAAACAAGGAAGCTGTCCTATACTTGATATATCCACTTTTTACATTCAGTGTTATTTTCTAGGAAGGAACTTTGAGGGAAAACATTAGACTTGCCCTGAACTCCAGAATTCTTTGCAGCTGATATTTTATCTTTCTTTCTGCTGCTCTGTCCCTCCATCCTTGGAGTAGGTTTGCTTCTTCAACTCAGCTTACTGAATTCTTAGCTTCCTTCAAAGCTCAGCTCAGCGGCCACCTCTCACATGAGGTCTTTTGTGATTCTAGTCACTAACACTCTACCTTCCCACCCGACAAAAATATTATCTTGTATTTACTTTGTATGTAGGTTTACTTATATATGTGGAGAACTTAGTGTAACGTCTAGAGATGGTCTCAGGTCCTGGGCTCAAGTTCCACTCTGACATATAATCATACATAAATCACACATAAAGCGTGATCTTGGGCAAGTAATTTAATATCTCAGTGCTCTAAGGACGATGCTAGCCTGCACTGATCAAGGTAGCTTCCTCAACTTGGAGTTTCCTAAACCAATGAAAATCCCTACACAGAATCACTCATATATGTATACAGTAATAAGTAATAAGCATGTTTTGTGCATAGCGAGCGGTTTAGTTGAGCTAGAATGTAACATAGACAGAAAGGGGTGGTATGAAATAAGGCTGGAAAGAAAGCACAGTATCACACTGGAAGGACTTTAATCTTAGACAGAACAATGTGAACTTTACTCAGTGGGGAAAAAAAAGCCAATGGAGAATTTTGAGCAGCAGAGTGACCAGCCCATACTTGACTATGCACATGAACATCACGCTGGCAGTGACCTGAAAGATGAACTGGCAGAGGCAGGAAGACCCGTTAGGAGATGATGGTAACAGCCAAGGCCCGAGGCTTTGAGATTACCACCTCCCTTGATTAGGGAAGTGTCATCATCATGTCCATCATTTCTGCGCTTTATGGGCTACAAAACACTTTATGTAAATTACCTCATTTGTGCCTCACAACCACCCTGTTATTACTGAGCCCATCTGATGAATAAAGACACAGGCTCAGAAAGGTCTTGACTTGTCCAGAGCTGCACAACTAAGGAAATGTAGGAGGTAAAACTTCAAAGCTGACCTCTTCATCCTCAATAGAATACTGAACGTGCAGTCTGGAAGACCAGAGTTCAAATCCTGCCTGTCGCTTCCTAGCCATCTGACCCCCGCTAAATCACTTATGTGTGCCGCGGCTTCCTCATCTGTTAAGTGAAGAGGAATCTAAGCTCTCTTTTAGCTCTAGGATCCTATGACCATATTGTCATCAAGAGAGGAGGACATGGATGTAAGGGATATTGAGGAGGGAGAATCAACTGAGAAGCTTTCTGTCACAGTACCCCACATACCAGGTTAGAAATGACCTTTCCTTCCTTGTACTCTGAACAGGACTTTAACCTCTCTGATGCATTCAACATGTTCTATTACCCTATTGCAACGTCAGCTTGAGAACAAAGATTCTGGTTTTTGTACCTACCCCCAGTGCCTGTCACAGCGCTCTGCACCCAGCAGGCATCTGATAAGTATTTGTTTAGTGGAACTGAACCAAGGTAAAGGTACAGTTGAAGTGAGCTGAGAGGCAGACCCAGGCCACATTTCACTCCTCTGTTTCAAATCCAGCTTCACTGAAAAATAGTTTGTACTTTCTTTGAGCTATTGTTTCATTATGCAAAACTATATGAAATGACTGGGAAAAATTAAAGTCCTATAGCAACAGCATTTGGTACTCTGTCAATAGTCTTGTAAACACAATTAAAACCAGTTATAAAAAGTCAGTGAACTAGGAAATCAAAAAACATAAGGATAAAACTAGCTACAGATTGGTCTAATAATTATAACGTAAAGAATACTAAAATGAAGGATCAGGAGATTAAATGTATGCTCTAAAGAAAGCCAGTGAATTTGTTGTTGCCAGCTTGTCCATCTCTAAAATCAGGATACTCAAAGCTAAACCAGCTCAACAATGATACTAGCTATTACTTTCATAGCACCTACTATGTGCCACATACTAGGCTAAGTGCTTCACCACAGTCCTGGGAAGTAGGTGTTATCATTATTCTCATTTTACAGCTGAGGAAACTGAGGCAGACAAAGGTAAAGTGATGTGACCATGGTCACACAGCTAGTGTCTGAGGCTGGATTTGAACGTGGGTCTTGCTGACACCAGGTCCAGGGCTCTGTGCCCACTGTGACACCTAGCTGAAGGGAAATACTATGGAGAAAGAAAGGAAGAAGTTCCAGATGGACCCCTGCAGGAGGAGAGGGGTGGGAGTTATTCTAAGAGAGCCAGATGATGAATCAGTAAAGTAGACTAAGGAAGCTGACTACGGTCAGCCAGGTAGAAGAAAAGCCAGCAGATATAACAGTTCACATTTATACAAACCTTCAAGGTTTGCAAAGCACTATAAACACACACACAAGCACACACAATTCACATACATGCATATACATATGTGCCTATATATGTGTATACACACACACACACACACACATTTATCCTTACTCTGTGAAGTAGCTGTTATTCTTATCACTCCTGTTTTACGAATGAGGAGGAAACACACCTGTAAGTTGGGAAAGGTTACCTGAATTTATCAGATATATGAAATGGAATTCAAATTTAGGTCCTTCTGATTCCAGGTCTAGTATTCTATCCACTGTGGTACATTGCCCTGGCATGGAAAGAAGTGTCACAAAGGTCAGGGAAGAAGAAAAGAGGTACTCAGAGGAGGTCAGGAAGGATTAGGCCTGGGAAAAGGCCACTGGATGTAGCTGTTTGAGAAGGCAGTTTCCGATGAATGGCAGGACTGGAAGCTAGGTTGCAGACTGAGAAATGAGTGAAGGTAAAAAACTGGAGGCAGAAGAGGATTCTAGGAATCTTGCAGTGAAAAGAGAAGAGCTTTGGGATGGGATCTTCCAAGGACAGCAGTCCAGTAAAGGCTTTAGAGCAGACCTGAGCACGTAGGGAATGAGTAGTAGACAGGAAGAGAATGAAGATGATAAGGAAGGACTGAGTGGGAGGAGGAGCTCCAGAGAGAGATCGAAGAGGTGACACACGTTTGAGGAGAGGGAGGTGAAACACCAGAAGGACAAGAGGGTAATGGAACCAAGAGCTGAACTGGTTAATTAGAGTCAAGTCTCTGAAGGGAAGAAGCAGCGAGGACAGAGTACCAGTGATGAGATTTGTTATGATTATCCTTGTGCATAGAGTGAAGATGTAAAAAGGGGTTTGGGGTGGGAGGATGCTTTGCTGGAATGGGAAACTGGGAGTATAAAGGTGGGAGATGAGCACCCCCCGTGAGGAACTGGGGCAAGGTCAGTCTGGCTGGACTGGAGAGAAAAGAAAGTAAGGTACAATGAGTCTGGAAAAATACATAGGGATTAAGTTGTGAAGGGCTTTAAAAGCCAAGCAGAGGCATTTTTATATTTTATCCTACAGCTAGAACAGGGAACCACTGAAATAGACTGAATAGGGAAGTATCATTGTCAGATCTGTATTTGAGGAAAGTAACACAGCTGTGTAGAAGATAGACGGTAGTGAAGAGGCACTTGAGGCAGAGAGATAAAAGATAATGAACTTCTGTTTCAGATGTGTTGAGTCTGAAATATCTTTGGGACGTATAGTTTGAAATGTCTAAAGAGCAGCTGGTGATAAATGGATTAGAGAACAGGAGAAAGACTCCTGAAGATATGGATCTCAGTCATCTGTAATAGGGATGATCATTAAACACATGGGTTTTGAAAGGTCACTCAGAGAGAAGATGGTAAAAAGAGAGAAGAGGGTCCAGGACACTGAGTCAGGGCTCATACACAATCAGAGATAAAAACTTTGGAAAAATCAGAGACCTCCACCTCCATAACAGCAAATTTTGAGTCAACAGATCTTTAGAATAAGATTTCTTTCTGAGGAAACATTCAGAACTTAATCCTAACAGAAGTTAGCTCCCAGGCACATGCTTCTGGTGAAACGAAAACTTTGCCGACTAAAACTTACTGAGAGATATAGTCACTAAATAGCACAAAGATACGCTGAGAAAGCTTATTCTGTCAAGCAGTTAATACTTTTAAAATTCTTTTTTCTAGGTATATATGTGATAAAGAAGTTTTGAGGTTGAGAAATTAGAGTAAATCACATCTTGGGCAAACCCACTGTACAGAGTGTAGGTTTCACTAATGGCACTGAAAACAGAAGGTGGTATGGGTGGACTTAACACATGGATGTAAAAAGAGGCTCTGGCTCGTAGCTACGGCAGGGGTATCATAATTTCACTATTCATAAATAGAAGATACTTTCTTAAATTATCTGCTTAAGGAAAAATTTAGTTTGTTTAAAGCAAAAATGAGTCCCTTTGGTGATTCCTCATCCAAACAGTCAAGAAGACAAGCTCCCTACTTCATGGTATAGGGAACAGAAAGCTTGCCTTGGTTGCCAGGAAGACCTGGGTTCACGTCCTACCAGAGTGACCCTGGACAAGTCACTTAACCTCTTGGTGTTACAGTGAACTTCTTTAAGACTATTTAAGTAGCAGAGATGGTGCCCACATGGACTGGCAGAGGAAAGTTCTCAGCAAGAGCACCTTATACCACTGAGATCACAGGTCCCGTCTTATCCCTACCCCTAAGTATGGAAAATGCTTGCAGTTAAGTTTATCAGATTAGATTACTGTTAGATTGTGAGCTCCTAACCGGCAGGGCTTGCTATTTGCTTCTCTTTGTATCCCATTACTAAGCACAGCGCCAGGCACATAGAAGGTGCTGAATACATCCTTATTGACATTACTGACTGTTTACTAGAATGAACCATAAAATAATAAACCAGGACATGTTATTACAATCAAAATTCACTGGCAATACTATAAAACTTCTAAAAAAGGTCTACTTCTTTTACCTTTCTATCAAGATTTTGTATAGGGTATTAAGATATTATGGTGACAGACTTGAGTAAAGTACGGATATGAAACCTGTGTTAGGAGAGATGTTTTAGGAAAAAAGACCATCTGTTCTATTTTTCCCTTTGAAGTTTCCAAATCATTCTGATGACTAATGGCAACGCCCCCCATTTTAATCACATTTTCATCTTTCGAAGCAAAAGACAAACTTATTTTTGCAACATTTCATCATTATAAAACACCAGGCAGGTAAAATTGTGAAGTCTTTTTCATGGCTTCTTGGCTTTCCCATCATCCTTGTATTTTGTAAGCAAGCCAAGTTAATTTAGTTTAGTTAGGAAGTAGTCAAAAGGCATCAGCAAAAATATCATTTTCACTTTTGCTCCAAGCTTTGGAAGACCTAGGCCTTAACTTTAAAGGTCTTTTACCTATTTGGGTCTTATATTAGCTATAATTTTATTACGGCAGAAAAAATGGATATAGTGCGTTCTGAAAGAAAGCCGATACCAAAAGAAGAGTTCATGGGAATCCAGGAGGAGTTGTACTGGTTAAAGACATAACTATAAAAATGTGAATATGCAGAGGCTCAGCACGGGGAACTTCTGGTGTGGGAACTTCTTTCACTAAAGTGGATCCTGTCAGAGTCAGTATTTGAACTCAGGTCTTTCTGATTCCAATTCTAGCACAATCCATCATGTCAGGTTCCTTTTCAGGTTACAAATACTAAGTTACAAAACGAACCCATTTGTTAGGTCTACAGTTCTTGTTTAACTTAGGAAAATTTACTCTAGAACTTAGAAACCAAAATGATGGATAAAATGCTATTGTTTAAAAATAAGTGTTAAATAAATTTGTCCTAGGAAATTCCAAAATGAGATTTATGTATTTACAAAGTTCTTTTCTTTTTTCTTCTCCATCAGTGTTTAATCCTCTATTTTTGGACAAGGGGGAATCCTGGGGATAAAGAAGAGAGTGAGAGAAAAAAAAAGAGAGAAAGAGAGAGACAAAACTCTTGAGTTTTCTTTCTTATGTTCCCTTATAGCCATGGCATACTGTGGGCATAGTAGAATTCAACAGGGAGCTTTCTTGTTTCAAATCATCATAAGAACCCCTGAAGAGAAGTGCCTATGGGAATAGTCTGGGAGCATTTTATTAATAAAGGTGGTGAGGAGGTGGGCCATACTAGTAGATAATTACATTTAATAATAATGATGATGACAATGATAATGACAATAACTCTACTCACTGTACCACAGTTGCTACTTATAAGATAATAGGAAACAAGGAAACACAGGAGGGATTTAAAAAAATGGTTCATAATGAAATGCAAACGATTTTGTAAGGTAAGGAAGGTTTTTCTTTTAAAGCCTTTCACCATCAGAGAAGTGCCACAAATTAGGCTGAAGGTAAACGTAGATGAGAAAGGTATCTGAAGAGGTAAATCATGCTAGGCTTCTTCAGAAGGCTCATTTGAAGGAATAAGAAAAATTCAGAGAAATCTGTAAGGCAAACAGCCTTGCACGGCATGATGAGCCAAGCAGTAACCAATTTTGATCTCATTGGATTGACTGAATGAAATATGCCCTATTCTTTTTAGCAAGTGAGGTGGTAGATTATAGCTGCCAAATGAAGAAAAAAAAAACAAGAAAAAAATTTGTTTACTTAAAATAACTTACTTCTTACAGGGCATCTGTGGTGAACTCATCTGTAAAGCCAAGAGTTCCTTTGTAATATAAGCAGTCATTTGCTAATATGTCTAAGGTATTGGATAATAGAGCTTTATCTGCAATTTCAACAGATCCCTTCAAAGGGAAGAAATGTCTGTGGAAAAGGAACAGTGAGAAATTATCCTTAATTTATAATCAGAGACAGATGAGTGACTTGGGGAGAGGGACCGAACCTGTGATTTCCCTGACAGGGGGAACTACCAATGCAGGTCGTTATCTTCTCCACAAGTATATCTAACTTGTCTTTTTAGTCTATGGATTTTGGTACTGGGGTCACAGCTCTCCAATGCACCTCTGAAGGGATTCTTAATCTTTGTAGCATGGCACCCCTTTGGCAGGCCAGTGAAGCCTATGGATCTCTTCTTAGACTAATATTTTCAAGTGCATAAAATAAAATACATAAGATCACAAAAGAAACCAATTAAATAATCCAAAAGAACAAACTAATGGACCAGAAACCAATTAAATATACTCAAAAGAACACATTCATGGACCACAGTTTAAGAATTCCTGCTCTAAATAAAGCCAGTGACTCCACTAGACTCTTAGGTAAGAGACTAAAATTTGTCTGACTCCTAGTGCAGTGCTTACTTAAGGTTCCCCCCCCACAAAGAAGGCCAGTCTCAAGATTTATTTTAAAAGATTCAGCTGCATCCACATTTCTAAAGATATGAAAAATCCTTTCCTTGTCTCTCTGCCCTGATGATAGCCAATAGCACCCAAGCTCTGTTGCTTCTACAAACAGGACTCTGGGGGCATTTCAGGTTTTTCTTCCCATGGGGTTTCCCAACTCAAAACCTTTTCCCCAGAAGCCCTGATTCTGGAACAAAAAATATTACATATCTAACAGAGTCTGAGCACGTAGACCTTTTCCCCAAGGACTGCATTTCTTTCAGGAAATGAACTTTAGAATTTTATTCTGAGAGGCTCTTGGGGAATATTCAGAACCTGATCACCATTTCAGTTTCTTAACAGCTTCTTGTAAAGACACCAAAACAGCAATTTCTTTCCTTTTTGAAGTATACAATCCCTATCAGAGAACAAGAGGTTTCTTTTTTATCCCTATGTATCTATCTCTGGGTTTGACTGAGTTACCATGGAGACGATGTTTAATCTTAAGGTTCCAATTTTAATATTCTGCATTTTTAGGTCTCCTTATTTGATATTATGTTTATTCCTGAAATGCCACAAAGAAGGGAAAAATTAGTCTGCAATATGTAATTATCCACAAGGTAGTATTTGGTCATTATCACTAATTTTGGATGACAACAAAGATATTAGCTACATAAACATAAACTTAGGACTGTAGTATTAATGATAGTCAACATTTATACAGTGGTTACCATGTGCCAGGCACTGTGCTAAGCTCTTTACACTTCTCTCATTTCATCCTCACAATTACCTGTGAGGCAGATGCTATTTTTATCCCCATTTCATAATTGAAGAAATGGAAGCAAATAGGGGTTGAGTGACCTGCTCAGGGTCACAAGTCTAGTAAGTATCTGAGGCTACATTTGAACTCAGGTCTTCCTGACTCCAGGTCTGGCACTCTATCCACTTAGCTGTCCAAACTTCATTAGAGGAAGCTGTGGGCTGTAATTTTAAATAGTCAGAATCTTTGTCGTAGTTATGATCAAATTTTCTCTGAGACCCCAAGTACATTCAAGAGGGTCTTTAAAAATCAGTTTCTGGTTTCAAAGATCATACAGAAAGCTGCACATCTGGTGAATCTTTAATGTAATTGAAAACATGATCACAATCTTCTACTTTGTGCTAATGAAATCTTATGTATAAAATAAGATAGGCAAGCTAAAGGACTCAGCTGTTGATCCAGGTTCCCTCTTTAGAGAAAGAATGTGTATATGCACAACCACATGCACACACATCTATGCATATGTACACGTACACACACACACACACATTTGCTCTGTTTTTGAATACTACCAAATAAATGACATTCTACCTGACCTCTCAAGAGTGAAAAAGTATAGAGGAAAACTTACTCAACTGGCAGTCAGGAAAATCAATGGGCAGGAGGGAGTGAGACTGGAGACCTGTGATTTCACTGGTATTGGAAACATTCAGAAATGCCTATGAATTCAAGTGGGCACTTTCTGTGCAATTTATAGTCTTAGTCAAGTTGCTCCAGGTACTGAGAAGTTAAGTGACTACAGTAGGGTGGCATTGCTTGTATCTGTCAGAGATGACGCATCAACCCATATCTCTGTGTCTCTAAGGCCAGCTGTCTATCTACTACACCATGATGCCTTTCCAGGAAAATCAATAAAGGCATTTAACAGAGAGAAAGTTCACTGTCTCAAGGTGTGCCACAAGGGGGGAAACAAAATGTTGATGTTTTTGTGTTTCATGGCCCATTTGATTCCTGGCCTGTCTGGGCTTATCAATTATGCTGCTATCTGCTAAGGAAAGGGTCTGAATAGAAACGAAAGTCAGAAATTAAATCATCTTCTGCTGCCAGTGGCTTCTGATAGTTTCCAAAATGGGGCACAAATAAGTCAGAGACCCAATGATAAGTCTCATTCTACATTAACAACTGTTAGAGCTGTTACATTTTAAAGATGTCTGTGTGTGCATGTGCATGCAATAAATTTAAAACTGAATCTCTGAACTAAAAAGGAAACTGAAGACAAGGTTACTGAGTCATCTAAGATTTAATGTGCAAAGCTAGCATTTGCATATCAAACCAGGTCACTTGACTCCTCAGAGGTCAGAGACAAAGGGTGATTTAGAGATGTGATTTTTGTAACAAAAAAGAAGACTTGGAAAAATTATAGAAACTTGCTTTGAACATAATTCAACTGAACAAGGTAGGTCACTTGACTAGTTAGCATCTCCCAGACTTTCTCAATCCTACACCATATATCCTTTCCTCTAGGTGTTGTCTTTTGTAACCAGAAAGTTTACTGAGAAATAGGAACTTTTGTTCAGTGGTTAGCAGTCATCCCTCCATCATCCTTGGCAGAGTCCATGATTCAGCACTGACTTTTGCTCAAGAAAAAGGGAGCTTATACATTAAGAATGAAAAAGAAACTTAATCTCTGGCTAATCTTTCTCCAGCTGCCAGAAAGGGGAGTTTAGCCTCTGGTCAACTCAACTTTCTAGCAGAAGGCAGACTTAGCTTTTTGAAAAACCTTATAATCTTATGATTATTTTATTCGTCTAAACTATCTGCTACTACAAGTCTTCTCAGGCTATCTTTCCACTAAATCTACAGGTGACCTAGATGTAAGAGACTATCCATGTTAGTCTGGTTTAGCTGTTAGGGCTAGCTTTTCCTAAAGAATGGAGCTTAATCCTATAATCAAAGTAAAAATAAAATTAATCAATCATAGCTGATTTCCTTTATTAATGGGCACCTTACACTACCCTCCTTCAGTGAAAACATACAAACTTTTAAGAGAAATTTTCAGGAAAGGAACATTTAACAGGTCAGTCATAGTTTTCTGCCCTCCCCCACTCTGGTTCTAAATGACTTTTCTATCATACTATTTCTTCATATATTCTATATTCCACTTTTTTCTGGCCTAGCTCTGGCTCCCAATACTTTTTGAAAACCTTCTGTTCCTTCAGAACATCGTCCTCCATAATTCCTTGTCTAATCTTAGCTCAAACCGTGGTCTTTCACTTATCTCTCAGGAGGAAAAAAATCTTGGCCATCACAAATTTCTTAAACTCATGCCCCTTTGCACTTAGCAACTTGGTATCACTCATTTGTGTACACATCATAGATGCTATTTTTAGAGCATAAAAGGACCTTTGAAGCTCTTGAGTCTACCCTATTCATTTTATAGTAAGGAAATTGAGACACTGGGAGGTAGGTGAATTATCCAAGGTCACATGCTAGTATCTGAGATAGGATTTAAATCCTGGTCACCCTGACTCTAAAGCCTTAACTAAAATACCAAGGCTGTTCCTAATTACATCA
>CM053623.1:118735658-118808044 GCA_028646595.1 Phalanger gymnotis
GATTTAGGAATAAAGGCTGATACTATAAGCAATTTGGGAGAGCTAGGAATAGTTTACCTGTCAGATTTATGGGAAAGGGAAGAATTCATGACCCACCAAGAGATAGAGAGCATTAAAAAATGCAAAATGGATAATTTTGATTATGTTAAATTGAAAAGTTTTTGTACAAACAAAGCTAATGCAACAAAGATTAGGAGGGAAGCAGAAAATTGGGAAAAAATCTTTACAACCAGTGTCTCTAATAAAGGCCTCATCTCTAAAATATACAGGGAACTGAGCCAAATTTATAGGAATACAAGTCATTCCCCAATTGAGAAATGGTCAAAGGATATGAACAGGCAGTTTTCAGAGGAAGAAATTAAAGATATCTATAGGCATATGAAAAAATACTCTAAATCACTGATTAGAGAAATGCAAATCAAAACAACTCTTAGGTACCACATATCTCCTGTCAGATTGGCTATCATGACAAAACAGGAAAATGATACACGCTGGAGAGGATGGGGGAAAATTGGAACACTGTTACATTGTTGGTGGAGTTGTGAACAGATCCAGCCATTCTGGAGAGCAATTTGGAATTATGCCCAAAGGGCTATAAAAATGCACATACCCTTTGACCCAGCAATACCACGTCTAGGGTTGTATCCCAAAGAGATCACACAAGTGGGAAATAGACCAGTATGTACAAAAATATTTACAGCAGCTCTTTTTGTGGTGGCAAAGAATTGGAAATCAAAGAGATGCCCATCAATTGGAGAATGGCTAAACAAACTGTGGTATATGAATGTCATGGAATACTACTGTGCTATAAGAAATGAGGGGCAGATGGACTTCATTATAAACTGGAAAGACATATATGAACTGATGCTGAGTGAGGGTAGCAGAACCAGGAGAACACTATTCACAATTACAGACACACGGTATCTGTAAGGACTAACTCTGATAGACTTGGCTCCTCTGATCAATGCAAAGTTCAAAGACAGCTCCAAAAGACTCATGATAGAAAAAACTATGCACATAAAGAAAAAGAACTATGGAGTCTCAATGTAGATTGAGGCAAACTATTTGCTCTCTTTGCTCCCCTTCTTTTTCGGTTTTGTTTCTTTCTCATGATTCATTCCATTGGTTATAATTCTTCTTTACAACTGGACTATTATGTAAATAATTTCAATATGGAGGTATAGGTATAATCTATGTCAGATTACATGCTGTCTTGGGGCAGGGGGAGGGAGGGAGAGAAAATTTGGAACCCTAAAACTTAAGGAACTGAGTGTTGTAAACTAAAAATAAAAAATAAATTTATAATTAAAAAAAATAAAGAAGGGTCTGAGGCTAAATATTTTTGTATCTTCACAATGCATAACAGTGCCTTGCACAGAGTAATTCAATCCAACAACTGTTATGCTCCAATTATATATAAGGTACTGGGGATACAAAAGACCGAAACAAAAATGTCCCTATCCTCAAGATTTTATATTTTAATGGGGGGATGGTGTTCCTATAGTAGATACATAAGTAAATAAAAAGGATTGTAAACAGATAAATCAATATAAAGTAATCTAATTAAGATTACTAAGGACTGAGGAGGATCTGGCTAGGTCTATTTGTGAATCCACAGAAAAAAGGAGGATGGGGCTAACTTCAATAGAAATAAGGAAATATGGAGAAGAGATTTTTTTTTTTGAGGGGGTAGTAACAGTAATGATAATAGCTAAATTTATATTGCACTTACTATGTGCCAGGCACTGTCCTAGGCACTTTACAATTATCTTCAGTTTGCAATAATTTACAATGATCTCACTTGATCCTTACAACAACCTTGGGAGGCAGGGGCTGTCATCATCTCCATTTTACAGTTGAGGAAACTGAGGTAAACAGGGGTTAGGTGACTTGGAAGTATCTGAGGTTAAACTGAAATTCTGGTCTTCCTAACTCCAGGTCCAGTATGACCTAGTTGCCCAATATGATATACAGAATTCCACTTAGGACAAACTAAATTTGAGGGCCGTTGAACAAAAGGAAGGAAATCAGTTATGAAAAGCTGGAATCTGGTGGCCAGATACAGAGGTCTGAAAGTCACTTGCACACAGATAATACTCTATGGAATCTGATGAGATCGCAAAAAAGAAAATTTAAGAGAAAATAAGAAAGCCTGGAAATAAGTCTTAGGTGATAGCCTACATTTAGTGGAAAGGAAGATGGTGGCCCAGACAGAGTGCAAGGGGTAGAGGAATGAGTGGGAGATAAGGAAACGGAGGCAGGGTATACATAATAATTTTCTATCAGTGCAGATATGAAATGAAGAAGAGCTATGTGGAAATAGCGTGGAGGGATAGTAAAGTCACATGAAAGGTTTTTTGTCTTTGTTTTTTAAAGATGAGTATCTTTTGCTATTCTGTCACTTTCAATTCTGAATAAATCGTTCCTTCTTCCCAGACCAAGGAGCCATCCCTTCTTATGAGAATAAACCAAAAAGAGAGAAAGAGAAAGCAGCTGGGCAAAACTAAACAGCACAACAACTGAGTCACCATCGGACTGCAGATCAGCAGCGTTTCACATCCACAGGCCCGTAAAAAAGGGAGAGGCCCATGTGCTCATCTCCTCTTCCAGCCTGAGCTGGGCCATCATAATGACACAGCATTCAGTTTTGTCGTATTTTTGTTCTTTCCAATTGACATTCTTGTAGTCACAATGTATATATTGTTTTCCTGGTTCTGTTAACCCATGAAGATTTTTTTTTTTAAAGATCGGGGCATAAGTAGAGGACTTGCTTTGGCAAGGAGGCTGGAACAAATGAGGGAAAGAATGGGAGATGATGCCGTGGGGTTCTGAGGTGAGAAGCAGGGGAGAAGATGGAGCCTGGGACAGATGGTCTCTATTTTCTCAGGGAAGTAGTAGGCGAAGCCCTCTGCTGAGAGGGAGTGGGGGAGCACAGCAGGTGCCTAAGCAATGTTTTGTTGAATGAATGGCTTTTTAAAATAGGAACCTCAGTTTTGTTCTTGTACTGACTTGCTTTCCCCATTAAACATTCCAGGGCCTTTTTATCCCTATGCCCTAGACCTACAATTCAGGGATGAGGACTGGACTGTGATTTCATTGGTAAGGAAACTCCTGAGTGAGGGCACTCCCCAGACCAATGCAGACTGGCACCAACTCTGCCACTGACGGTGAATGGCCTAGGTTACTGAGGTGAAGCGACTTTCTCAGGTTCATACAGCCTGTGCATGGGCCTTGAACCTCTAGGTCATTCTGGCTCCAAGGCTGGCTCTCTTTATCCACAATACAACACTGGGCCTCAGAGAGAATGGAGCTTCTGCATACCATGTGACTCCAAAGCTCTCCAAGCTTCAGTTTCCTCACTTGTAAAACGAGAGGACCAGAGTACATGATTTCTTGGGTCTCTTTGACACATCTAAATCCTGTGACTGTACTCCTAGTAACACTTTGTATTACGACATACGATGCATTACGTTCTATCTTATATTATAATCAAGTCTCTGTCCCATCGCTCCTTTTGTTGTTGTTATTTAGTCGTTTCAGTCCCACTGGGGGTTTTCCTGGCAGAGATACTGGAGTGGCTTGCCACTTCCTTCTCCAGCTCACTTTGCTGATGAGGAAACTGAGGCAAACAGGGTGAAGTAACTTGTCCAGGTTCACATAGCTAGGAAGCATCTGAGGTCAGATTTGAATTCAGGAAGATAAGTGTTCATGACTCCAGCTGCTTTATTGACTGGGCCACCTAGCTGCCCGAAATCTGTAAGGGAAACTGTCTTTCATCTTCCACAAATTCCTTGCACACAGTAGATGATGGTTCAATTAAAGATTACCTAAGCTTCCTTCCATCTTTAGAACCCCAATTTTATGGCTTTTTAGGGCATCAACAATGGGGTGGGGAGGGAAGAAGAGACACCAGGGGTATCTGGTCCAAACCCCTCATTTTACAGATGAGAAAATTGAATCCTACACAAGTTGCCATGCTTGAGGGACCGAGCAGCACTAAATAATGAGGCTGGGAGGTAACCAGGCCCACAGGCTCCAGATCCAGTCTGTTCTTCCCACTCTACCACACTGCCCCGGCACAGACTCTCATCCCTTATCTTGCTGGAACTACTCCAATTGTTTCCTTACTGGTCTTCCTGCTTCCATTTAATCCCTCTCTTCAATTCTTCCTCCTTACAACGGCTACAACAATCTTCCAAAGGCACAGGCCTCACTATGTCACTTCCCTGGTTTAAAAAAAAATCTTGAGTTGCTCCCTATTATTTCCACAGTCAAGGGCTCATGTCTCCCTTTCAGGCAACAAGTAAGACTGCTAGCTCTTCCCTGAGCTTGATATTCCATCTCTCATCTTGGGGCCTTTGCCTGTGCTGGGAGGCATTCCTTCCTTAAGTTTGCTTCTTCTATTTTTTTATCCACATCCCAAGCAAACAGCCTCTGATTTCTCTTTCACCCATTTCAAATGACCTTCCTAGCTGTGTGGCCTTGGGCAAGTAAGTCACTTAACCTCTGTTTCCCACTGGAGAAGGAGACGGCAAACTACTCCAGGATCTTTGCCAAGAAAGATGTGACACGACTGAAAACAAGTGGATAACAACCAAAAAATGTATTTACTCATCGGAATGCATATTGTATCTCCTCAGCATAATATGGGGTCAGGCTGTATTTTTGGTTTATGTACATCTAAGAGCCGGCACATTGCCTTTCACAAAGAAGGAGTTTAATAAATATTATTGAATTAAATTCAATGAAATGAGATCTGGATAGAATCAGGGAACAGCAGAAAAGGCAATGTAAAAGAACAAATGAACAACTTACACTAGCATTAATACTTTCTTAATTTTCTACAGTGCTTCCGAATTTAAAAATCACCCTCATGTGTTAAAAAACCCTCAGGTGACTATGCCAACAACTTTGTGAGACAGGCAGGTGAGGGGAGGTCACATTATTCCCATTTTACAGAAGAGGAAGCTGCATCTCAGAGACATTAAATGACTTGCTCAAAATCACACGGCTATTAATTGGCAGAGCTGGGTCCTCTGATTACTAATCATTCTGATTGCTTTTACCTAGAAAAAAGACATGATGGATCCATTTCCTTTCTTTAATTTTTTTCTCCTTTCTTGGAGCTAACTTTTTAATTGCATAATAAATGACTGAACAGATATTCTGCTGAGCTTTTTAAAAAAATTAAATTAGGATCTAATAAGCAATCATGCTGTAATACTATTGAGAAATAGTTGTGTTTACTGGCATATATAAATACCTGCCCGAGGGAACTATGCTTTTCAGATCGGTGGCCTCATTCCCTGTAACACACCTGGACCTATATGTTAACAAATGGATAAAACATGCAGGGTCCTGTCCAAATGATTACAAGAAAGCATGAAATATTTTCCCAGTGTGAAAAAAGCATGGTTCAATGCACATTACAGATTAACTACTTGTTAGGTTTGGGGGGGAAAAAAGGAAAAACAATCAAGTAATGCTTACTATCTAAAAATGAATGTAGCTGCAAGGTTCAAAAACTAATAACAGAAAATTTTCAACTGTTGCTTTTGCATTATCATTGAATTATACCATCTGAAGCTAGAAGGGACCTTAGAAATCTTCTTTTCTAATCTTGTTTTGGAAATGAGGAAAAAAGGACCCAAAGAGGTTAAATAACCTGTTAACACTCACATGATACATCTTGCCATGTTACTTACATCAATCTCTGCAATGTTACTTACATCAATCAGACACAAAAGTACATTTAAAAAAAATGTTTAGATGGTGCCCACCCTCTAGGAAAGTAGAGAATGAAGACCCTTACCTAGATAATGTAAGCATAAAAATATTTTTACCTGAATTATCTGGATATTTCTAGGCAAAGTGTTATTTGTGTTAGAATTATCCAGAAGATGATCTTAATTTTCATCTTTATTTTGTAGTCAGAGGTAGCCTTCAACTAGCTATTTGAAAAAAACCAAACCAAACCAAAATAAGTTGTACTCCCAGATTCTGAAGGCATACAATAGGGTAACTGAGACAAGGAAGGAGCCTGCCTCTTTTGCTCTATTCACTCCCCACTATGCATTACATATCTAAAAACATCTGTAAGATAAACAGCAGCAGCAGAGATAGAAGCAACATTGTCAATGGATTACACTACAAACTGTCTGGACAGAGAGAAACTAAGGAAGGAGTCAGGGAAGAGATCACAGTCCTGTCACAAAGGCATTACATAACAGTGAGGAGGCCTTCAATTATCTGGACATTTGGTCTTTCCTTGTCCCAAAAAGAAAAACTAATGATTTCTTGACTTGCCTTAACAAACAACTCATCTTTTAAAGCGTTGAGGAACCAAGGGTAAGTTCTATTTTGGATCTGATCGCTACTAAAAAGGAGAAGTTAGTTGCTGGGATAGAAATTTTGAGGTGGAAGTTTGTGATAGAGAAGAAGGGGAAAGCTGGGAATAGGTCTGATATACATTCTAGACAGAACAAAAATGGACATGAGGAAGTTTATACTTCACATTAGTGAGAAAATAACAAGGGAATATCTGGTTGCCTTCCCTGAGTTCAAGTCACCTGGCCCAGGTGAATCACCTCAAAGAGCCACTGTCAGTGATTCTTCAAAGATGGTGAAGAACACTAGGGAATGGCAATGATGTGATTTTCAAAAACTGAGAAGAGAATGGAGTCTTCAGATTGCAAGTTTGTGAGTTTCACTGATTCCTGGTAATGAACTAGTAAGAGAATGGATAGTGAACATCTAAAAAGGAAGGAGGGTGATTACAAGGCACTGGTGTCATGCTAGGTGAAGCTTATTGCCTTTCTAAGTAGGTTGATCTGACTGGTAGAACAAGGCAATACAGCTGGCACCATTTGTCTAGATTTTAGCAAAGCATGTGACAAAATCTCTCATGCTTGTATACAAGATGGAGAGGTGTGGACCAGTTAATAGTGCAATTTAGTGGAATTTCGAAGAGCTGAATGGTCAGGCTCTATAAGTAGCCATCAATGGTTTAGTCATTAATGATTGAGGCAGCCAGGTGGCACAGTGGATAGTGGGCTGGGCCTGTTGTCAGGAAGACTCATCTTCTTGTGTTCAAATCTGGCCTCAGGCACTTCCTCATTGTGTGACGCTGGGCAAGTCACTTAACCCTGTTTGCCTCGGTTTCTTCATTTGTAAAATGATCTAGAGAAGGAAATGGCAAACCACTCCTGTATCTTTGCCAAGAAAACTACAAAATGGGGTCATGAAGAGTTGGACACAACTGAACAATATTAATGATTTAATGTCAACTTGGTCTCTAGCCAAGAACTGGCATATGGCCCTGTACGCTTACCATTTTTTATCAACCAACAAGTATTTATTAAGTACCTACTCACAATCCATTAGACTGTGAGTTTCTTGAGAGCACAAATTGTCTTTTGTCTCTTTTTGTATCCCTAGCTCTTGGCACAGTGCCTGGCATATAGTAGGCGCTTAATAAATGTTTTTACTGATTGATTGACTTACTTTGTGCTTGGCACTGAGCTAGGTGCTGGGGATATAAAGAGAAAAATGAAACAGCCCCTCACCTCGAGGAATTTACATTCTATTGGTGATTTGGAAAAAAGCATTGAGTAGTATATTTATAAAATCTACAAATAAGACAAATTTAGGAGGAATAACTCATACACTGGATGACAGAGTAAGGATTCAAAAAGACTTTGAACCCACACTAGAGCAACGGGTCAAATATAATAAGATGATATTTAATAGGGATAAATTCAAAATCTTAGACTTGGACTAAAAAATTCAATTTTACATGGGAGCTGGGGAAGGTTTGTCTAGAAAATGTCTGAAAGTTTTAATGGACTTAGTGAATCTGCATGGTGATATGGCCACCAACGAGGCCAATGTAATCCGAGGTTGTGTGAAAAGAGGCAGATGGTACAGGACCAGGGAGGTGATAGCGCCATGGCACTTTGCTCTGGTCAAACATCTGGAAGGCCATCTATTACTCCCACTCAGTTCTGGGAACTGAGGAAAAGGAGGAAATTGATAAGCTGGAGAACATCTAAAGAGGGACAATGAAGAGAGTAAAAGACCTGAAGTTCATATCATACCAGGATCATCAGTCGAAGTAACTGAGGAAGTTTAGCCTAGAGAAAACTTAGGAGATGAGAACATGAAAGCTGGTTTCAAGGATCTGAAGAATTATTTTGTGAAAGGATGACTAGACTTCTTCTGTTTCTCCCGACTGGTGAGAACTAGGAGCAATGGAAAGAAGTTGAAAAGAGGAAAATTTTAGCCTGATATAAAGAAAAACTTGGTAATAATTAGATTAGAGTTATTCAATCTACTGGGCAGAATCACAGAGCCTTCATGTAGCTAACGATGCTGAAGCATCACTGGATATTGTCCACTGTCAATATTTTCTTCTTTAAATCTCCCATAACCATGCTTCCCAAAGATAGGATGATATAAATTACATCATTGCTTTTAGTTATTAAGGCCCTGGGCGGGGGGCGAGGCGGGGAAGAGGCCGGCAGGAGCAGTATGAGCAACGGATGGACAAAGAGGAGAATGCAAAAGGGAGGTAGGTTATGGGAGGTCTCAACATCCCAATTCAGTGTTTCAATATGTATATTTCTAAAACAAGCAAGCACTTTTTTCTAGTTTGACAAAGAACACCTGTTTCAGGAATAAGATTGGGCTCAACGGTGACACGCATTTTTGAAATACAGTTGAAAATCGGACTCAAACAATGGCCTAAAATACTTGTAAGTTAATAGACCAGCTCAGCCCAGCAATGCACACTCTCTACTTTCACCTTGTCAGCTGAGCTATTCTTTTAAAGGAGAACATGGAACCAGAATCTTGCAGCAGGGCCAAAAGAGAGCCATTCTCATTAGGACCACACGAGTACATTAAAGGGCAATGAAGCAAAACCACAGTAAGATCAAACACAATGTAGGTGTTGTGAAGCATTAAGAATCTTAGAATAAAACACAGAGTTAAAGGACTTCATCTAATCCAATTCTCACATGCTCACAAGTGCTAGATATGAGATTCTCCACAAGAGGATTAAACTTCGGTGCAGTTCAAAAACTTCTAGGGACAGAGAACTCGCTAAACCTCAAACAAGCCCAGTCTGCTTTGGGACTGCTGAAGCTATTCAGAGCTTTTTACTTATTATAAACTGGATTCTGCCTTGTGGGAATTTGTATGTAACCTCCCTGAGGGACTAAGACTCTTTAATTTTGTCTTTGTAAACACAGAGTCAAGCACAATGCCTTGCAAAGGGCAACTGCTTAATAAATGACTGTTGGAATTTAACTGAATTGGTTCCGATTCTCCTGCTCTCAAGGCATTCACATTTTTTTTTAAAGTTTATTTTTAGTTTACAACACTCAGTTCCACATGTTCTTGAGTTTCAAACTTTCTTCCCTTCCCTCCTCTTCCTCCTCCCCCCAAGATGGCATATAGTCTGATAGAGATTCTATAAAAACTTTCGCATTAAACTTATTTACACAACAGTCAAGTTGTAAAGAAGAATTATGACGAATGGAATCATGAGAGAAAAGAAACAAAACCAAAAAAGAAGAGAAAAAAAGAGAGCAAATAGTGTGCCTCAATGTGCATTCAGACTCTGTAGTTCTTTCTCTGGATGTAGATAGCTTTTTCTATCATGAGTCCTTTGGAGCTATCTTTGAGCCTTGTACTGCTGAGAAGAGCCAAGTTTATCAAAGTTAGTCGTCACAGAATCAATATGTCTGTGGTTGTGTACAGTGTTCTCCTGGTTCTGCTCCTCGCGCTCAGCATCAGATCATGTAGGTCTTTCCAGGTTATTATGAAGTCTGTATCTTCCCCATTTCTCATAGCACAATGGTATTCCATTATATTCATATACCACAACTTCTTCAGCCATTCCCCAATTGATGGGCATCCCCTTGATTTCCAATTCTTAGGCACTCACATTCTAATGGGGAAGACAACACACATGGAATGTTTCGGCTCCAAGTGAGATGAAACTCTCACTATTTAGTATGCAGTGGCTAAGTAAATGGTAATGCTTCTCCCTTAGTGTAATTTCCGATAATAAAAATCCCATCAGTTTCTGATGTCGAATCATTTGATGGCACCAAGGACTTTGGTTGCAAGAATCTTCCTTTCTGGGTCTTCAGCTGTTGTTATGGCCCCTGCAGGAACAGTTGCCAGGCTGCATCTCTATCTTCTCAGGACATGCGCTGGAGGCCCCTGGCCTAGAAGCACTGCTACTCCCAATGCTCTTGGATTCAGGGTCCTGGGCTGTCCCTACCAAGGTGGTGGGAGAGGTCAAGGTCCAGGTTGCCTGGCACACAGATTCTCCTGGCTCTCCCTTAGGGTGCCTTGCTGCTCTAGCTAGGCTGGCTTGTTTGCATCGTGTGTGATAAGGAAGTTGGTTAGCAGTGGGTAGGGATGGTTGGTCCTTTCTCTATAGGAGCTGCTTCCCCAGATGGTAGTGAGGGCTGAGTTAGAAGTAGGACCAGTGGTCTGGGAGGTGCTATCACTCCCAATGCCAACCATTCAACTGTGAGCTGCTTGAGGACAGGGACTATCTTTCTCCTTGTTTTGTATTCCCAATGCTTAGCACAGAGCCGAGCACAGAGCAGCACTTGATAAATATTAATTGACTATCTGCCTGCTGGTAGCAGTTGGTCAGTCACCGGTGGTGATGAGGAAAGGGAGGGCCTCTCCACAGTGATTTCTACCCTCACTGTTGTCTGGGCTGAAAGCAAGTCCAGGGGCTTGGGGAGTACTGCTGTTCACCAATAAAAGGAATATAAGGCAGCCCTTCCAATAGCTGAAGAACACTACGATGTCATTCTTAAATATTCTTTCTTCTAGCTTAAAAATTAGGTCCTTTAAATTATTTCCACATGGCATCTTTTCCCAGTCTGCTTACTCACCTGCTTACCCTCCAGGTTATCAACAGCCTTTCTAGTTTGCACTCCCCAGAAATGAGCACAATATATTCTAGGAATGAGTTCAGTAGGACTATCACCTTCCTTGCTTTAGATACTATGATTCGATTTCCAGGGATGGAGAACCTGTGACCTCGAGGCCACATGTGGCCCCCTAGGTCCTCAAGTTTGGATTCAGTCAAAGGGCCACACTTGAAGACCTGGAGGGTCATATGTGGCCTTGAGGCCACAGGTTCCCCACCCCTAATTTAGACCATATAACGATTTATAAAGTATCTGAGAAACTCACCCATAGCTCTGATAATCTTATATATTGTGAACTTCAAGGCTCACAGATATCACTGTAATAAAAATGTCTTTTGTGCCCCCCCTCCCATTTTTAAGCTCAAAAGTCAAGGTGCAAGAATAGGATTTTTATTAGAGATGTCCTTCCTCTCCTTCCCCCCTTTGTTTTGATCACTATTTACTCTGCCAGGATGCTCCATTTTTCCTACCTAGTCACCCGTGCCAGTCTCATCATATGCTGGCATGGAAGGTTGATCATCGTAGTAGAGTTAACTTACAATTACCAGTACAGACTTCTGCAGCATACAAGTCTGCTTAACTTTAATCCCTGGACAAACAATGGACAGGTTTACAGATCTGCTACTGGCAGCAGTGCACGTTTACAATGTCCAGCCTTTTGGGATATGAGTGGTTGCTAAAAGGATGAAAGATGATCATTCAGTTCCTTCTAGATGACTAAATAATTCCTGGGTACAAATACTTCAAGTACACTGGGAAAGCATTTAAGTGCACTAGTGCGGGAGTTATTTGCTCGGTTGGAAGAAACTTGACTCAATATTCATAAACCGACAGAGAATAATGTCCCTCTTTTCTTTTCCAAGGGAAAGCTAGCAGATAAGATGTCTGCCATTTGTTTTCACTATCTCAGTGCCGAGAAGTATCAGCTAATCTAAATGAGAGTGGGATTTATAACAGCTGGAAGAGACTTTGAAGATCTGGTAACCCCTTACGCCTCCTCATTTTACAGATGAGGAAATAAGATGCAGGTCTTCAAACTCCAAGTCCAGTGAACTTTCCCCTATATCATGCTGCCTCCTCAAACAACTCTAGTGGCTTTTACTTGCCTTTAGGATCAAATATGAACCCTTCTATTTAGCTTTCAAATCATTTCAAAACTGAACCCCAGCCTGTCTTCCCTCTCCTTCACTCTGCCATCCAGCCAAAGGGGCTTTCTCTGCTCTTCACACAAGACACTCTACTTCCCATCTCCGTGTTTTTGCTCTGGTTGTATCCTCCATCTGGAATATTCTCCTTCCGAACTCCCAACCTCAGAGTCTCTCTCTTACTTTAAGACACAGCTCAAGTGCCATCTACTAGATGAAGCATTTTCTTGGTTCTTCTGTTAGCAGTTGGTCTCCCAAACCACCTTGTACTTCAACTACTTCCCATACATTTGCATTTATTAACTTTATATTTATGCTAGGGTGGCTAGGTAGCGCAGTGGATAGAGTGCCATGCCTGGAGTCAGGAAGACTCATCTTCTTGAGTTCAAATCTGGCCTCAGAATCCTATTAGCTGTATACTCCTGGGCAAGTCACTTAACCTTGTTTGCTTAAGTAAAATGAGCTGGGAAAGGAAATGGCAAACCGCTCTAATATCTTTGCCAAGAAAACCCTAAATGGGGTCATGAAGAGTCAGACATGACTGAAAAATAACAAAAAATGACTTTACATATGTATATGCCATATGTCTCCCCTTTTAGAACATAAGCTCCTTTAGGAGTAGAGATTGTTCCATTCTTTATACTTGGACCCCCAGTTCCTAGCACGGTGCCTTGTACATGGTAGGTACTAATAATTGCTGATTGATGTGGCAGGTATTCTTCTGGACATGGGGAGAACAACACAAAAGACGAAGGCCAGCTTGGCTGGATCACGAAGTGTTGGAGGGGGTTGTAATGTACAAGGAAGCTAAAGTGAAGAGCTTTCAAAGTGGAACGAAAGTGTTTATATTTGATCCTACGGGCAACAGGGAGCCAGTGGAGGGTCTTTCTTTTTCTAACAGCAGAGTGACAAGGTCAGAGTGCCACTCAGGAAGAATCATTTTGGTGGCTGGAGGAGAGAAAGAGGAGAGACGGCAATCAAGAGACTATTGGAATAATCCAGAAAAGAGGTGATAAGGGCCTGAACTAAGAGAGTGGCTGCATAAGTAAAGAACAGGGATTAGGTAAGAGACATGTTATGGAGGTAGAAATCGCAAGATTTGGCTCTTAACTGGGGAAAAGGAATCAGAAAGAGTGAGAAGACTCTTATGATGGCCAGGTTATGAACCTGAGAGATTGCAAGAATGCCTACGGAGGAAGGGGGTATCTGGGGGGAAAGATATTTGGTCATGTAGTCACCTTAATACATCTGGTCATTACTTTATTAAAAATCAACAAATGCTCACTGACTAGTACTGCTTCTGACTGTTACCCATGGGTTTAAGGGTAAAGTCAGTTAACATCTTCGATGTTCAGCTTCCTCACATGCAAAATGGGGAAAATAATACCATTAAGATTCATTTAGATAGGAAGAACTGGGAAGCTCTGAAGTGTGACACAGTCTTTTTGTTTTTAAAGTGTAGCTTTAACTTTTGTGAAGCTCAAACAAGAATATATTTGAAACAGTTCACAAATTTTAAAGCCTTATGTAAATGGGTGCTATTGTGATGATGTTTATAATGTATTATATGTAAGATAATATAGTATATTAAATATATATATGATTATATGTTAAAGTTACAAATTATAACTGAGTTATTAACTTTATTGAAGCGCTCTGCTCTGACTCCTAAAGCTTCCCAGTTTTGACCTTCATGAGCACTTGCTGTAGTCCAAGGGTGCATGGTCAAAGAAACACCCTTAAGTTATGGGAAAACCTGATCTTCACGAGGTCAGTAATGATCTTATCAAAAACAGCAATTTCAGGTGGACACTGTTCATAAAATATCCCTTATCCTGAATGATCCAAATTGGACATCCTCAAACAGGTAAAATCTGCTTTTACCTTGATGCTGATTCACTGAGAAAGTGGCTCATGCAATCTAAACCTCAAACACCATAACTGATACAAAGAGGTATCAGGTTACAAACACAATGCCTTCCTCATCAAAGTGCCCATTCTTCCTAACAGTTCATTTGCAGAGCGAGAGAGGTATCTCTAGACAATACTAAATTCAGACCTCAAATTTATGTGAAGTTAGTACTTGTAGGAACTCAGATCAGGAAAAAAAGAGAAAAAATTCCTCGTGGCAATGGATGAAGAAAAGAGAAGGGGTATGCTTTCCACAGTTACAGTTAACTCTTTGCTGGTTACTTTATCTTCATAACACACATGCGTGCACGCGCACACAAACACACGCTGCTCTTGGAGTTAGGAGCCCTTTCTTTAATCATTAGAAGAGCATTGGAAATAGTTATGTCTTCTTTCCCTAGCTTGGTAATTATTAATGCTGGGTGAGAAGAAAACCGGGCGTTGGTTTGGTTGAGCCTGAATTTCTTATGGGGAAGGGTATATAATTTGTCCAGGGGGTAAAGATAGGTAGAGATGTGGATAGAGGTACACCTGTGACTTTACCCATATAAAAAATTCCTTCTATTAATGCACCAAGGTCAGTATTTTCTTTGCAATTTATAATCTTAGAGCAAGTGTTCTTAACTTGGGGGCCATGAATTAAGTAGTCACTAGTTTCACAGGCTGAGTCATATGGACTATAAAGCTGGGACTGAATATTAGTGGGAAAGAACAGTGGTTCTTAACCTGGAGTCTATAAACTTTAAAAACTTTTTTTTAATAATTGTATTTCAATATAATTGGTAATCTTATTTATTTTATTCATTTAAAAATATAATACTGAGGAAGGGTCCAGAAGCTAACCCAGACTAGCAAAGGGGTTCATGATAGAAAAGAATGGTTAAGAACCTATGTTTTAGAGTGTCCTAGGGCACCAAGAAGTAGCTTACCCAAGGTCACATAGTCACTAAGCGCCAAGGGTAGGACTCAAATCCAGTTCTTCCTCTCAAGCTTCTAGTCTAATCACTGAGCCACGCTGCCTCTCAATGGGTCAAAATTACAGTTTTACTCACAGAGAAAAAAGTCTTAAGCTTCTTAAATCTTCTCACCCTGCTTTTTTTTTTGTTAACATTACAAGGGTTGTCAAAAGGCAACATTCTAAATTTTGTGACAGCTGGACAACACTACAGGCTGTTCGATATTCCTAGGACTTATGTTATTTTGGTTCACAGAATGCTGAATGTTGAAAGCACTTCCAAGTACTTTCCAATTTGGAAAGTATTTTGGAAGCTGAAATATTTTTGGCTGCTGAAAAGGGTAGTAGATTTGCGCTGAAGCTTCTGGAGAAGAGATAAATTAAGTCTAGCTCCTTAGTCTAGAGGTGGGGGACTACTAGGGCTGAACAGTACATACATTGTCAGTCAAGGCTTATACATCAAATGTTTTTGCTCAATTTTTGTCACAAGGGAAAGTTCAATCTGGAGTAGGTTGGGCAATGACTGGGATATAAAGACCAAAGGTATTATAAAACACATTTTGAAAAAGAGAAATGGGTGAGAAGGAACACAGAGGATAAAAGGCTAGCCTCAGAATTAACAAGACCCAAGTTCAGTCTTATCTCTGACCCAATAGCGGTGTGTCCCTAGGTGAGTCCTTTACCTCTCAGTGTAGCAGGCAACTCCCTAAGACTCTAAATCAGAGATGCTGTTGATCTATATTGGTAGGATGCCAGCAGATTATGAACAGCCTTACAGGTGTGGTTAAGGAGTTTGTATTTCATCCTTTAAGTGAAAGGATGTCACTAATGACTTTTAAGCAGGGTAGTGAAAAGGTCAGACCTGCCAAAGAGATACCTTTGCTCAGTGATAACTCGTAGTATCAATATCTGGCAAGGAATATGCTTGCAAAAGGTGGCCAGGTCAGAGGATGGATTATATTGTAAATATAAACTAACTGCCACAATCTGGAGTCCAAAATAGCCCCAAAATCACCTTAGCCAGTAAAAACTAGATCTCTCTGCCAAAAGGTGAGAGAGACACGGCAGCCAAGGACAATACCAGTTTCAAATACAAACTCATTTGCAAAACGTTATGGAAGATTACAAGCAGTACATCCCAGACAACAGCAAAGAGAAATGGAAAGGAAAACACACTTGCAGTAAACTCAGCTTAGAACTCCTATAAACCAGATCATTCCAAGAACCTCTCAAGATGCAACAGAATAGATCAGAAACAGATCTGACAGCATTTCTACAGCAATGACTTCTGATCATTTGTGACAGCTGAGCCATCATATCTGGATTCCAATACCTCAATACCTAGCATGCTCTGAGGAAGTGGGCATAGTAGAGAATGAAAGTGTGAAGAGCGTCTGGATCCGATCAAATAAAGACAGGAGGAAATGCATTCTGGAGGCAGCATGATTTTCAAGGTATCTCACAGGGGGAATATTTCCAAATGAATGGGAAAGATCATGGATGATGTTACTACCATAAGAAGGTAACTCAAAAGGTATCTCTGTCTGTATGTTCACTTTTTCTTCTTTATAAAACCTGTACAAGAAGTGTCCGCTGATATCAAGGGCATCCTTGAGGAAAACACTAGGAATGAAACAAGCGGGGGCTCATAAATGATTCTTTATAGTAGACTACGTGCTTAGTCACTTAATTGACTGAGAGATGCAGAGCACACGAGATTCTCGGTGCTTACTGCCTGTATATTTAAAAACAGCAGCTGACTTAGCGGAGTAAGACACAACCTGAAGTTTGCTCCTCTAATAAAGGGTCTCCTGGGCAGATGTTTTGATCAGACAAATTTCCTCAACAGATACTAAATACAGAGTCAATTTTGTTCAGTGCTCTCCCGACAATCAAGTGATCGAGCAAAGTAAACGCGTGTGAGAAAGGTGTTTGCACAGACCCTCCTCTTTGAAAATGACCAAGGTAGAGGGTGTTAAAGAAGATTTCTTACATGTGACCACACTGTGCAGAGCATCCTGTTCATGAACGTTATGCTGATAGCATCAAACCCTGGAATGTCAAAGGCCTTCCCCATGAGATCCAAAACTATTTAAAACGAGATAGGCCTAGCAATCCACACACGAATAAACAAATGAATGACAACCACCAACACGCAGTTGGATGGGGAGCTCAATGATTTTGTCCATCAGTACAGAGCTCATGGTTAGGCACTGTAGATGTGTAAGGCACAGAACTGTAGAGGAACAAGAAAGTGGGCTAGATGTCATTTAGGAAATTTCTTAGCACTTTCAAAGCTTCCAATATGCTCCCTGATGGAAAAACGTATTTTTTATACTAATATTCTCCAAGGAATGTTATGTAATTGTAAATTATGTCACAAATTGTGGGTGACCCAAACACAACGGAAAAGCCATATGGTGGATATAAGTAGCTAGAAACATATTAACTATGATCTGTGTATGAGACACAGGATAAATTACATCAACCAGGACATGTATGAATGAGGGGAAAAAAAGGAGGCCTTGTTGTAAGTATTCAGTGGTACTCACGAAATAATAACAGCTACCATTTACATAGTGTTTTAAGGCTTGCAAAGCACTTTATATATGTTAGCTCATTTGATCCTCACAATGACTCTGTTGCTGTTGTTATCTATCGTTTAAAACGAGGAAACAGGTGAAACGATTTGCACATAGAAAGTGTCTGAAGCTGGATTTGAACTTAGGTCTTCCAGACTCTAGTTTCAGGGCTCTATCACTTCCGTTAAAATATTAAAGGGCACCCAAAGAAAGTCTCTAGCATTTTGGGTGATTCCCCAAGAAAGATTTATGGAAAGACATAATCAAGAACTGCCAGAAGAATTTCATAGATGGATCTCAAGCTACCCCGAGGCGACCTTTCCAATGGTACAAATCCCACTTTCGAGTCTGGACATACTTCAATGAAGATAACTACACCCAGCTTGGGTAAACAGTGATCATTTTTGGCAAGTTTTGGTACAGAAAGCTCTTACAATGAAAGATTTAAATTTATAGGCATCAAGGGAGAGCATCAGTGATTCCTTTAGCATACTTTAAATAAACACTGAGGTATTAGAAGAGATTTTTGAATTAGAGACCTACTATGACTGTTCACAAAGTCTGCCTCTCCAATCAATCACAGAAATTGGGGAGCGCTCATCTGTGATGTGCATCTGGTAGACTTGTCAGACAAACGTTCCAATACAGATGTCCCAAACCTATGAGACCAACCTGTTTCTACAGCTGTAGTGCAATCCTCCCAATCCTTGACAGAAATCTCCTAACTGCTTATCAGACCAGCAGAGGATGTAACAATTTCATATAAGGTGACAAGGCTGTAATAGTCACCCTCAAGTCCCAAGCCGCTATATACCTAGAATAAAGCCCAAGATGGATTCCTGAACCTTTCCCCCACACCCTAGACACCACCCTGAGGAGAAGTCCAGAATATGTCCCCATCCTCTGGTATTAGTGGATATTTTCCCTATATTTGACAGATGGCAAGATTTTTCTCTGCTTACCACAGGTGATGAGCATAGGCAGTAAGCAATATTTTTCTTGGGAGGAAACTTTTTCCCTTGGGACAATATCTCAGAAGTGATAAAACAATTGAATGGGAAAATATGATTTATTCTACATAAATCTGTTTACAAACAAATTTTCTGGAAAATGGATCTTTTGCCAAGCCAGATGACCTATGTATACAACATAAACCTGTGAAAAACCTAAAATGTTTTTGCAAAACAAGAGTATGTTTCTTTTAGATGAAGCAATGTTTTACCTTTATATTTCTAGTAAGTATCTATAAATAGAACATGATGTTCCAGTTAGTTGGACATTTCTAGGTTAGTTTTGTTTTAGAGAAAACACTGAAATATAAGAGTATAAAGTCATTCTTTCTACATTCAAATATGCACAGAAAGTTACCATCTGAAGTCTTCTTTAACTCGGTTTTCAGTTTTTCCACATTTTCTACTAGCTTTTTATTTTCTGCCTCTGTCACCTGTTGTTCATCTCCCTTGCCAGTTTTCTCCAATGCCTGTTACAAGACAATTTTGCAAGAAATTAATGTTCACTGGAATTGTGGTGATTTTTTTTTCCAGGGGAATAGACATTGAGCAGACTACTTAACTAGATCCATTTTAAATTATTGGCTACAATCCAGCTGAAACATCCTGAAATGAGAAAGGTGAATCTTTACCAAATTCTAATTCCAATTTCAAAGGCATTATGAAGGTGAAAAATATGAATCTAAAACATTAGGTGACTAACGTTATTAAAGAAACAGTTCTTTTGCGCCTTGCACATAGTAGTGGGTAGTAATGTTTAGCTGCTGAATTATCTAGCTGATGTTACTAGCAGTTCTAATAAAAGTATATAATCATAACCTTTAAGCAAACAAATGGTAACAGAAAGCACTCTATTTTTGTTGTCGTTGGGAGGTGGGTCTGTGTGTGAAAGTACATTATGAGAATGCATTATGGACTACTTCTACACATGGTATTTGGAAAACTCCAATTAAACCATATGTGAATCTCCTGAATTATTTTACTCAATCTGAATACTAGACAATTCAAATTATATTAAAAAAAATCAATGAGAATCCTCAAGATAATAATTTCTCTTCATTTAATTAATCTACTACAGGCAAAGGGAAACAGATTAAACAACTTCAAATGCAAAACATTTGACTGAAACAACAAAATTAAACAAAACAAAAACAATAAACCTAATACACACAAAGCATAAGGCCAAGGTTCACGACCTTTGTATATGGATGGAAATTATTAGAAATACAGATATAAAAATCTGGCCTATTCCTTACAAGAGATATACCAATGTAATTTCAAGGTTACCAAAAAATGATAAAGCAAACTTAAAAGACAGTGCGGTCAACCTGACAGTGCTATCTCACACGTTAGGTCAATTAAATTTGGCAAAGTAAACAGCCATTGACTGGCCTAAACAAATTGTATATATATCGATACGCACACACACACACACACACATATATATATATATATATATATATATATCGGTATATCGATGTAATGGAATTATTACTGTGCTTCAAGAAGTGATGGGTATGATACATACATACAAAGACAAGGGAAGAACAACATGAAGTAAGCTGAAACAAAAAAGCCAATATCCACAATGACTTCAACAATAGAAATGGGAATGCTGTAGAATTGCAAAGAACAAATATGATTTTAAAGAAGAGCTATGAGAAGACACTCTTACCCCACCCTTTTGCAAAGTTGGGATACTGCACAGATTTTCAGACTTTTTCAATATATTTATCAGTTTTGTAGATTTTCTCTCTCCTCTTTTTCTTTAAAAATATTTGTTATATGGTTGGCTCCCAGGCAGGGGAAGGGGGAAAATTTTAGTGATGTAAAAAAACAAGAAAAGATGCCAAATACAATTAATTTTTAAAAAATTTTAAAGCACAGTATGGTTTGGGAAGGTGAGCCAGCAGAGATGCAAACCATGCAGAACCGTACAAAATAGTTTCCAATAGACTGCAAGTAATTACAAAGTTAAGAACTTCCTTTTCTACCCCAAGCAGATCCAGCTATAAAAAGGAAGGCCCTAGTGAACCTCTATGCATAGTTGACAAATCTTATCAGAGAAAAGAGGGAATAAGTTCCTGTATTTCAATTGAAATGTGAGGGATTTTCCTATCCTGGAAGATTATTTTTGTTTTAAGAAGAGTTGGGAAAATCTTCCAGTTGTTATTTCCTTATCTAAGCATAGGGGGTAGAGGGCAAGGAGGGAGCATGGAGCTATAAGGATGTTTATATTGGTTTTACCAGCACTGTTATGTTATTTACTTAGAAATATTGCATTGTATCAGTCTTATAAACAAGAGCTGGAATTTTTCACTACTGTACTTGCTTGACCTAACCTAGCTCAAGAGAAATAGTGCCCATTGCATTATGTGTTACTTGGGTGAATGCTGGGTGAATGTGATGCTGGATACAGGTCAGCCATCCTGCAATCTGAAAGTTAACATCCACAAGCAATAGGGAAAACTTTTATTTTTTCACTCACTTGGTCCTCAATTAATCTTAGCATCAAAATGTAGCAAAATTGAAAGCACCTGACCCTACCCCAACCTGAAAACAGATAAATGAAAATGTTGACCTTTACTCCTATCTCTTCCTGATTCACAGAATTTTAGAGTAAGAAGATCCTAGAGATCATTTGTCCTGAATGTTCATATGAACACAGATTCTATAGTGAGAAAGTGCCTTAGAGATTACCTAGTCCAGTGCCTTCACTTTGCAGGTGAGGAACTTCGTGAAGCACAGGGAAGTGGTGACTGTCCCAAAGTCAGAGAGCTACTAAGTGTCAAACGAACAATGAAAATGAAATCTATCTAGGATTATGGGGCTCGACATTTCACTCAAAATGAGTAAGTTGTAAATTTTAATTCTTTATCTTCAAATAGGAAAAATATACACTTTGGGAACAATTTAGTACACAAAGCTGTTTTGCCCAATTCATGTCTCTGCTGGGGAATATAATTTAGCCCACAAACAGCACTGAATAGCAGCTGAAGGGTGGGATGGGTGACTGGACAGTGGGACACACACCAATAGGAGCACATTAGTGTTCTGGTAGAGTACTTGATTGTGCTACAGGTTCACAAACTCCAACTCAGCTTAGGGTGGGCTGACTGCTTAATTCCTTTTATTATTTATTGCTTGTATTATTATTCCATCATATTCCATGATTGGAAAAGGAAATGACACTGTAAGAGACTTTCCCAACTTTTTCAATTTTGGGCACCCTTTTGTGACATCAACAGATCTCACATGACTGTAAGCATCATTATTTGCTGATTATGAAAAGCTACTATGAATTCAGTTAACACTTTTTAATGGACTTGTATCTTATTATTCTCAACATCTATCTATATTTGACAGTAAAAATTCATGTGTGAAACATATTTATGCAGCCCACCAAAGGTACATTTGCTTTTTATGGGTTTCAAATATAAATTCATGCTACCCCTAGGAAAATTACACACAGTCCCCCAGGGGCTGGATCCCACAGACAGACAAACTTCGGTACAGTGCATAATTTTCTGCCTGAGCTAATTTAGCTCAAGGAGAAACAGTGAGAATAAACTAATATAAAGGGAAGGCCAAGAGCTTGAGAGAGAAAATAGTGTAAAAATCCTATTTTCAGATACTTCCTACTAATGATTTTTTGAGGATATGGACCTATAATGTCATTGGTATGGGGCATTCCTGGTGTAGAAGCTTCATTTACCAATGCATACCAACAACTTATCTGTAAATGAGACGTTAAATGACCTGCCCATGGCACCACTCAACCAATGTATCAGAGGCAGAATTTGCATTCAGGTCTTTCTGTCTTCAAGGCCAGTTCCCTATTGACTATGTTACATTGCCTATCATTAATAAATTAGACAAAAGGAACAATTTATTCTTTCTTGCTGACAAAAAAAAAATCCCTGAATACATTTTGGAAACATTCAGTTTTTTACCAAGTGGATTTGCTACAAGTCATTTGTGGGGGATGATGGAAAAAGAATAAAAAATACCTGTTTTAGCCTTTCATTCTCTTCCATGTATTTTTTGGCAGCCTTATTGTTATTGTCTGCTTGAATATTCAGCACTCCTTTGATTTCCAACTCTTTGGCCAATTGAGTAATGAGAGTAACCAGACGTCGCAATACACTAAGAAAAATTCAAGAAATTGCAGTCTCATAATTAGGACAAATACTTGTCCTGGGAATCATATACAGAGAAAGAAATTGTTAATTTTACTTTCGATATAGATATCTGTGCACTAAGAAAAAGTGGCTTTTATTACACAGCTACAGACATCCTGAAACCCAAAGTACAAGGAAAAAGGGTGGGAAAGTAAAGAAGACTCATTATAAACTCTCAGAAGGCTTACAATAATGCCCCCCCCCAATCTATCGACTGCTTGACACGCTTTTAAAAAGGAAGATTACATATAGTTGTAACACAGTTCTGTGATTATTACTAGTGCCCAGAAGTATGCTAGCTGGGTACAACACTACAGAGTGCTTACAGGCCAACAACCAGCTAGAACTCTGTATTTATGCAGTGTGTGGCCACGTGTGGTCATGAGCAAACTTCTGACTCGGTTCTCATTTCTTTTCCACTTCCTCTTTCCTTTTAGTAGCTTCTCTTTCAGGCTTCCTCATACGTCTCCATATTTCCCTTTCTCTTCTCCCCAGCCCCTACCCTGATCAGAACCATTCTTTGGAGCACCACCCCAACTCACTCTTCCTTCAGTTGTTTGTGACAAGGAGGTGGTCCTTCTCTTCACAAAGATGATTCCACTAAATGGGCTCTTGATCTCACTCCCATCGTGTATTCTCCAGCAAATTGTCCTCCCAATTCCTCCACTTTCTCTAAACTTTAACTTCTTCCTGTATACTAGTTCCTTTCCTGCTACCTTTGAATATGCCTAAGTCTCACCAATCCTTAGAAAACTCATTTGACTCTACCATCTCTGCAAGCCATCATCCTGTCTTCCTCTTCCCTTTCTCAGCCAAATTCTTGGAAATCGCTATCTACACTTGCTGCCTTCACTTCCCCTCCTCTCACTCACTCCTCAATCAACTCTTTGCAATTTCACCACTCAAATGAACCTGCTCTTCCAGAGTCACCAATGAGATGGTCTTTTCTCATTCCTCATCCTTCTTGACCTTTCTGGTGCACATGACATTGCTGACCTCCCTCTCCTCCTAGATACTCTGCTCTGGTTCTCCTCTTACCTGTGTGACTGATGCTTCACAGTCTCCTTTGCTAGCTCACCATCTCTATCATTCCCCGTGCCTGGTGTACCCCAAGACTCTGCTCTGGGCCCTTGTCTCATCTCTCTATAGTCTCTCATTTGGTAAGCTCATAGCTCCCATGGGTTTAATTACCATCTCTATGCAGAAGACTACTGAATCTATATAACCAGTCTTAGGCTTTCTCTTGGGCTCCAGTCCTACTTTACCAAATGACTATTTCAAAACTGATATTTCAAAATGGAAGTCCCATAGGCATCTCAAACTCATTATGTCCAAACTCATTACAGTTTTCTCCAAACCCACTCTTTTGATGAACGTCCCTATTTCTGCTGAGTAACTGTCGTTTTTCCAGGCTCTCATGTTCCCAACATTGGCATTATCCTCATCTCATTCTTCCTCATCCTATATATTCAATCACGGTTGTTGGATCTTGTCTTTTCTTCCCCTGCATCATCTCTCATGTTATCCACCTCTCATTACTCACAAAGCTACCACCTTAGGTTCAGTGCTTCATCACCTCTCACCTAGAAGATTTACTGGCTTCCTAATTGGTATCTCTGCCTCCAATTTCTCCTCCCAAGAACTACAAGTGTGTTCTTTAAGTACAGATCTGACCATATCAAGCTCCCCCTGCCCCTCCTCCACTGGGCTCCCTATTGCCTTTGGGATAAACTTCAAACTCCTCAGTTTCACCTTTAAAGCCCTTCACAACCAGGCCCTGACTCATTATAAATGACTCCCCTTCCTGTACTCTAGGGTCCAGCCAAACTGATTTTCTAGCTATTTTCTCTCACATGGCTCCCCCTTCTCCAATTCTATGCCTCTGTAATAGGCATTACCCTCAGATGGATTCCCGCCCCACCCCTGCCTTTTAGAATCCTTTCCTTCCTTCAAGACTCAGCTAAAGTACCATCTTGTACATCAAGCCTCTTCTTATCCTCCTGATTCCTAGTGATTTTCCTCTCCAAATTACCTTGTATTCATTCTGTATACATTTTTGTACACGCCATCTTCCATGACAGAGTATAAACTCCTTGAGATCATAGATTGGTTCATTTCAGTCTCTATATCCTCAAAGTCTAGTGAAGTGCCTAGGTCATAGTACTTATAAATCCTTGTAAATTGTAAATTGATGGATATGGATAATGCCTGCATTCCTGGCCCCATCAGCATCCCATCACAACTCATCTGTCTAGTATCTCATTACTGCAAGGTAGGTATGTTAAGTGACCAGCGAGTCAAGTTATGTTGCTAATAGGTCATCTATTATCTCTCAGATAACATTTGTATTTTGGTAGTGCTCTAAAACACATTAAATAAAAAGAATAGGGGTTGGGGGAATTTCTCAGGTAGTGTGACAGAGCCAGTGAAGACTACTTCTTGGGACAGACTTGAGAAGGTAGCCCCACGCTGTGTGGACTGGCTTTTCACTTAAGGAAACTTCCTCTGCCAACGCTGTAACTGTGGTCCCGGTGTAGCCACATTTACTCAATGAAGACATCTAGAATTTTAGGAACCAAAGAACAATGTCTAAGAATCCAATTCTCAATTCAGTACATATATTCTGCAATTTAAGTACAGCAGCGGATTTCTTTGGTGAAGCTACCTGTGTGGCAGAGAATGGTTTAATAGGCAGATGGGAAAAACTACTGGGTTTTGGGAGGAGAAATTCTTTTAAAAGTGTGCCTTTTACTTACAGCCACAGAAATAAAGAGAATCCAGAAATGTAAAGATTCCTTTGCGCTCTAAAAAGTTTCATCTGCACATGTTCATAAGCACTGGGATTGGTGCTTGAGCTCTTCTCAAGCCCATGACTGACAGAGTACTTCTTCACTTCTCTCACAGCATCTATAAGACGGGAAAAAAAAAAAGCTATTTGTTGCCTTACACAAAGAGAAAAAAATATTCAAAAATGTCTTAGATTTATTCACCATTTTATTTGGGAGTTTGTAGAACTTATAATGCTCTTCAAGGGTAGGAATTGCACTGTCTTATTTTTCTCTCTATCGTAACTTCCAGGCGCCATATGCTCAACAGATGCTCGGGGAATGACTTTTGGTGTCATCTGAATTCCCAAAGCACTTAACGGCCTGCACCGTTCACTTGTCACTTCTATTTACTATCTGACATTGTTTGGCATCTTTTAAAATGACTGGGTTCTATTTCCCCATATAAATAACTTTCAAGGTGTCAGAGGACCTTAACACCAAAAAGGAACCAGTTTCATCTAAACCACAAAACATGGGGTGGCAATGTTTGCTTTGATTTACCTTTAAGTCTTGACTAAAGACTTAAACTCTATATTAATAGTTCTCTTACTCACATCAACCATGATTTGAGAAGACTGATAATGATGCATGCCACCCCACCCACCTTCTTGAGAAAGAGGTGATGGACTCAAGGTGCAGAATAAGATGTCTATTTTTCAGACATGCTCTATGCAAGAATTTGTTTTGCTTGATTCTGCATATTTATTAGAGGGTTTTTTTTTACTTTTTTTTAAATTGGTGGGAAAAACAAGTGGAAGAAAAAAAAACCTAACAGATTTTTGTTAGCTGAAAAAAGTTAAAATCAAAAACAAAGAGAAAGGTTCCCTCTCACAGTTATGTTGTCTTTTACTCATAGACCCATAGATCTTTCTAGGTAGTATGATGCAGTGAAGAGAGCTCTGGCCTTAGAGTTGCGAAACAGGAATTGGTTTTAGTCCTGGCTCCGCTATTAACTAGCCAAGTGATTTTGGACAAGTCAGTTCCCTAACCTCTCTTAACCTTCATTTCATCGGTCTTTAAAAAAAAAAAATCTAACATCAGACTCGTCGCTATCTAAGGTCCTTCTCTTCTTTAACATCCTATCAGTCTAAGTTTCTTCTGCAAAAACTGATACAGTATAATCTGCTCAGATGGAGGATGCCATATAACCAGATACCACATAGAGTGCTCAGGGGAATTTAGCTCTAAATCAAGGTTTGCCCTTGACCTTGAAGCAGACAAAGCAATGGTAGCATGTGATCCATATTTTATTTTTGCTGTTTATATGACCATAACTATCAGGAACTTGGTTTGTTTCAATAAAATGATGACATATTATTGTCTTCCTACATACTGTCACCCCACCCCCAAATAAACAACATCATAGAGTTAGAATAATAACATTAGCTTAGACGCAACACTCTAAGGTTTGTAAAGTTCTTTGACATAATATGCGTAAACCATGTTATGAAGCATAAATAATTACATAAATATTATCATAATCATGATTATGAACATAATCGTTATTATCTCATTTGTCATCTAGTCCAACCCCCTCCCTCATTTTACAGGTGAGAAAACTGAGGCCCAGAGAATTTTAGTGATTTGTTCAGTGTCACACAGGTAGTAAGTGGCAAGTCTGAGGCTTGAATGTACAGGAATTTTTTTCAGCTTACCAGAACACAGACCAATCTCTAATTTACAAATGTCTTGTGTTCCAAATGTTTATTAAAGTTTGTAACGGAAATTACATCTTATACAAACATGACCATAAAATAGTTTGCTTCCTAGGCTAGCCAACAAAAACTTATCAACCTACAATGTAAAGCTTATTTAAGCTATAAAATACTGAATGTTTTCAATTTTTTTTTTAAAAGCAGAAAATAACAGAATTGTAAATGTGTAATGTTTCAGCCACCCAATGGGATTCAACAGACTTTTGTGGGCCAATCTGGGAGTCGAAAGACTGTTTTATACCATGATACTGTTTCTATGGGGGAAAAAGTGTTCCATTGTATATGGTAAATGGGAAGGAGGGAACGCATGTGTTGCCAGGAGCATGCCAGTAAGTAGCTGTGTTCCTTTGGGCCTCCACCTTCTCATCTGCGCAGTGAGGGGTTTGAAACAAGATGAACCAAACCGACGAAATCTGTAGCTCCCCTGCCACCCCACCCTACAGATGCTAGAGGCACAATTAGGACTGAATACAACAGCTGAGGAAACATTCATAAATCAAAAAATGCCTGACTCTTAAAATCCAAATGCATGACCCATGTTTAAATTTTAAATTGGAAGAAGAAAACCCCAGGATAGCTAGAACTTTTTATATACATCCACAGGAGAAATGTACTACTCACCAAGAAACAGAACAATCAACAGGACAATAATTGTAAGGAATGCTTTGTTCCAATAAGTTGCGATTTTACCCCAGAGTGGGAACATGAAGATCTTTTGCCATCTAGATAGAACACAATAGCAGTAGTGGTACATTAGGGGAAGGAGGGTGGTGATGGGGTGGTAGTTAAATTTTCAAATTAATCAATGAAGAAATCAGAACTGCAGTAGGGTCTAACTTCTGTCACTACCCATCTCTATGAGAAGCCCCAGGTTCAAATCCTGACTGTGCTACTTATTAGTTATGTAATCTTGAGGCAAGTCACTTTTCCCTAAACCTCAGTTTCCTCACTCAGAAAATGAGCAGTGTAAGCTATATGATCTTTTGGGTCCCTTCTAGCTCTAAAACTATGATCTTTTGTAAGAATGCCCCATAAGTTAAGCAGTTATTTCATTAAAAAAAAAAGATAATAACAAAAACACCATAACAGTCTCATGCCCAAGTTGTGAAACCCTACAAACTCATCTTTAGCCTCTGCTGGGCCCTCCCTGATGTGAAGCAATCATTTTATTCATCTCTGATTAACCAATATACTGGGTTGATGTCACAAACTTTCTCCACAAGCCCTGAACTCTATCTCTAGCTTCCCTCTTTTGCCAAATGACTTCATCTCCTGAGAAAATTGAGGTCACCTTAATCTCTTTATACTTCACACCTCAAAAATTTTCATTCCCTCCTCCCCTCTATTTAGAATGACTCCCTATCATACTCCCCACTGCAGCTGTTCCAAAATTTCTCCTATCCTTAAGCCCTTAAATCCACCCGCCTTCTTTCTTAACAGATATTTCTGCCTCCTGATTCGATTGAGGTGCCCCTTGCCTCCTAAGACCTATATTCAAAATCTCTTTCCTTGCCAAAGCTAACTCTCCTTCCAGCCCCCCCCACATACTGTTAATCCCATCTCCTGTCTCCATCTCTGAGCTTACTCCATTTATCACTTCTTGTTTGTTCTTGTTCTCAAAGAAGATCATGACCTCTGGAAGATGCCTGACTTGCAAGTGAATTAGATTTAAATGAAGAAGGACTGTGCAAGGTCAGCAGCCTCAGTTTCTCCACTGGACCTATAGATCAGAATAACTGGAGATGGCTGAGGCAATGCCCATTCAGTGATTAATGCTAGTTCACTTCTGCCCCTAACATCACACCCCTACACACACACACCTTCAAGCTCTCCCTATCTTCCTCTTTTCCCTCCTCATCGTCTCTACCAGACTGGCTCTGGTTTCCCCAATTCCTCCCAAACAAAACAAACAAAAGCCTTCCGCCTTGATCAGAGCTTGCTGATTGGCTTCCGTTCTCTTTTAGGTAATACCCTATTTGCCTTCAATTTACTGCTAAAGGTGGTACAGTGGCTATAATGCTGGGCCTGGAGTCAGGAAGACTCATCTTCTTGAGTTCAAATGCAGTGTCACTTAGTGTGACCTTGGACAAATTATTTAATCCTGTTCACCTTAGTTTCCTCATCTGTAAAATGAGGTGGAGAAGAAAATGCCAAACCTCTCTAGTATCTTTGACAAGAAAAGCCCAAATGGGGTCATGAAGGGTCGGACCAGGCTGACCAACAACAAAAAATAGTCTATACTTACTGTCTCCACTACTTTTACCATCCGCTCACTCTTTAACCTCTTGCAATCTGGCTTCTGACCCAACCACTCTATTGAAACTGTTCCCTCAAAGTTTACCAATAATTCTCATTGCCTTTTTTCAGGCTTCATCATCCATGACCTTCATGTAGCCTCTGACACTGACAAGTGCATCTTCCCAGTCCTAAAAAACCTTCACTTTACCTCTCTGAGACCATCATCTGATATCTCGCTTCCCTTTCTCAGCTAAACTCTGCAAAGAAGCTTTTCACACTCATTTCCTCTCCTCTCACTCACACGCCAACCCTTTGCAATCGGGCTTCCTGTCACGACACTCAACCGAAATTGCTTTCTTCAGAGTTACGTTTGATCTCTTGTCACATGACATAGTCCTTCCCTAGTTCTTCTCCTTGACTTCTCTGCTACATCTGGCCATCCTGTCCTTCTGTATACTCTCTCTTCTCTGGGTTTTCATGACAGTACTATATGCAGATGTTAGTAGATAGGTATATCTATAGGTATTCTATGACAGTCTTCTACAGAGATATTTATAGAAAGATATACCTATAAATAGCCCTAGTTTCTCCCTCGTGCTTCAGGCTCACATTACCTATTAGACATTTCAAACTCAACAAGCTCAAAACTGGACTCATTTCTTCCAAACTCCCCTATTTCTGCTGAAGACACACTTCTTTCTGGTCTCCCAGGTCTGTAACTTTGGCATTATTCTGCCTGATGCTGACCATTCTACCTCTCTGACGTGTCTCAGATCCAACTCCTTCTCTCCATTTTCGTAGCTACTACCTCAGTTCAAGCACACCACACTCTTTACCTAGGGTCCTTCGACACCTTCCTGATTGGTCTCCCTGCCTCCAATCCCTCACAGGAGCACACTCCTGCCAAAGGAATTTTCTTTGAGCACCTATTGGACCAGGTAACTCTTCCAATTCCACTGGCTTCTTACTGCTTCTAGAATCACATATAAAATCCTGGCTAGCTTTTAAAACCCTTGAAAACCTGGCCCCAACCTAATTTTCCAACCTCAGTGTTCATTAACTCCCCTCTCACTTGGCCATCCAGACACACTGGTCTTTTCTTTTTCTTGCACACAACACTCCATCTCCCCATCACTTTCGCACTGGTTGTTCTCCATGTCTGGATTGTACTCCCTTCTTACCTGTCTGCCTCATAGGGTCCTTCTCTTCCTCTAAAATAGCTCAAATACCATCTTCTACTAGAAGCCTTTCTCGATTCCCTTAATTGCTAGTGCCCTCTCTTCCAAACTCTCTTATATTTAATTCCTTTGCATATATACCTATATTAATTTATTTTCATATGTTTGTTGTATCTCCCATTACAACATAAACTCCTTGTGAGCAGAGCTGTTTCCTTCTTTGGAATTCTATCCCTAGTACCAGGCACATGGAAGATTCTTAAAAAAAAATAATTGACGAATCCAGCGATTGAATGGCCACATTCGCCTTTCCTTTATGTTTTTTGAGTTCTGTGATACTGCTCTCTCCTGGTTCTCCTGAATAGTGAGTGCAGTGGAACACTGATCTGTGTTCAAATCCTGTTATGGGTCTAACTTTCTTCTTGGTCTTTGACGGTTCATACTCCTTCTGTTCCCACCCTAGTCTAACTGCAGTAAACAACTCTGAAATATAAAAGATTCACTAGTCTAGTAATTGGACTCTAGTTTGAGACCTTTCTAGGTGGCAAAGTTCCATATACTTCATTTGATCAGACAAGTTTCTAATGTCTAGCTTCAAGCTAGTGTTCTGAGTCCCATTATGTTTTTCCCCAATACTAACTTTTTTAAAAAGCCCTTTCTTAAGGTGTTGTCTGAATGCAAAGACCCAATTTCTAGTTTAATTCCTTCAAAAAGTTTAATTACCATCAAATACTTATATTTTTATAGCATAGAGCCTACTCTGCACACTAGTGGAACCAGAGACAAAGAAAATATAGCAGAGAGAAGGGCAGGAAGCTATCCACACTGGACATTCTAAATGAACCTCTAATGGAAGAACTAGCTGTCCTAGGCCCAACTGTGCTTAAACAACTAAAATTCAAGTACCACAGCCTAGGACCAGGAATCAGGAAGGTGTGCACTCCAATCTGGCCTCAGGAGCTTACCGTGAGACTGCAGGCAAACCCAACCTCTCTCAGCCTCAGCTTCCTCCTTGGTAAGTGGGGATGGAATGATAACAGTGCCTATCTCACAGAACTGTGATGAGGATTACATGTGATTATGCATGGATGATATCTGGTAAATTTTAGAGTGCTCTGTAAGGTTGGGTGGACCTCCTTTTGGGAGGATGGGACAAGACTTGCACAAGATGGGCAGGCACAGACTGGTTGTGATCTGCACTGTTGGAGAGATACCCAACTTGATGAGATCACAGATCCATTTGAGTATCAAAGGCAGCTAGGTGTGGCACAATGGATAGAGCAGTGGACCTGGAGTCAGGAAGATCTGAGTTCAAATTTGACCTCAGATACTTGCTAGCTGTGTGACTCTGGGCTGGTCACTTAACCTCTGTTTGCTTTAGGCTCCTCATCTCTAAAATGGGGATCATAATAGCACCTACCTCTCAGGGTTCTTGGGAGGATTAAATGAGATAAAATCTGGAAAGTGCTTAAAGTGCTACACAAATGCTAGATTATTATTATCTGAGAGTAACACTATAGCACCTACTTCATTTTGGTGGATAATTTATGCCACTAAAGGCATGTAAATCTTTTCCTGTATAAATGTCTCCTGAAAAGCTGCATGAAAGATACCTGGAAGAAGAGAAATGAGGCTGCGGATGCTGAAAAGTGTGGAGAATTCACCCAGGCAAAATGTCTCTCTATTTCCTGTCTTTGAGCAAAAAGCTCAAATGTGAATCGTCAGTATTCTACTCAGGAAACTGACCATATCAGGCTATTTCTAAAATGGGGGCTAAAAAGGGGCTAAGTGGTTATCTATTAGTTTAGGACCAAAATTAACAAAAAGAGATGCAACATCCAAAATATCAGGTTCCTCATATGTAAAATGGGGATCATAATAGTGCCTACCTCCCAGGGCTGCTGTGACGATCAAATGAGATATTTGTAAAGCGCTTAGCATCGTGCTTGGCACACAGTAGGCACTTAGTAAATACTGGCTTCCTTCTTTCCCGTTTACTTTCTCCTCCGTCCACAAATATAGTACACTATTATTCTATCAACAAATATTAAAACACGGATATTTTGAGGATGTGAAAATAAAATCAACTCAATGTATGAGTTGTAATAAAAGGGGAAGAATCCTAGTTTCCTGTTTTGGCTCTGACACTCTCTACACCTGTGGACCCTAAGTCATTTAGCTTCTTGAGAACTCAGTTTCCTCATTTTCAAAATGAGAGGGGTTCGGACAGATGACCTTTGAGTTCTAAAAAATGTTATGATTCATTTCTTCCTTTACTATGGAAGAGATAGGAAAGCTGATAAGCGAGCACACAGAAACCTTGGGCTCTGGGAATTGATCTACCAACAGCGGAAGAATTCTAAAGACAGAAGAGCTGGGACAAGGCCCAGGTGCAGCATTCACCAAAATGCTCTCTGCCCGAGCTACATCAAAATAAGAAGAGACCATTATCCTCCTCCATACTATAAGCTCCAGGGGCTCCCTCTCGTTACCACACCTTTGCTCATGTGGTTCCCAATGCCTGGAATGCCCACCTTTGCCAGTTTCAGCAGCTGAACTCCTTGTTGTTGAGTAATTTCAGTCACGTCCAACTCTCTGTGACTCTATTTGGCGTTTTCAAAGATTCTGAAGTGGTTTGCCATTTCCTTCTCTAGCTCATTTTACAGATGAGGAATGAAATCTAACCAGTAAACCCTTAAATATCTTAAACCCTAAATCACTCTGGCTCTCATTGACCTGCCAACAATAGGTCCCAGCCCAAGCCTCCCCTGGTCACTGTTTGGGCCCTGAAGGCTCAGCAGTGAGTAAATGTTTCTGTTTTGGCCAGAAACCTTGACGGTCTTCCCTCCCAGATTTACTTCTTTTTTAATGGATAAGAGGCCATTCTTTGCTTCATTTCTCACCTAGCTTTAATCACCGAATAGGCATTGCTTCAGTCAAACTGAGACCTAGGAAAGACCTTAACTTAAAAAGGCCAAGGTCTCCCACTGCATCCAGGGCCATCTCCACTCATTCTGATCTATATTTTGCCACTGAACCCAGTTGGCCCCAGGAGAAGAAAGTGAGGCTGGTGACTTTGCACAGACCTCCCTCACTTCAATCCAATTCACTTTCAAGTCATAGCAAGGAAGGACAAACAAAAGATGAGTTAACTGAGATAGACAGGGTCACACAGCTAGTAGGTGCCTGAGGCCACATTTGAATTCAGGAAGATGAGTCTTTCTGACTCCAGGCTGGGCAATCAACATCCACCGTGCCACCTGGCTGCCCCTGGGAATGCCTACCCATCCTTCAAAGCTCAACTCAAATGCTACTTCCTCTAGGAAGTCTTCCTTAACATTAAAAAGGAAACATTGATCAGATTAATAAACGCTTTATTTTTTTCAATCATTAATTCAATAATTCATTCAATTAAAGGGATGTCACATGAAAGAGAGATTAAACTTGTTTTCCTTGGCTTCAGGGGCAGACTGAGCTCTAAAAGTCTTAACAATAAGAATTTGTCAAAAGGCAAACTGTGTTTTCAAGAAAATCTTCCTAACAATTACAACTAACCAAAAACGGAATAGGCTGTCTGTGGGAGCAATGGAAGTCTCCATGAAAAGGCAGCATAATCACTGATTGGGTATGTTGTAGATGGGATTCTCATTCAGTTACAGGTTAGACTAGACCTCTGAGACTCCTTCCACCCAAGACTCCATGATCCTATTGGTTAGTGATTACCTTGCCCTTCAGACTTCACATTATGAAGTTTTGTTTCCCATTTCTTTAAGGTGTGTAACATGTTTTTGTCTTATTCCCCTACTAGACTATAAGCTCCCCAAGGGCAGTTAACTTAGTTTCTCTCTCAGTACATGCCACATAGCCTGGTACAAGGTAGGCATTTGTTGCTGGTTGCAATGACAGTAATTGCTAACTTTCTGTTTTAAATTGTAGGTAGGTCTTTGAAATGACACTTCACTAGAAAACAGCAGAATCAATAATGCATAGCTTTAATTTGTTGCCTCTATCTGAATGATGTTTTCTCTTTGGCGATAGCAACCAAATTATGAAGGTTATCTATACCTATGTATTTTAGGAATAGACCTGCTTCAAGACTAGGATGCAAGCTAAATTATGTTATGAGGTCTCTTACAGCTCTGACTCAGTAACAAACTTATTTGTGATAGAATAACAGGGGTGAATATAAAACTGATTTGTGTAATTTTTACCAAATATCTTTTTCATCATTCATACTGTCATGCTTTTTGATCTACATATGATTAGCCCATGAAGAATTATCACTTAGAGCAGAGGATTTCAGTGGCAAGAACAAAGTAAAATATCATTTTAGAGATAGAGAATAGTTAGAAATATTCTTATTGGAGTATCAGTGATTGAATATCAAAAATATAATTCAAAACCAAATTGGTGTTTTGGCAAAAGCTTTAAACCACATCCTACGATAGTGGATCAATTTTTATTTAGTGCCATTAAAATGAATGAATTTATCATTAATAAATGAGAAGCAGTATATTATAATAGAAACCAACAGAGAGATGGCCTCATAGCCAGGAAGACATGGGCTCAAGTCCCATCTCTATCCTATAATGGCTATGGAGTCTGAGGCAAGTTGTTTATCTTGATGCCTCAAAAGTAACTCTCTGTAAAAGGTGCTGATGACTCCCCATTCTTTCTCCACCACACTGCAGTGGCCTTTTCCTTCTGGAAGCTCATTCTGTCTACGTTCTATTCCTTGATCCCTTGCTCTGATTAGCCGGTTCCTCCCAGAACCTCCATGTAAGGAACGTGCCCAGGCCAGTCATGCCTTTGTTAGTGCGCATTAGCACAGCACCTGTAAGTTCTTAATGTTTATTGACTTGCTGCCTGTTGATGTGCTTTAGCAAAGGATGTTCCTCACTGGGAGCTCCGGACATGATGAAAGCAAAGGTAACTAAAACTATAGGCTACATGTGAGAATCATTGGCTTTTATTCCTAAAAAAACACAATTTAGACAATACTTTTACTGTTCCAATGTCAAAAATGGTAACCCTTTGCCCATATAATGGCAATTACATTGCGTCACTGGTTGGGTCGTTGTGCTTTATGAGGGCACATTAAACAAATTAACATGCCAAGCACTTAAGCATGAAAAATGGATTTGGTCCAGTACGTGACTTATCAGTACAGAGAGCTCCATGACTTGGCAACTCCTTTATAGCCTGAAGATGGGCAACTCAACTGTAAATTATGGCCTCACGTTGTTCCTGGGACACTGAAGAGATTAAATGACCGGCCCACGGCCACACAATGAGTATCCATCACACGCCATCCTCACTCCAAGGCTGGCCCTTTACCTATTAATCCTGGCCGTCCCTACGAGGCGGCGGCCAGAGTCTGGAGTCACATCTGACTTTGAATACTGCCCCAGACGCGCGTGATCCTGCGTCAGTTTCTCAACCTGGGTCTCAGTTTCCTCAACTGTAAAAAGATCAATAATACCGCTTGCCTCAGGGGCTGGCTGGGAGGACCGGAGGAGATGATACAGGTAAAGTGTTTTGCTAAACTTCAAGCGATGTACCGTCAGATAACTAGCATTTATTAAGCTCTTAAGGCGCGCCAAGGGAGGGAGCACAAAACACAAGCAGAAAGCCAGGCCCCCCCCCCTCAAGGAGCTTCTGTTCTACAACAACACGGAAAAGGAAGCCGAAGGGCGGGGGATGGGAGGACTGCCGAAGGAGCCGCCCCCTTCGCTAAGGGAGTCGGAGTGCAGTCCCGAGAAGAACGAGACGCCGGCTGTGCCCCTCATTACTGCTACTTCGGGGCTCTCCAGGAAGGCAGAATTTGTCAAGAAATGCTTCCTTGCTACACAGCTGGCCCCAAGAGAATTAAAACCGGCCAGGCCAACTTCACCGGTGAAGAATGGACACAAGCATGAAAAACCTCGGATTCCTTTTAACAAACACTTTAATTTTGTTCTCTACACGCCGCCGTTTGGATGAATTTTTTTTCGAGCCAGTCCCCTGAGTAACCATGAATCACCGCTTTGTAACCCTTCACCTTCCCGCCCTCTGTTCTCCCGCCTTCCAGGGGTGGGAGGAGGGCAAAGGGCTTCGCGGCTGTGAAGGAAAGGTTTCCTACCTCTGAGGAGGAATAAACGGAAGGCAGAGAATTAGAATGAGTCCTATTTCGGCATAGAGAAAGCTTGCCACCGCCGTCCACTGCAGGGTCATGTCTGCGCTTCTGCTCCTGGGGAGACAAACAGAACCGTTGCACTTTTCGGCCTCCCTCCCCCCGGAAGACGCGGCCAAAGGCCCTGAGGGGGCGACCCTCCCGGGGCCCGGTGGGGAGGTGGGGTCGGGGGTCTCCTTCCCTCCTCGCGGGGTGGGAGAGTGGGTCCCACCCGCGCCACTCCATATGAGGCCGCCCGGGACCCGCTGCCTCTTCCCTCCCCGCCCGCCACGGGCGCTCGCTCTCCACCCAGTTCGCCCCCGGGCGACGCCAGCGCACGCCAAGTTCACGGCTGAGGGGGAGGGGGGCGGCCAGCTTCCGGGAAAGGGCGCCCGGCTGGACCCGCGCGGGCAGGGGGTGGGGGCCGTAGCTCTCAGCCTCCTGCGTCCAGGGCAGCCGGGGCCGACCGAGGACTGGGCGGGGGCAGGGGTAGAGGGCGACCCCGAGGCCAGCCCGGCGAGAAAGTCCTCGGTTTCCCTAACCGTGCTTACCTCTGCCGGGGGGCCCGGAGCGGCGACGAGGCTGCTGGCGGTGCTGCTGCAGGTGCTGCTGGTGCCCCTGCGCGGAGACGTCAGACGCTGCGGCGGGGGAGGGGGGAGGAGGAGGAAGGAGGGAAGGAGGATGGAAAGGAGAGTAGCTGGAGCCCGGGAGGGGAAGCGGGGCCGTCGCCTCCTCGGCCAGCTGCGCCTTCCAGCCAAGCCTCTGGGGGGAGGGGAACACTCTAGTGGCTTTGGTGATGGCAACATCATTATGTTCATTGGTAATTATGTAATTGCCCGTGGTGGGGTTAGGGGGTGACTCATTATCTAGCGAATTGGCTGGCTCATCCTCTAGGCGAAAGGGACGGGGTGCGGGAGAAGGGGCCAGCAGTAGAGAGATTTAGAGGGCCTCCAGTCCGGCTGCCTCATTTTACAGACGAGGAAACCGAGGCCCAGGGCCCTAGGCCTTAAGTGCCCACGGTCGCGTTAGAGCCGGGCTCTAGGCCAGTTCCTCTGCTGTCGATCCACCGTACCTTGCAGTTGTAACCGCACTAGCTGTCCTTAAGATGTAGCAAGTAGACCACTCGTTCCACTTACTGCCAGGATGCCCTGCGTCAAGGGTGATGCTGTTGAGCAGGCACTGTTTGCATGTAGGACTTGCTGCTCCAAGATGATTGAGAAAGCTTCGTCAAGTCGGTATTGACAGGTTTCGGTTCTTGAGGGCTAGGCTTCCCCTAGTCTTCCCTCTGGCCCTTTTTATCTGCCTCTCCAGATCACCCCTCCCAAGTCTACTTCTACGGGGTCTGGGGCTGTTCTACCCAAGCCTCACTGATAAATGGCCTGCCTTCCAGGGTGCTGAGACCAGGGCCCAAAGCCCGTTAGATTGTAGGTAGCTCAGTGTGACCGGACACCAGATCCCTCGCATCTAAGATTAGAGCCTCAGGTTCCTCGTGTTATCACTTTCCTGGGTCTCCTCCTGCCTGTCAGACCCATTCTTCCGTCTCCTTTGTTGGGTCCTGATCCAGGCCTTGTCCTCCAACCTTAGGTGTCTCATTTGTCTTGGGCCCTCTTCTCTTTCTCTTCTACACTAAATTGGTGATCACCTCCACAATCAAATACAAAATCTGTTTGGCTTTGAAAGGCCTTTGTAATCTGGTTCTTCCTCCCCTGTCCCCCAGCCTTTCTATACCTCACTCTGACACACTCTTAAGTGACACTGGCTTTCTTTTCCACAATCAGGGCACTACCCTTCAGATTTTTAGTTCCCTTTGTTCTCTTCTTTTCCCTTCATACCTGTTTGTATATATGTTTTTCATTACAGATCTCTTATTTTAAGTTCTAAGAATTGCTTGGGATACATAGAGGTTAAATGACTTGGCCAGAGTAAATTACAGAGGACTTTAACCCAGGTCCTTCCTGTCTCTGAGCCCAGCACTCTAGCCATTATGCCATCTTGCTTCTATGACCTTGGACCTGTTAAGTGTTTATTAAATGCTGAACTGTATCCAGTATTTAACACTGGATAACTTCATGTCTAATCCATTAATCAACAAGCACTTATGAAGCATATACTATTGCCAGGTATTGTGTCAAATGCTTAGGCTACCAGGAAGGCTCCTTCAAAGACTTCACATTTTAATGAAAAGTTTTAGTAGAGAGTTCCAACAATACAATATTAATTGGAATATATATATATATAGAAAAATAAATACTAACAAAATATTCCAGAACATAAGACTTTTGCAAAAAAAGTTTTTATTTAAGAAAAAGTTTGAGGAATTAAGCAATTTTAAAACAGTCACATATTTTGGATTTATTTGCTAATACAGTGGAGTATAAATATTTACTGTCAACATCCCAAACAATTTTAGTATTGAACTAATTTCAGTATAAAAAAATTCCAGTAATGGCACATTCTTCACTACTGATAATCATGCATTTCCCTCTCCCCATTCCAACATATGGTAAAAGTCATAACAAAGAACTCAGTATTGTCCTCAATCAGTGAAAAGCATTAAAATACCAAAACTTGCTTATCAAAACTGGTATAATGCCTTAAAAAAAAGATAAACTTTCTTTTTGTTCTCTGCTAAGTCAGATGGACATAATCTGTTATAATCGATCACTAAAAACATTCATCATTAAGATGACAGGTGGAGATTTCAGCTAGGAAACTACTTCATGGATGGGAAGAGGAATGCTATTTAACTTTTTCAGGAATATATATATTTACCAAGTTCTTTTAATTTCCTAAATGGTCTAGGAGTGCTGAGAAGTTGTTAAACAATGCCATTTATAGAATTTCAGGAAATCTTGGATATAAGTGTTAGGAGCCACTAAATCTGATTAAATTTACTTATTTTAATGGTATTTATTTTAAATTATGCCTCTGTCAGTGTGTAATTCAATTAAACACTATCAGTTTGGTTCTTCAAGTGGAACTCATGTCATATGGGAGCAATTCTATAAAAATTTTTAGTTCTCTATAAAGATTTTGGCCCTGGTTTTGTAACTTCTCTGCAGTTATTTTCATTAAGAAACAAGTTTGTAGCAATTTTCACATCCACATATAGAGACTATATTCAAATGAAGAATATTTTACTTTAAAATAAAACATTTCTTATAAAAATATTAAAGATATGATACCTTTGGGAAAAAAACCAGATAAAACAATATTACTAGTGAGTTTTTTTCTGTGTACTATAGGATTTTGAAAAACCAAGCATTAATTTAAAAAACACTATAATTGATTTTCATCCTAAATATGAAAAATACATTACATATCTGAGAGTTTCACATGCTATAATGGTCTGTAAGGTAATCTAACACTGCAGTTGTACTTGACAGAGCATTAAACACCCTTTTTTCTTGCTTTGATGTTATTCTTTCCATCATGTACATTAAATGATGATGAAAGCACATAAAAGGTGTGCCATGCTCAAGGGCAATGTCAACCCAGTCCCAGATGCATTTCAAGGGGGTTTCTTTATATCCAGCAAACATGGCAGGATTTGCTAAAAGGCCCCTCGCAACCATTATACCTATGTAAAGAAATGAGAAACACTAGTGAATTCCTGTGAATAATACTAAGAACACCCTAGTCAGAAGCTATCCCTTTTGCTTTTAAACTCTCCTGGCAGTTTACTTGTACCTTTCTTAGGTATTTTCACATTTGTTGTTCAGTTCTGTCCCATGACCCTGTGGACCATACTGTCCATGGGATTTTCTTAGCAAAGATACTGGAGTGGTTTACCATTTCCTTCTCTAGTGGATTAAGGCACACAGAGGTTAAGTGACTTGCCCAAAGTCTTAAGTGTCTGAGGCCAAATTTGAACTTGCGTCTTCTTGACTCTAGGCCCAGTGCTCTATCCACTAAGCCACCCAGCAGACTCCCATTTTCATGTTCTATTTCATATTATATTTGTTTACACATATTTTCCTTCCCTAATAAATTGGAAGTCCTTCTAAGGGAGTGGCTATGCCTCATTTATCTTTATATCCTGCTTGATACTCAGGTCATTGCCTACAAGGAATAGTAATGATAATAAATATTTCTTGATTTAAACAGAATGCAAAAATCAATACTTAGAAGAACTCAGTGAAGCTGAACAAATGATAAATTTTCATAACACCATTACTGCATCATGCTCAGCATATTACTTCCAATGAAATCATTTGTCCTGGTATCAAAACAGTGCTGTACTCATGGAAGCTCCTCCACCAAACTCTAAAAATCCCATCTTCTCATGATGAGCAAACACCCCTGGGTTCTTGAAGCCCGTGCCAGCTCTACTAAATTATGATAAGCAGGAATGCTGATGCAGTAACAGATAGGGCAAGTGTTCTGTCTGAAAACAAACTAGTTAAATATTCACTGGGTGACTAATTTTTTGGTCATGGCAAACCAAGAAATGAACAAAACAAGAAAATGGCACTGTCGGGCACTGTTGTTGTTTTTTAATTGTTTCAGTCCTGTCTGACTCTTCATGACCCCACTTGGGGTTTTCTTGGCAAAGACATTGGCGTGGTTTTGCTATTTCTTTCTTCAGCTCATTTTACAGATGAGAAAACCGAGGCAAACAGTTAAGTGACTTGCCCAGGGTCACACAGCTAGTAAGTGTCTGAGGCCAGATTTGAATTCAATTTTTCCTGACTCCAGGTCCACTGCTCTATCCACTTTGCCACCTAGCTGCCCTGTATAGTCCTGCATAGCTGCCTTCAATTGTGAGAGTGCTGAATTAGCAGAAAAAGACGCACATAATTTTCAGACCGGCCACAACACCAATTTAATTTTTACTCTGATTTTCGTTCATTGACCAATGAGTTGGCACTCTGAGACAAAACTGAACTATGGTCGTATTGACACTTCATAATAAATGAAAACCATAAGATATAATGAAGCTGCAGCCAAATGGAAGGCCAGCTTGCAAATTTACCTCTGAGAGGCAAATAAAGGAGCAGGCTGAGTTACTTTCATCATGTGCCCAAAAGTAACAAGAATCATCATTTCATGGTAATTCTTGCTCACCTTATCTTGTATTGCTCATGATAAGCAACCAAATCTTATGAAGCAAACTGCTGAGGGTGAAGAAACAAAGAAATTCTATGAAGACCTGGATTAGGTTCTCAAAAACCAAGTCAACATATATCTTGATTCTTTGCTTTACTGAAAGAGGGAACAATGGTAAAAAAAAATGAAAGAATTCAAAAGTTCATGGAAGCTCCATCATTAACATCTTCACTGAGTAGAAACTCAGTGGAAACTTTTAAAGACACCACCAAAAACTAAAACTGAGTATAAGCAGATAGGAAACAACTGGATACGGTGGCATTCTTATCAGTTAGCCATATGAAGCCAATTCACCAGCTGGTTGGAACTAAGGTCAATCTAAATTAAAAAAAAAAAGATGGAAATATAAACATGAGGAGGCATTGCTTTTGATGACAGAAGCTCTAACCCAATCTGACTTTGAAAACTAGACAATTGTTTTTTTAAAAAAATCCACCAGTTCTTAAAAGTTTACTAAATGAAAAACCATTAGCACAATAACGCCAAAAAGTCGATGCCACCTGAATCAGTAAATGTTATCTTGCTAAGCCGAAAAACGTGGCAACCAAAGGTCACAATGGCTTTGAGTAGAAGGTAATTTGCAAAATAGTTCAGGAACCTGGCAAAAGAGAACATCACTGGCACAAAATTGAAAACCAATATTTTACTGGACTATACATATATGTTACAAGGGAGGACTTTACTAGAGGTGTGAATGAATAAGTGCATAATAATAGTTTTTTTTAACAAAGCAACTAAGAAATGAATTTTTGGAAAGCCTAGAATGAGACCCAACTAAACCAAATTATTATTGCATATTATTTATAAATGAAAGTAGGACAACAACTAAGAAAAAAGAGGAACAGATCTGCTAACCTTTGAGTTATTTTTTCAACGCTAGTAATAATGGAATGGGCACATTCTGATTCTACTACCTCCTTACCTGATAAGCGCTGATGAACTGGCAGTTGCAATTAAAATGAAGCTGGAAAGAGTGCCATGTACAAAACAGGTACTCAAAGATGTTGCTTTGAACCAAGTTCAGGGAGCTACTGTGGTGGAATGGATCTACTGCTGAATGTGCAAACAGGGAACCCTGGGGTTAGATTCCTGCTTTGTCACTGAACAGCTTGGACAAATCAATTCTTGGGGACTCAGTTTACTTATCTGGAAGATGAAGTGGCTGGACTAGATGATTTCTAAAATCCCTTCTAGCTCTGAATATATGACCCCAAACTGCATGCTGTCACTCACAGCCATCTCTTTAAAGCCACTATCTCTCTTATTATGTTATGTCCTTGTAAACCAAGCAACTCTGTAATTTCAGTGGGCAGGTCAATTAAAGACATTAGTTGGATAAGCCATTATTCCACTGGGTGCTTGAAGTCACTAGGACGCTAAGTGACATAAGGCTAGAAAAATGATTGTATTTATCCCACCTGAAACATCATTCTATTGTTTACTAAATAAGAGTTAATAGTATGAATTTGAAGAGTGCCTAGCCTAAATTAGATTATTGGGAGAATATGGCTCACTGTTAAACAGCAACTACAACCATAATAACATTAATTTCTTAGATACTTAAAAAGGTAAACCCTCCCCCCCAATTTAAGTACTGATTTCTTACCATTTGTCCCAGTTATTTCCTGAACATTTTCTGCTTCCTCTAAACTTTTAACATCTCCATTAGCAATTACAGGTATAGACAAATTTTCTTTAATTATTTTAATTGCATCATAGTGTACTGGCTGGTGTCTTTCTTCAATATTTCTCCCATGAACTGTAATCCAGGAAACCCCTGTTGCTTCAGCTTTCCGACAAAGATCTACAGTTCTTGTAAGATCATCATGAATCCTAAAATTTCAAAACATTTTATAGAACATGAAAATTTAAAGAACTGATAAACTAAACAAATTAAAAGTGTCACTCTTGCATAGTATAATTTTATCTACTTGGTTTTCTTAGTGACCAAAACCCTAATATTCAGTGGGGTTTTATTTAGGAATACAGTATACTTTAGTCCATCTGGTGTTGCTATTTGACTCCTGGGCCCAAGCAGATCACTGCCATAGTTTCCCATACTCTTGGTTTTGTTACTTGAGAGAAGTCCTTATTTTCTAAGCTCTGGAATGATGACCTAAACTCTGCATCAGAAAGATGGAAAGAAGCAGATATATGCCTTCCAGCCTATTCTCTCCAGGGAGGAAAGTGAAAACTTTATCTTAATGTACCAATAATCTGGTAATGTTTGAGCTCCAAAAGATGATGTACTTTTAAGAACTGCTTTAAATTCCTTTACCACTTATCCGCTGGGGGATGTTTTGGGTCTATATATTTCTATGAACTACCTCTCTATCTTGGCGATCAGGGATAAACGATACTCCTCTCATTCCCACTCCACAACTGACCCTTCTCACCCTAGTTGCATTGGTTTGTTTTTAAAGAAAACTATAGGAATTCTAAAATTTTGTTTTTGGTGGGGTAAAACAACAGCAGCAATAACAAGTATTTATGAAGTCCCTACTGTGTAATTAGGTTACTAAGGCAGATACAAAGTTTAGATAAGACAAATTATATTCCCTGCTCTCAAAGAGCTTATTAGTCTAGTGTAAGGAGAAGACATCAATACAAATAGTATTATGATACATGGTGAGGACACTCAAGGGTTATAAAATAAAGTCTGAGAAGCCTGGAAGAAGGCTTTTTCAGTGCGGATGATAGCCTTTGATCTGCACTTTAAAAAATATGTATGAGTTCAAAAGATAAAGGTGGTAAGAGCGGGTATTCCAGGCATAGGGAACCATGTGAGCAAATGTACTAAAGCAGAATGCAGGGCAAAAAGCTGTCCAGTTTGGCTGGAGTGCAAAATGTGTCAAATACAGTAATATCAGACAAGGCTGGAAAAATTGGGGGATACCACATTTTGGCAGAGGGGCCATCTGCAACTTCATTTATATCAAATAACCAGCTGGACTAATTTTTAATTTTCAGTGGACTGTTTTGGCATTGAAACATTTTTGGTAGATGTATCTATTTAGAAAACAGATGTATGTGATCTTACTAAATTGCTCACTTTAAGTAAAATTTTCCTAGTCAAATGGCTACTGAAAACACTGTCAGACTTGTTTCACCCTACTCCAAGTTTTCATATTTTAATACTGATTCTCTGCATCTTTACACTGAAGAAAAAAAAATGCCATCAGGACATTCAGAGTTCTATGACCTGCATTCCAAATTAAAATACAAAGGAATACGTTATCATCTAGAAATGAAAAATTTTGTATCTAATAAAAGGCTTATTTTTATATATACAAATAGTATTAACCATTCAAACTAAGCATGCAGTTTGACAAAAGGTAGTTTTTAAGTAATAAAATGTACCTTGTCAATAGATTAAAACATACATGAATTTTTTTTTTACCTTATTTTAATAGACACTGAAAACTTTGGGTTTTCCACTTGACTTCTTACTTGTTTAACCATATCTTGAACAACTTCAGGTTTATTTATTAAACATGCCCCATATCCTTCTGTTATGGCCCATCTTAAAAAAGAAAAAAATGAAAAATGTATATAACAAGAGGGGTTTAGAATGTGTGTGTGTGTGTGTGTGTGTGTGTGTGTGTGTGTTATTCTTGGTATACTTGAAAGCAAGTAGTTACCCCTTTTTGTTGTAATTGTGGAAGTGGAAGATAAGTGTGTGTTATTCTTGGTATACTTGAAAGCAAGTAGTTACCGCTTTTTGTTATAATTGTGGAAGTGGAAGATAAGTTATTTCTTTGACCTACAATTAGAGAACCAATTGTTGCTGGTATGTTTCTGAGACACAATGTAATGTTAAACAAACAAGTTCCAGAATGGATATAAAGTCAGAAAAATATAATTTCCAAATTTCACCAGGCGAGAACAAGTTCTGTATCACTGAAATCAGGTTCCTTAAATTTGATGATTACTGTATGTATACACACACACACATACATACACACAAGCAGATACGTGTACATAGCTAGAATAGAGTAGATAATGAAGTTTTTGAGTTATACCGAATTCTGGCAATAATAATAAGCCTTATTTAGCTCATTTGAATGACTGTATCAATGTGGTTATTTGATTGTATTGTTTTCAAAACTTTGATTTCTCTTTTTTAGCATTATAACATTTGAAATTATGATAGACAACACCTACCACAGTTTCCTATGTACTTCTTACAACACTTAGTTAACTATGCAACTAAATATTATAGTTTTGAAAAAAAAAAGATAGCCATTAAAAAGTTTGCCTTAAAAACCAAAAAGAGGGGAGTGAATTACAACAAAGGGTGTGGAGACCTCCCAAATCATAGAATCACATATCTTAGAACTAAAAAGAATGCATAAAGTGGCATTAAAACATTACTTCCTTTTTTTATATGAAGGAACCTCACTAAAACACTGTCCTCAGGTTCATATGATGGTGCCTTATAACAAGGTCCCTTTGATGTTAGTAACTAAATCTTCATAGCCAGGCCTCCAGAGAAGGATGTATATTATGCCAAATTCAATTAGCAATGTGAAATTAGAAAAGCACCCTAGTATTATATATTGGTCCTTTGGCTCTCAGGAACAATAGGGTCTCAAAATCTTTGAGGCTGGTCTATTAAATTTTTTCTTCTCTACCAGATCACTTCATTTCCAGTTTAGAATATTCATGCTTAACATTTTACTTCCGGACTGTCCAAAATGCGGCATGCTGCTCAGTGTGATTTACGTGGCCTGCCAACAAGCATAGAAATTTACACAAATGCTTTAGTAAAGGAAGCCTAGCTACCGCAGAGCTCTCACTAAAATGGCAAATCAAAATACGCTGTCTGTTGTTTCAAAAAAACCTAATGTTGGACAGCCCTGTTCTACTTCCTATGAATTATTTTCCCTTTGAATTTTGGAAAACTAGAAAGATATTTTACCATGTTCATATAGATTTTCCTAATCTTTTCAGTAAATTCTTCCAACTTCTTTGAGTTTTACCTCTGAGGGCAACCACAGTTAATGTCTATTCCATTCGCATAAGGACAGACTATTCGGGCAGCATCAGATAAAAGTTGTGCATCGTTAGCAGCAAACTGAACAATCAGCGGACAATCACCTGATAAAATGAACATCTCATCGTTAAAATTCAGAAGAAATAACATGGAGTATTAAAAGTAACACCCAGAAATTGCCTATGTCGGGCAAGACAACATTAACTACTTTTGAACTACTAAAACATCTACCCAGATAGGATTACAGTTTTAGACAGAATGAGATGGGAGCCTTCTGAAAGTTTATGAAGGGACGAGAGGATTTGTCTCTTTCCTCATTAAAGTGGTAGAAGCAATGTTTTCTCTCTTTTATGTTCTGAAGGCTAACAGGAACCGTCTCTTAGCAGAAACAGAATGGGAGAATCTAACAGCTCATTTTCTGTGTTTTTTTTTCTGTACACCACTATTCAGAAGGTACTTAACAGAAACTTGTTGACTGCACTTTAATTGTTTTGGTAAAAAATTCTATTAAGAAGAAAAGGAACTAATTTTGCGACAAACTTTTATTGCCATCCTCCTAAACTAATCCAATGGTCCAGTAAGTCAATAAGCATTTATTGTGCCTACCATGTACCAAGCACTGGGGATATAAAGAAAAAACAATTTCTGCTCTCTAAGAACTCAGTTTTATGGGGACAATTATGTACAAATAAGAGATATACAGAATAAACTGGAGATAATCAGAAGATAGGCTTTAGCTTTAAAAAAGATTGGAAAAGGCTTCTCATAGAATGTGAGATTTTAGCTGAGACTTGAAGAAAGCCTGAAGATGCAGAGGAAGAGGAAGAGCACTCCAGGAACAGGGGGATAGCCAATGAAAATGATGGGAGATGGTATGTTCTGGTCAATGAACAGCAAGGAGGTCAGTGTCACTGGGTTGTGGAGCATGTAGAGGGCAGTAAGGTATGAGAAGATGGAAAGGTAAGGAGAGGCCATATAATGAAGGCTTTAAAAAGATAGAGGATTTTATAGTTGATCTTAGAGGCAACAGAGAGTCATTGGAGTCTACTGAATTGGGGGTCAGAGGTGGGGAGCCTGTGACAGTCAGACCTGTGCTAAAACATAGGAAGCTAGATCTGGGAGCTGAGTAGAGGATGGACTAGAGTAGGGAGAGACTGGAGGTAGGAAGACCAACCAAAAGGCTATTACAATAGGGTAGGTGTGAGGTAATGACAATCTGTACCAGGGTGGTAAGTATAAGAGGAGAGAAGGGGGTGTAGACTAGAGGTATTGTAAATGTAAAATTAACAGGATGTGAGAACAGATTAGATAAGAGGGTGTGTGTGTGTGAGAGAGAAGGGACTTGAGGAAACCAGCTAGGCTGTGAGCCTGACTGGGAGGATACTAGTGCCCTCCCATAGTGATAGGGAAGTTAGGAAGAGGGGAAGGCTTAGGGAGAAAGATAATGAGTTCATTATCGGACCTCTGAGTTTAAGAAGTCTATAGGACATACAATTAGAGATATTCCAAAAGCCACTGGAGATAGGATGCTGGAGGTCAGGAAAAGGTTAGGACTAAATGAGTACATCTGAGAATTATGAGCATAGAAATGACAGCTGAATCCATGGGCACTAACATCAACAAACAAAGTCTTTCTTCCTCCATTACCCCTCCTCTCCATCATTAATATTAACATTAAACTAATATCCCTTCCTTATATACGGATCTAGTCAGGCCACCTCTCTGTTCAAAGATATGCTATTGATTTCAAAATGATTACTTAGTTCAAATTCCTCTATATGACATTCAAGGACTTCTACCATCTACTGTCATTCTCTTAAACCCTTCTATAAACTCTATACCAAGTCAAAGGGGATTAATCTCTTTTGAATACAATCCATGCTGTCTTTGCTCCTATTCCCTCTGTCTGGAATCCCCTTCCTCAAACTCTTGGCCTCTTCAATTTCTACCTATTCTGTAGAGGCCAATTCAAATTCTATGAAGCCTGTGGTGATACACCCGGTTGGTTATGCCCTCTACTTGGATACTACTTTAAGGTTTTAAAAACATTTTTCTCGTAACCCCAAGAAGCAGTTGGATCTTTCCTCCTTGGACCTCATGCTGCATACTGTCTTGTACATCCCTCATGTAGTTATCATGTGTTAACTATAGGTATAGCTGTATGTGTTTTACTAAATTTTAGGTTCTGTAAGGACAGGAACCATTGTATCTAAACTTGTATATCTGGGATTACCTTCATACTTAGTACAAAGTAGACACAATGAGTGTCTGTGGAACTGAAATGAACTGTTGAATACAATAAGCTGTGTGGCAAATGAGTATTCTGTGAAGTCTCAGGTTAAAAAGGATGGTTTTTTAAAAACGAAATTCTACAAAACTCGATATACAACAGACTGTGCATACCTTTGTTCGTGGTGAATTCACTATCTCTGGCTTTTATAGATCGGACAAAATCAGCAGCAACTATCATTGGAGTATAACACAGATCACAATTGTATTTCCTCACCAGTGTTCTGAAAGCCAATCTATGAGCAAATGAACATTTTAATCCAATATTTCCAAAGCACTATGATCCAATTTATTTCTAAATGCAACAAAATGTAACGAAGCATAAATTAAGGTAAGAAATATTCGTTGAATCAAATTCAACAAAATGCTACAAAGAACTGAATTATGCTTCTTAATAAATTGTCAATTTAAAAATACCAAGTCAAACTTAAAAAGTGAAATAAAAGAACCAGCCTTGTTTTGTACTTAATAAAATTAAATTTAATAAGTTTTTATTATCTGTCAATCATTGGTAAATGAGTCAACTGCATGTTCTTGTTTAAAAGATTAAGCACTTGTATGTGGGCAACTTGTAAAAATAATTAAAAAGTCTCATAAAAACACACGGATTAGGTTGTGTGCTGGGTGATGTGAACCAATAGCAAACTAATTTTTAATATGGTTATGTTCAGAAGCATTAGTGGGAAGTTTATTAGGTGCCTTTTCAACTATGGCAATGGATAAAAGTGGTTAAATAGATGAGGTTTCCATGCCTTCCGAGAGCCCTTAATGCTTATCTTTTTCATGAAGCCTTACCAGGTTACTGAAGCTAAGTGGTCTCACCCTTTTTTGAACTTCTATAGCATTTAATTATACAATACTTGTATTACCCTATATTCCATGGGCACTGTCTTGTTTCCCAAACAAAACTGTAAATTTCTTCAGGGCAGGGATTGTGTCTCGTAATCTTTTGTATTCCTCACAATAATCTAGTCCAGTTCTGGGTAAATTCTAGGTCCTGATATAAACCTGTTGAATTAAAATAAATTTTTTCATCCTCAAACTTCACAAATAAACTTTGGAAGTCCCCGAGAAAACATAGGTATTTAAAAATTAATGTCTGAAGATAACGGTGATTCTAACAATTGGGAAAAAGTAACAAGAATGTAAATCTTATATCATTTCTGCTTCTCTTAGCAGGTGGAGTCATCTAGATGGTGTCTAGGCAGAGACAGAAAGCATATGTTTTTGTTTGCGGGAAAACAGTTAACCTAATCTGTACTCCCCAGAAAGATATTTTTATTGTATGATGAGCTTTATGTTTCTGCTATCCCCAATCATCCTGCTTTATAACTGTTGATTATCATATGGTAGCTAGAACATTCTTTTCCGGTTGAATACTTTAGACAGGGTCACTTATGATGCCAGTTACGTGAGGGTGAGGGTAGACAATGTTAAATATAATTCCAAAAGGAAAAGGCACAGAAAATGGAAAACACAATAATCATTCACCATACTTACTTTGAGTATCGAACCATAGGAGCACATATTTTTATCAGGTGCCCAGAATGAAACATTTCCAGTGGATCTTTTGTTCTTTCTTGACATTGTGTGTTTTTTGTGTAATCACAACTCATGAATACCAGTTTTTAAAAAAATTCTGAAAAAGATAATCCATTTTCATATAGAAACATCTAGTTCATGTTTATTACAGGCCTACTATAGGAAAGCCATTTTCTTGGGCAATGGGGACTACAGTGACAAAACAGTTTGTGACTTCAATGAGCTCATATTCTACCAGAGGAATATAACAAATAAATTCTAATATTACAAGGGATCTGTGATTTTATTGATGTGGGACAAATGATATAGATCAAAACCCATTCATATCATCTTATGTTGTGCAGTTCTCTTCTATGTCCTTTCCCAATTTGCCTTGGGGCTTCCACCGGACATGTTGTAGGCTTTTCCCATGTTTATCTGAAATCATGTGGATAACATTAAAGCACTCTCATTATCCATCAGTTATCCCTCTTGCATGGAACATATATACACATATAAATAAAGCTTGAATGCCATCAATTGAGTCAAATTTGTTGGCAAATAAGGTTTTTTCTGATCTTCCAAGTGTTAAATGGGATACTACAAATTTGGTTACTGAATGAAACTGTCCATAACGTTTAACATTTTATAAATCGATGCTATCTGTACTAGATACAAATAAGACTTTCTTGTGTTGAACATTTATATTTAATTGGGCAATTATTACAAGTACATTTCTTATTCAAGTTATTGGGAGCTAGGGTCATGGAAAAAATACAGGATGATTTCCTTATTCCAAGTGAATCAAATATTTTTTCCACAATGTTTTATTCACAATGGTATTACTAGATAAACCAAGGAATTTGGTTTTAGCCACTTGTATTTATTCAGTATCTTTTTCAAGCACTTCCTATGTAATGTATTGTGTTATACATTGAAGGAGACAAAATAATAACTGTCATTTATAAAGTCATTTATATTTAAAGTTTGCAATGTGTTTTTGACACATAGCTCCTTCAAGCCCCACAATGACTCTGTGAAGTAGATACTACTATTGTCATCTCCAATTTACAGACGAGGAAACTGAGGGTCAAAAAACTGATTTGCCTCTGGCCACATAACTAGGATGCATTAGTAGCATCATTAGAACCTAAATCTTAAGCCTACCATCTTACCCACTACATTATGACACAGTCTTTGTTCTTTTGGATAAGAGCTCATAATCCAGGAGGTGGACTTACCCACTTTTCCATATTGTCCAGAAGAATAGTATGGAATACTTTGTCAAATGCTGTAAGTAAAATATGTCTGCAGCATTGCCCTGATCTGCCAGTCTAAATCTGCCTCTTTTCAACTCGTAATAACTTTGTAAAACAAAAAAGAGGGGCAGGGAGGTAAGGCAGTGAAGTCAGGCTGGTTAGATCTATTTTTATGAAGCCATTTTGATAACCACATCCTTATCTAGATATTCACTAATTGTCCCTTAAAAAAAAAACAATCTAGAATTTTGCCAAGAATCAAAGTCAAACTTGCTGGTCTGTAGTTTGTAGAATCCACTCTGTTCCCTCTGTTGAAAATGGAGACATTTACTTTATATTTTCCTGTGGCACCTTTTCCTGTTTAAAACTCTCATTTGAAGAACACAGACCATGTTTTGAAGATTCCAGATAGAGTTCACTTGGGCTTAAACTCATCAAGCGGAATTTGGTACTCTCACACTCTCTGCCTGATCATCTTTCATCTTGATAGGCTAGAAGGCTGGGCTTCATCTAACAAGATGCAATTCATATTTAGGTTGTCAGAAACAAGTTTGGGTGTTTTTTTTTGGGGGGCGGGGAATGACAGGATTTATATAGAGCTTTTAAAATTATGAACTTGCCGATATCAGTAAATGTCATGTCCACATATAAAAACAGAAAGAGAATTACATATAAAACCATGAATCCCAGTTATGTGTGACTTTTTAGAAATTCTGGACTCTTCTATGCATTTTATAAATGTTTCATGAATGCTCTTTTCTTTCTTTCTTTTTTAACATCACTATAGCCACTGCCCCTCCCCCCAACACAACAAAAAAGCTCTCCCTGGTAACAAAACATAGGTATGCAACCCATCCACAAATTCTGCAGCTCAGTCTATCATCTCTCTGTTATGATTTTCTGGAGTTGAGGCTGCTCATTGCACTGATCTGAGTTATATCTTTCAAAGAGTAAAATCAATTTCACATGTACAAAAAAGGGGAAGGTCTAGCAAGATAGCAGTTAATATGACAATCCCTTAGAGCAAATGTTCTTAATCTGGGGTCCCAGATCATATATTATTATGCTGAAATACAGTTATCAAAATATTTAAAAACACACACACAGTTCAAAAACCCAAGGTTAAGAACCCTGCACTAAAAAATGGTTTTTAAGTGTGGAGAGTTTTATTGCTGACAGCTATAAAGCTACCTATGGTCTGCAAGGTTGGACAATTGTTACTTGATATGATCTCAAAGCAATCCACTCAGAATAGTTTTGCAGCAGACATCAAGATAATTATCCTCAAAGTCAGGAACCCTTGGCTGAGAAATAATTTTTGAAGGATGCTAGCTAGTTCTCGACTCTTCCTGTTGTAGTGGACCAGGGACTGAGAATAAGATTTGGTACAGCCTTTTTGGCAGGTGATCAAGGAAGTATGTTATCATGGTCCTTGCAAATAGATAGGTAAATACAAGATAATTTGAAGAGAGAGAAAACAATAACATGACTTAGGGCACAGGGAAAGCTTCATGGTATACATAAGCCTTGGAAAAAAGCTAGAGATTTAAAGAAGAGATGAAGAAATTATGTTCCAGCTATGGGAAACATCCAGCGAGAAGAACAGAGGCAGGAACCAACACTGTTAAGCGGGAAGACACTGGCTTTGGAGTCAGAAGACCTGGACTGAAATTCTGCCTTGGTCACAATCCACATGACCTTAAGACAGTCAAAACCTTCCTGGGCCTCAGTTTCCTCGTATGTAAAATGAGAGAGTCTATTGTTTAACAATATATACACATATATAAGTAAATAAAAATGTGTGCAAAGTAAATGTAGGGTAATTTTGGAGATAGGAAGACACTAGCAGATGAGAAGATTAGGAAAAGTCTCTAGGAAGAGCTAGGAAAGAACTAGGAAGAGCAACTTGACTTGAGCTTTGAAGGACGATATTAAGTGGTGGAGATTTCAAGTCCAATTCAAATGCCATCTTTTTCATTAGCATTCCCTAATTCCCTGGGGGCTAGAAGGACTTCAACAAAGTATTTTGCTTTATATTTCTTTCTAAAGCCTTTATCATAGGGTCATAGTTTTTGAGGTTATTTAGCCCAGTCCACTCATTGTACAGATAGGATTCTGTAGCTTTTACCCAGAAGATTATGTGATTCTACACGGAGAAGTTTCTATTAACATTAACACAGATAGATAAAAAGCATCTCTTCATCACTGATCTCTCTCTCCTTGCCAAAACTTCCCATTTTTCTCCTGTACTAAAAATATCTATAAACTAACCAATAGATTTCTCTCAATTCCTATCTAGAGACAGCCTCAGAGTGAAGGATGACTTGCCCAAGATCTCGAACTTTGACTACAAAATCAGTATTTCTTCTGCCACTGAAATAATTATAATAATTAGCATATAACAGCATGATAGGAATTAAATTGGAAATTCTGCACAGACAATGACCATTAATTACGGTAAACTTTGCATCTTCCCCCAACAAGTGATTACTGTGGGAATGAAGTGCTTGGAAACAGACTGAAACTGAAATCTAGCAATTTGGGAACCCAGGGCCTGAAGATGGTGACAACTGATAAGCTGCTCTTTTTTCTTTCTCTGTAGCTAAAGTGAGTGAAATAAGACCTTTTCTGACCTTACCAGTAGTCAGTTCTCTCTCTCTCTCACCTTGAATAAGGATATTGTATTTAGAACGAGAATCTTAGAACAAGCTTTAGCACTTGCTACGTCTATGACCTCAGACAAGTCACTAACGTCTCTGTGCCTCAGTTTCATCTGTATAATGAAGGGGTTGGTCTACATAACCCTGGAAGGTCCCTTCCAGTTCTAGATTTATGACTCTTTGTTGTATCTCCCTAGTAAAGTAGCCCTGAGCTCCATGTAGGCAGAGACTGTTTTTGAGTGTATGTCTCTATCGCCTTGCACATAGTAGGCATTTAATCATTAACTGATGCACAGAATTAAAGTGACTGAATCCTTTTCCTGCGTGCTTATTTCTCTTCTATAAGGAAATAAGGTGAGTAAAGGCAAAGGGTAAGGAGATCCGGTCCAGTGGAAAGGAAACCCAGTATTTAAGACACCTTGGGTGTGGATCCTGGCCGTGATCCTGAGCTAAAAGTTAGTTTTTTCCTCCATAAAATGAAGGGGCGGGGCTCCATGGCCTTTAAGGACCTTGCTAATTCTAAATCTATTATCTTCAGACTCTAGGCTTCCCTTTCCTCACCTGCAAAACGAAGGGCTTTGGACTGGGAGACTTCTAGGTCCCTTCCAGCGCCGCAACTATGATCCTACGATTCTTTGTGCCTCAGTTTCCTCGTTTGTAAAAGGAGATGGGAGAAGGGTGTGTTAGATCAGCGGCACTCAAACTTTTTCATCTCAGGACTCCTTTACACTCTTACTGAGGCCCCTCCAAAGAGCCTGTCTTGATGTGGGTTGTCTCTGTAAGTTAAAAGTCCGAACGTTATTATGAAAACAGTTTTGACTTCACAGATCCCATGAAAGGGTCTCAGGGAACCTCAGATTGAGAACCTCTGGACCAGGAGACACCTAAGGTTTATGGGAGTGTCTGGGCCTCAGTTTCCTCATCTGCCCAGCCGCAGACGACCTCGGGAGACCCTCCCCCACCCCGTCCCTCATCTCCTTACACGAACACTTAAAATTAAAGGTCCCGCCACCCCGGCCGCCCCTCCCCCTCACAGAACCCACGCGACTCACCCCGAGGTCACCAGCACTCGCTCTCCGCAGCCGGGTCAGCGTGGAGAGCCGCACACGCGCACAAAGACCCGGAGAGGCCGAGCCCGAGCTCGCGGGCGCGGGGTTTGTGCGTCACCAGCCTCGGCCGAGGAGGGCCCTGCTGCTTGACGTCATCAGTCCTGCACCTGCCAACATGGAAGGTACCGGTGTTACTGGCCCCGGGGCTGAGGCTCTTGTTTCTGGAGCGGCTGCGGGCGCGGTCCGAGAACTTCTGCAGGACGGTAAGGGAGCGGGACCGGGCCAGGGGTAGGGAGCTCCGCAAGGCCGCTCGGCTTGTCTCTAGGGCTGTCCATCTGACGCTTTACTGTTGCAGAAAGTTTTCCGGGTCCCAGGGTGGTAGGTCTCTCTCCTGTCAGTGCGCCCCTGTCCTGGTCCGGGTGACCTCCCTTCTCTCCTGTCCCCCTGCACTGGTCCTCCTTCCCCTGGGGCTGGGGGACGCCCCCTTGTTCCCACCATCGTGGTTGCCCTAGAGTTCCCATCCCAGCCTCCGAAGCCCAGACAGAGGCGTCTGCCCAGAGAGGAGGCGCTGAATATTACCACGCTAGCCAGCAGGAAGGACGAAGCACCAGGTCCCCGAGAAAGAAGGACGTGGGAGAGGAGCTTGGGTCGGGGAAGAGCCGCCGCTGCCTGGGACAGCTTTCACTCCGTCTGCCGCTACTTCAGGAAGCAATCGATCCCCTGAAATGTTCACTTGGTTTTTCTCCAGTTACTTTTTCTGTCTGATGCATTCATCCGTACACTCCTAAAGAACCTTAAAAAGGGAGATGAAGGAGGGTTGCGTTTGTTTTCTGTGTGGACCATTGTTTACTGAACTGCACCGCTCCCTCTTCTATGATACCTTTTAGCTTTCTTTAGCAGTGGGATTCCTCGAGATCCTTTGGGCTTATCCAAGATCGAGCACTACCTACAGGTGGCCGGGTTTGTGATCTGTTAATGTTAGTTTAGGCTCTAGGTGAAAATAGTTGAAGGTCTGAATCAGGGTTGTTGCAGTGGAAGTTGAGAGGAGGGACTCTGGGAATAGTTTTAGAAAATTAATTTTATTTATTTTTTTAAATTAGTAAGCATTTGTTCCTCCGCCCTCTCCAAATGAACAAAATAAAAAAAAAAACCACTCCTAAAAAGTCAGGCAAAGCACATTCCTACGTTGTCCATCCGTATCCAAAACTGTGTATTTTATTCTGCATCTTGAGTCTATCACCTCTCTGTCACGAGGTGTAGTGAGCCTGCTTCATCTTTAGTTGTCTGTAATTGTACATTATCATTGCATTGATCAGAGTTCTCAATGGTATGAATCGTTCTGGTTCTATTCACTTCACACTGCATCAGTTCATTCAGGTCTTTCCAGTTTTCTTAAAACTAACACTTTTTTCATTTTTATGGCAAAATAGTATTCCATTTCATTCACTTATAAATTAATGGGGAAACAACATTTATGGAGCATTCATTGTGTGCAAAACACAGTGCTAAGCGCTGAGAATACAAATAGAAAAGTAAGACAACTTCTGCTGTTATATGTTATTATATATGCCATTATGTGTTTAACTATTCCTCAATAGATGGGCACCTCCTTAATTTCTAGTTTGTTTGGTTGTTTTTTTTTCTTTAACTACTACAGAAATAACTATAAATATTTCTAGTACACATAATTTCCTTTCCTCTTTCCTTGATCTCTTTGGGGGTATATGCCTACTACTAGTGGTATCTGGTCAAAGGGTATGCACAGTTTAGTATTTTTTTAAGCATAGTTTTAAATTACTTTGTGGAACAATTTACTGACTTTTGGGGCATAGATACCAATGCACAGCTCAACTGACAGTGCATTAGTATCCTTGTTTTTGGCTATGGGGAATCATAAGGTGGCAAGAGCTGGGTCTCCTTGCAATAATTTTTCCTGAAAGGGAATACAGGGGGATAGGTTTGAAATCTCTTTAATAGTTGTATGCCGATTGAAAGTAAGAGTGAAGAGAAATAGTTAGATGACACCTAGATAGACCATTAGTAAATGCAAAACATTAAGGAATAAACTATTTCAGGCTACTGAAAAATCTTTTCTTATATAATTATTCTCAGTAAACATGGAAGATATGAAACCTTTTTCAAATCCATCTTATGGCACCAACTAGAACCAAACAAAAAATTAAAAGGGGAAATCGTGGAATATTTGGGAGGAATCAAACTTCTTATTTCTCCCCTCCTATCAGCCTTTACCATCAGACTGACCTGCTTCCTTATGCAGAACACATCCTACTCATTCCCACCTCTTTCTCTTTGCTTATACTATTCAATTTAACAAATATTTTTTAAGCTTCAATTACACTTGCCATTTCATGCCATCCTCCTTCCTTGGAACTAGGCATGTTGCCCTCCCACCCTGACCCCCCCCCCCATCTATCCAAGTAAAACGTAAACCTTTGGAAGACAAAGAGCTTTGTACATAGCATGTACTTAATAAAGTATGTTTAATTGATTTGAATCTAATTCTAGGGAGGTAGTGTGGTAGAGAGAAAACATTGCTGGATTTGCAGTAGGAAAAACAAGATTGAAATTCCCAGCCCTGACTTACCTGTGTGACTATGGGCAAATTACATGATCTCTTTGGGCCTCAATTTCCTTATCTGCAAAATGAAGATATTGGGACTAGATAACCTTTAAGTGGACCCTCTTCTCCTTCTATACTGTTTCATTTGGTGATCTCCTCAGGTTCCATAGTTTCAATTATTATCTCTACACTTAGGATTCTCAGATTTCCTTTTCCAGCCCCAACCTCTTTTCCGACCTCCAGTTTCACATCTCCAGTTGCCTTTTAGACATCTTGAATTGGATGTCCTGCAGGCATTTTAAACTTGTTATTTTTCTTCCCATATCTTCTCCTCTTCCTAACTTCTCTGTTGTTTAGAGAGTACCACCATTTTCTTGGTCATCTCCATATCCAGTTAGTGGTCAAATCCTATTGTTTCCATCTTCATATAAGCAAGTTGCTTCTTTCTTCAGACACTGCCTCCACCCTGGTACAGGCTCTTATCACCTCCTGTCTAGACTATTGCATTAGCCTTCTGGTTGATCTCCTTACCTCAGGTCTTTTCCCACTCCAACACATCCTCCTTTCAGCTGTCAAATTGATCTTCCTAAAACACAGGTTTGATCATATCACCACTTTATTCACTAAACTCCAGTGGGTCCCTGTTACTTCTAGAATCAAATGTATAATCCCCTGACTTTCAGAGCTATATGTGGCCCCTTCCTATCTTTCCAATCTTCTTATACCTTACTCATCTCCAAGTACTTTGGGCTCTAGTAACACTGACCTTCTTGCTGCTCCTCAAACACAGCATTCTATCTTCCAACTCTGACCATTTTTGCTGGCTATACCCCATGCCTGAAATGCTCTCCCTCCTCATATCCCCTCCTAGTTTCCCTGGCTTCCTTCAAAGGTCAGCTAAGTCCTACTTTTTGCAAGAAGACTCACTTTCTTGCTTCTACATAACTGTTTGCATGTTTGTATGCTCTTCTGTTAGACTTCCTGCTCGTGAGCCCTCCCTTTTTATCCCTGGTGCTAATCACTGTGCCTGCCTCTTAAATACTGGTTGACTGACTGACTCTTCAGTTATCTGACAGCTCTAAAATCTGTGGTATTACAATTAAGATATCAATGGCTATATGAATGTGGAATGCTACAGATCTGTGGCATTGACCTTATTCTGGAAAGCATTTTTCTCACTGATTACATGAAAGTGTAGATGACTTACTTATCAAATTTTTGGATAGTGCAAAGTAAGGAAGGATTGCTAATGTGTTAAATAACAGAACTGGAATTAAAAAAGATATTGACAAAAACAATCTTGAACATTACCCTCCCTGCTTTCTCCTTTTCAGTCATCAGTAAACATTTATTAAGCATCTCCAAAAATGCTAAGGACTGGGGATACAAAAAAAAAAAAATAAAAGACAGTCTTTGCCCTCAAGAAGCTTACAATCTGATGAAGTGAAACAAGCAAACAAATAGGGACAAGCAAGCTGTATATAGGATAAATAGGAAATAATTAAGACAGAAAGGGCTAGGTAAGAGTTGAGACAAAAGATGTCTCAATTTACAATCACAAAGATATCAGTCTGGGAGAGAAAGGCCCTCAGAGTCTTTTCTGAGCCAGAGGAGGAGCAGGAAAAAGTAGAAAAACCTAAAAAGAAAGAGAGTCAAGGAGGAGAGGGTAATTAACAGTTTCAGAAGCTTCAGAGAGGTTAAGGAGAGTGAGGATTGAGAAAAACCCATTGAATTGGGTAATTAAGAGGTTATTGGTAACTTTGGAGAGAGCAATTTTGGTGAAGAGGTTAGAAGCTGAATTGTAAGGGGTTAAGAAGATCATGAGATGTAAGCAGAGGCACCGGTTGTAGAGTGCCTTTTCAAAGTTAGCCACAAAGGGCAGAAGAGTTACAGGATGATAGTGGGAATAGAAGGATCAAATGAGGGTTTTTTCCAAGATGAGGGAGACATGGGCATGTTTCTAGGCAGTAGGGAAAGAGCCAGTAGACAGGGAGAGATTGAAAATAAATGAAATACTGGGAATAACAATGGGGGCAATCTGCTGGAAGAGATGACATGAAATGTGATCTCTTGAGCAGGTTAGAGAGATTAGCTTTGGTAAGGAGTGAGGCATCTCACCATGCCTATGGATATGCTTAATTTTTTTATATCTTATGGAAACCTTCCATTCATCTTGTCAGTCTCTTATACAAGTAACATCTTATTTCTCCATTTGCATTTGTTTTCTCCACTTTTTAATTCATCTTTCCTTGAGATTTGGCTTCCATGCACATGTTCTACTGTAATAGCTGTGTCCAAGGTTGTAGATAAGTTCTTTTTTCACTAATCTGAGCATGGCCTCTCTTTGCTATTCAGCATTGTGAATTGCCACCTCCATCTGGATTCTCTTTTGTTTCTTTTTTTTTTTAAAGTTAATTTATTTATTTTTAGTTTTCAACATTCACTTCCATAAGTTTTAAATTTTCTCCCCTTTCCTCCCCTCCCCAAGATGGCATGTAATCTGATATAGGCTTTACATATAGATACTTATTAAATGTATTTTCATGTTAGTCATGTTGTATAAAAGAATTAGAACGAATGGGAGGAACCATGAGAAGGAAAAAAAACAAAACAATGAACAACAAAAAATAACAAAAAAATGAAAATAGTCTGCTTCGCTCTGCATTCGGAATCTGCATTCGGCTTTTTTTCTGGATATGGATGGCATTTTCCATCATGACTCCTTTGGAATTGTTTTAGGACCTTGTATTGCTGAGAAGGGTTAATGCCATCAAAGTCAGTCATCGCATACTGTGACTGTTACTGTGTGCAATTTTCTCCTGGTTCTGCTCACTTCATTCAGCATCAGTTCATATAAATCTTTCCAGATTTTTCTCAAGTGTGCATGTTCATCATTTTTTGTAGCACGATAGTATTCCATTACATTTGTATACCACAACTTGTTCAGCCATTCCTCGGTTGATGGGCATCCCCTCAATTTCCAGTTCTTGGCCACCACAAAAAGAGCTGCTATAAATATTTTTATATGTGTGGATCCTTTTCCCATTTTTATAGCCCTTTGGGCATTGTTCCAAATTGTTCTCCAGAATGGTTGGATCAGCTTACAACTCCACCAACAATGAATTAGTGTTCCAACTTTCCTACATCTTCACCAGCACTTATCATTTTCCTGTTTTGTTACATTAGCCAATCTGATAGGTGTGATGTGGTACCTCAGAGTTGTTTTGATTTTCAGCTCTCTAATCAATAGTGATTTAAAGCATTTTTTCGTTTGACTATAGATAGCTTTAATTTCTCCTTTGGTTTCTTAATGATATACTCAGGACCCAGAAGGCTCTGGAGGAGAAAGTGAGACAGGTGACTTTGCACAGCCCTCCCTCACTCAAATCAAAGTCAATTGCAAGTCATGTCATCATCTCCCCCATGTCATGGTCCTCTTCAAGAATGATGGACAAACCACACACAGCCAGTATACTCTAAATGTTTTACTGTGTCTCTGACTGTTCTTTCCTATTTCCTTTGCTAGCTCTTCATACTTGCAAGCCATACACTTGAATAACCCCTAAATTTCTGTGCTTGTCTCTCTTTATACTCTCTTATAGTCTTTTTATCTTCTCCTGTGGCTTTAGTTATAATCTTTATGCAGATGACTCCAAAATCTGTATCTTACCTCCTCACCCTCAATTACCCCCCCAGACTTTTCCTAACTAATTGTTGAAGATCTCCACTTGAATGTATTGCTGGCAATTCAGATTCAGCTTGCCTAAACTGCACTAACTCATCATCTTCCCCAAACCTGTTCCTCCCAGTATTTTCCATTGATGGTGACACCATCTTTTTGGTTATCAAGTCAAGTCAATAAGCAGTTCTTCTGTTCCTACTAAGTACCAGGCATGATGCTAAGTGCTAGGCATATAAAGAAAGGCAAAGAAACAGATCTACTTTATGGGAGCTCACAGCCTAATAAATAGAGGAATAGAGCTTACAAAAAGTTATGTAGAAACAGCCTTGGAGGCCTTTTTGTCTATTCCTTCCTTACCTTACATCAGTAGTGTCAAACTCAAATAGAAATAGGGGGCCACTAAACTGTACATAAGAATTCCTTTGATATGCAAATTCACTTACAAAGCAACACATATTTATATATTTCTTTTTTTATTAATACATCACCACATTAAAATCAGATAGAAACTACATTTTAATCTGGTTTGGGATATACTTCAGATTGTTATGAGCTGCGTGGTCCATAGGTTGTGTGTTTGACGCTTTTGCCCCATTCATCAGATTCTCAGTTTCACTACTGTTTTCATCTGTTTATTTCTCTCAACTCCACTAACTCTTATTTAGGAGCCTCATCTTTTCTTGACAAAAGTATTATACCTTCCTGACTGGTCTTCCTGTCCTTAGTTGATCCCCTTTTCAATTCTAAGTAGTCTGTCCATTGAAACACCCTGACCATATCATTCTGCTCCTCAAAATTCTTCTGTAGCTCCCTACTCCCCATAGAATTAATTTAAAGCCTTCATCCCTGGCCTTCAAAGCTCTTTATAATCTGACTGTAGCCTACCTTTGAGCTTCTCTTATACTCCTTCCTTTGACATACTCAGGGTTTTAGCCAAACTGAGCCCCATTCAACTAAATTCCATGCTGCATTCTTGTCCTGCTTTTGTTCACGCCCTGATACTTGGTATGGGCTCCCTCTGTCCCTTCCCTAGGGTCCAACCCATGCTACCTCTGAATCAGGTGTTATAAGACCGTTCCTAACCTTTCTCTCCTCCATGAGTAAAAAGTGATGTCATATCACTCTGCTTAGGACCATTCTCTGCACAAATTTTGTGTACCTGTTTACTATTTATTTCTGTACCTCTTTCCCCCATTAGATGGTAAACTCTTTGCCAAGAGAACCTATGTTGACTCATATTCTAGTATCCCTGGTGCTTGGCATATTGCCTAGCACACACAGTAGGCACTTAATTGATTATGGAATGACCTTGAAGCACCATACTTGGGTTTTTAAAAATCAACTGTACAACCACAGGATTGGGTAGTTGTAGCTTGATGTGAAATGTTCTTAGTATCTAAGGCTCTTCTTAGTGGACTGCAATCTTAGTCCATAATATGTTATAGCATCCAAAGTAGGTAATGTTATCTTAAGCTGCATTGATTAAAATAAGTGTCCAGAAGAAGGGTGGTTATCCTCATGCTATGCCTGCCTTGGTTGTGCCACATCTAGATTATTATGTTTGGTTCTGGACAGTGCCTTTTGAAAAGTACTGGGGATGGTTATCAGAAGAGGGTGATCAGGATAATAAGAGGACTTGAAAACTAATCATATGAAAATCATTTGAGGAAATTGGGGATGTCGGGATAAAAATTAGCTTGGGACAGGATAGCTATCTTCAAGTATTTGAAGGGCTATCATTTGGAAATAGACTTGTTTTACTTGTCAGTGGAAGGCAGCACCGTGGCCAGTGAACAGCTGTCACAGAGGCCCAATGTAAGGGAAAACTTCTGAACAATTGAATTTGAGTTATTTCCATCATGGTTTGGACTAGATGACTGCTGAGGGTCCATTTATCACAGAATATATGATTCTCTGATCTAAATTTTCATATATATTAACTAATTATATTATTAACTGTCATTAATTTCTTTTTTTTGTGTGTTTGTTTTTTTGGTTATTGTTGTTGTTTGGCAGGGGGGAAGGCAGGGCAATTGGGGTTAAGTGAACTGCCCAAGGTCCCACAGCTAGTAAGTGTGTGAAGTGTCTGAAGCCTGATTTGAACTCAGGTTCTCCTGACTCTAGGGCCGGTGTTCTACTCACTGTGCCACCTAGCTGCCCTGACTGTCATTAATTTCACTTTTTTACTGTAAAGACATTCTTTTGCTCCATTTCAGTTAAGAAAAACCTGTCTATTAGTATGGGAAGAAGCTCTTGAATATGAGTGCTTAGCACATTCCCTGGCACAAAGTAAGTTCTTAATAAATGCTTGTTGACTGACTCTAGTCAGTGAAGAAATCGACCATGGACAGCACCTATTATATTGGCCCTAAGGATATAAAGACAAAAATGAGATAGTCCCTGCCCTCAAGAAACTTACCTTGGGGGGGGGGGGGAGAGGCAGGGAGAAGCACTGTATATACCAATTAAATAAATGCAAACATATATATACATACATACCCATACACACATATATACACACACATATATACGTATATGTATGCACATACATAATAAAAAATAATTATGAGGAAGGGAAACTAACAACTCTGGGAATCAGGAAAAGCCACTCATAAGAGGTAACATTTATATTGAACCTTAAAGGGCCAAGGGAGTTTCAGGAGATGGAGGTGAGGAGCAAGAGCATCCCAGGCATGGAGACTGGCTAGGCAAAGGCCCAGAAGTGACAGATGAAATGTTAGGTGGGGAGAATAGCAAGTAAGTCAGTACGGTATGGCCAGAAGATAGCGTGTGCTTCTTGAGCCAGAGTAAGGTTCAGTTAGCCTTGAAAGATAGTTTGGAGCTATATTGTGAAGGGCATTAAATGCCAAAGTGAGAAATTTGTATTTTATTTTAGAGACATTAAAAAAAATCATGGAAGCTTCTTGAACAGGGGACTGACATTGTTCGTCAGCTTTAGGAATAATTCTTTGGCAACTGTGTGCAGCATAAATTGCAAAGGATAGGAGCTGAATTCAGTAAGACTGGGTAAGAGGCTGTTGCAGTAATCTAGGTGAGAGGTGATATAGGCTGAAACTAGGGTTTTGGTAGTTTGAGTGGAAATTAAGGAATGGATACAAGAGATCCATTGGATGGAAATAAAATCAACAAGACTTCCCCGATTCGATATGTGTTGGGAGAGAGTATGGAATCAAGGATCGTTCCTAGGTTGTGAACGTTATGGTGGGGCCCACAACAGAAATGGGCAGATTAGGAGGAGGGATAAATTTAAGGTGAAAGATAATGAATTCTTTTTTGTCCGTGAAGAGTTTGAGACGCTCAGCAGGCAGTTGGAGTTGTAGTCTAGACAGACCTCAGGAGACAGGTGAGCGCTGGATCAGTAGTTTGAGGATTCTTTTGTAAAAGGATGATATTCGAACCCATGGGAGTCGATGAGATTCTCTAGAGAGTATGGAGAGGTTCCAAGATAGAGCCCTGAGGAACACTGACCCAGAATAGATGGGACGTCAGTGGTGATCCAGCAAAAGAGACTGAGAAGGATCAGTTTAACAGGTTGTAGAATAAAACCAGAGAAAGGCATTCTCATAAAACCTCAGGATGAGAAAATACCCAGAAGGAGGGAATGGTCAACAGTGTTTAACGCTATAGAGAGGTCAAGAAGCGTGAAGGATGAGAAAAGGCCATTAGAGTCAGCAACTAAGATATCATTGGTAACTTTGCAGAGAGAGTAGTTTCTGTCAAGTGATGGAGTTGGAAGCTGGATTGCAAGAGTTTGAATTGAGAACAAGAGGTAAGAAGACAGAGGCAACAGTTTTTTGCTTTTTTGTTTTGTTTTGTTTTTCCCCTAGGAGTTTGGAAAAGGGAGAAGGGATATAGGATGTATGGTAAGGTCAAGTAAAGATGTTTGGTTTGTTGTTGTTTTTTTTTTGGTAAGGTTTGGGGAAATCTGGGTATATATTTATTTATCAAGAAAGGAGCCAATAGCTAAGGAGGTATTTAAAAATTAAGGAGAGAAGGAATGTTTAAAAGGACAAGTTTTTAGAAAAATGGGGAGGGAACAGGATAAGCATAAGTAGATAGGATGTTACTGGTAAGGAGAGTATACATTGAGAAACACTAGAGCTTGCAGCCACATGAAGGCATGGGACCTGGTCACAGTTCTGGAGCTAAGAGGAATGCTAGTATTTGCTGTTACAGAGGAGCAGGGGCCTTTCCTATCAGAATGTGACCATACCTCTCCTCAGATCCCACTACCTTGGAAGCACTGAAAACTTCTAGACCCCTCAGAAGTAGCTCTGAAAACAGTAGCATGAAAAAGCCTGAAGCTTGGAACAGTGCCTCACCACTCCCAGGGTGAACAGAGCCCAACTTTATCTTAAAGTTCCAAGTCAAGAAATAAGCTACAAAAATGAGCAAACAGCAAAAAAGAACTTGACCATAAAAAGCTAGTATGTGGCAGGAAAGACTAACACATAAACTCAGAAGAAGACAACAATGTAAAAACTTCTCAAGATCTCAAATAAAAATGGACCATGTACCAAAGACCAATAGAAATTCCAGAAAGAGTTGAAGAAAGAGATAAGAGTGGTAAAGGGGTAATTGGGAATATAAATGAGAGTGATGTGGGAAAATTATGATAAAAGAATTAACAGCTTGGTAAAATAGGCACAAAAAAGTATTCAAGACGGTAACTATTTCAAAAACAGAATTGGCTTCATGGTAAAAAAAATCACTGAAGACAAGAACTCTTTGAAAAGCAGAATAGGCCAAATGAAAAAGGAGGTACAAAAATTTACTGAAGAAAAGAACTCCTTAAAAAGCAGAGTTTGCCAAGTGGAAAAGGGGATATAAAAACTCACTGAAGAAAATAATTCCTTAAAAATTAGAATTGGGCAAGTGGAAGCTAATGACTCCATGGGACATCAAGAAACAATAAAGTCAAAAGAATGAAAAAATAGAAGAAAATGTAAAATATCTCATTGGAAAGCAACCTACTTGGAAAACAGAGTGAGGAGAGGTAATTTAAAATTATTGGACTACCTGAAAGCCATGATCAAAATAAGAGCCTGGATGTCATATTTCAAGAAATTATCAAGGAAAACTGCCCCAATATCTTAGATCCAGAGGGTAAAATAGAAATTGAAAGAATCTACCAATCATCTCCTGAGATCCCAAAATGAAACCTCCCTGGAATATTATAGCCAAATTCCAGAGTTTCCAGCTCAAGGAAGAAAACATTGCAAGCAGCCAGAAAGAAACAATTCATATATTGTGGAGCCACCCTCAAGATCACACAAGACTTAGCTTCCAAATTGAAGGAGGGGGGACTTGGAATGTGATATTATGGAAAGCAAAGGAGCCAGGATTGCAACTAAGAATCACTTACCAAGTAAAGTAAGTGTAAACCTTCAGGGGAAAAAAATGGATATTTACTGAAGTAGAGAACTTTCAAGTATTCCTGATGAAAAGACCAGAGCAGAATAGAAAATTTGATATTCAAACAGAAGACTCAAGAGAAGCATAAAAAGGTAAACATTAGAGTAATCATAAGAGACTCACTAAAGTTGCACTATTTACATACCTTATGGAAAGATGATACATGTAACTCCTAAGAACATTAACATTATTAATAGGGCAGTTAGAAGGACATGGACATGGACAGAGAGGCAGCTAGGTAGTGTAGTAGATGGAGTGTTGAGCGTGGAATCAGGATGACTCGTGTTCCTGAGTTCAAATCTGGCCTAAACACTTACTAGCTGTGTGACCCTGGGCAAGTCATTTAACCCTATTTGTCCCACTTTCTTCATCTATAAAATGAGCTGGAGAAGGGGATGGCAAACCATTCCAGTATCTTTGCCAAGAAAACCTCCAATGGGGTCATGACTGAAAAACAGCTGAATAACATGTAGACAGAGGGAATGGGTGTGAGTAAAGATTATGTTGGGAAGATCTCTTAAAAAAATGAAAGAGTGAAAAAGAGGGATGCGCTGGTAGAAGGGGGAAGGGAGAGATAGAATGGGAAACATTTTCTCACATAAAAGAGGTTTGCAAAGAAGAACTTTTATGGTGGAGGGGATAATAGATGGTGGCTGGCAATGCTTGAACCTTACTGTTGTTGGAATTGGTCACTCTCGATTAGAGAAATACAAATTAAAACAACTCTGAGGTACTGCCTCACATCTGTCAGAAATGACAAATGCCGGAAGGAATGAGAGAAGATAGGTACACCAATAAGCTATTGGTGGAGTTGTGAGCTGGTCCAATCTCTCTGGAGAACAATTTGGAACTATACCCAAAGTCTATAAAGCTGTGAATACCCTTTGACCTAAGAATAGCACTACCAAGTCTGTACCCCAAAAAGAACAAAGAAAAAGGAAAAGGACCTATTTGTAAAAAAATTATATATGTGTGTGTATGTGTATGTATGTATGTATATATATATATATGTGTGTATATATATAAAAGCTCTTTTTGTGGTGGCAGAGAATTGGAAATTGAGGGATTGCGCATCAATTGGGGAATAGCTAAACAAGTTATGGCATCTGATTGTGGTGGAATACTATTGAGCTGTAAGAATCGATGAGGGGGTTGGTCTTAGGAAAAAAATATGGCAAAACCTTTATGAACTGATGCAAAGTAAAGTAAGAAAAACTGGGAGATCATTGTTTACAGTAAGGGCAATGTTCTAATGATGATTGACTATGAAAGACTTGACTACCCTGATCCAAGTGATCCAAGATAATTCCAAAGGCTTCAGGATGAAAAAATACTATCTACCTCCTGAGAGAGATCTGATGAACTCTGAGTACAAATTGAAGTGTACTTTTCTCACTTTCTTTATTTTTCTTTCTTTTTGGTGACATGGCTAATAGGAAATATGTTTTGCATGATTTCATATATATAATTGATATCATTTTGCTTACCTTCGCAGTGAGTGGGGGAGGAGTGGGAGGGAGGGAGAGAATCTGCATGAATTTCTTCTTCCAGCCTTTTAATGCTTTCTCTTTGTATCTTCAGAATCATTCTTAAGAACTTCTTATTCTGCTCGGAATGACTTTTCTTATAAAATTTTAATCTCTGTACTCCTGTCATTCTCCTAAATTCTTTGAAATATGCTCTGCAGAATGTTGGATACCAGACTGTTTGCAATTTTTAAATTCTCTTTCACAAACTGTAAGGTAGAATAATCATGTCCCCCCATGGTTTCCATCCTTTCCACTGCTGCCAAAATGTCATCTATCCATATCACTCCCCTAGACAATAAATTCCAGAGGCTCCTCATTGCCTCTAGGACAAAATATAAATTTCTCTGTTTGACTTATAAAGTCTTTCTTAGCCTGGCTTCAACCTGTCTTTTCAAGACAGGTTTTTTACATGACTTATTTTACATGACTTTCATTCCCGAATGCTACAGTCTAACCAACTGTTCTTGAGTATTCAAGGCAGCAGTAAGGCACTCAGAGAGAAAGACAGGAGGCAGCATATACCAGGCAAGTTAAATGACCACCCCAACCATATTGACTATCATCTCCCTTCAGACATAGACAAAAACAGCCCAAATCCTTGAACTCAAGAACTTTGGGAGTGACACTGTCCCCCAAACCTACTTCCAGCCCAGCCCTTGCAGCCAAAATGGGATCATTGTGGAGAAAGGACCCACTTCCTCATAACCATCAGCAGCATCTGCTCATCACCATCAATGGGTAGATGAGCTTAAGAGTTCTGGGAGTGGCAGTGCCCCAATAACACTGGTTCTGCTTCAGCCCTGTCCTCATAGTCACCATGCTGGGAATTAACTTCTGTGGAGAGGAGACCAGCTATGTCACTAATTGCCAACAAGTTGCTATCTACAGGGCAAGTAAGCTAGACTAGCTGAAGCAGGAAGGCACCCTGAGAGAGACAGGAAGTGCAACATGTGCCCAGCAAGTTAAAAGAGGAGGAGTGGTGAGTGATGGTGGCAGAGGGAGGGTTAGGAAGTGGCAGTGGGAAGTAAAGAGTATGGTTACCTCCCCTTGAGGACCAATGAGACATTAGAGAAGGTGCAAGCAACTTGCTTTTATAATTTGCATCAGGAATTTATCAGCCATTTTTCTAGCTGTCTTAGAAATTCATACTATTTCCCACAATGAAAATATCACTTCTATTTTCCATCCATTTAATTGAACTTAGATGTTCTCTAATGTGCCTCCGTTCTTCAGTTCATACTTTCATAAAAATGTGTATATACCTTATTATCATACATTGTTATTTCTGTTTTCTTTCGGCTATGCCTTATTGGTAGAAACTTATTTTTTCTTACCTTTATCATATGACTGTCATGAGCCCCATCTTGCACAGTCTTGGTAGATGACAACTAATATTTGCTTCCATTTGTTAAAATTTCGAGTTCACTTTATTACTCATGTTTTGTGTATTCATGTATAGACTACTGGGGCCCTAAGTATTCTCCTTATTGTTTTTTCATGGGCATGGAAGGACTCCCCCACTCCTTTTTTAAAAAGATTAATGTCTATATAGTAATTGCCTTATAATTAATGCCTTCCTTACTGAAGGTTTAGTAATGAAGTAATAATTTTGTTTATCTTTTATTTTGTATTTTTAATGAGCCTTTTTCATTTTCCTTTCAGAATGTTATTTTGACTTTTTAAGTGAAGATTTTGATGTAAAGACCTATACTTCTCAATCTATTCACCAAGCTGTAATAGCTGAACAACTAGCAAAACTTGCACAAGGAATAAGTCAGTTGGATAAAGAACTACACTTACAGGTAAAACTTTTTTTTTTTAAAGAATAGATAGTCTTAATGTAACAAAGTTGTGTTATTATAAGATGTGTGTGTGTATGTGTGTGTGTACACACGTAATACATATATAATTATATGTTACATGTAGTATGTATGTATTTCTGTGAATAAATATCTTAATTTTCCAAGGTAAAATTATAGTTAAATCAAATATTTGTAAGTTGAATACTTTAAAAAACTTTAATGGAACTGAACAATTTTAAAGACCTGTCTGGTGAATCTTTTTTACTGAGTGAAAACCTGCACCTAGTCTCTTTTGTGAGGTGGCAGGTCAAGAAAAAAAAGGCTGCCTTAACCCCTACAACTTTCCTACATTCCCTTAACTGTGCTTCATACATTCTAATCATGTGACACACACAAAGCACAAGGAAAAAATTAGAAAGGAGGAACATAGGGTATTGGGGTAAGGAAGATTTTTCAATAGGAGTTGGGTTTTGAGACATCATACCATAAAAGTCCAATTATAAACATTGTTTTCGGACAGTAATTGAATCTTCAAAAATGAAATCAGACATGAATAAAAAAGATATAGCCATGCAATATGATGTTAGAAACTGGGTAAAAGCTTAGAACATATCAGTTACTGAATATACTACCTTTAAAATGTTTATTAGGATATGTCAAGGGTATGAGAGGCCATGAGAAGGTAACAGGGAAATTTTCTGAAATTCTGTGTCATGCTACCTCTTCAATTTCACACATTTAATTGAAAGATATAAAGTATTCAAGGTTCCACTGTGTTTATTATTTGTTGATTATAAAGAAGTACCTGATTTTATACAGAAAATGCTGCTTTAAAGACTCTCCTTCAAAATGATGTCTCCCATGATGATGTCAGATTTCTGCAGGATTCTTTGAAGGATATAAACATAGAGCTTGGTTCAGTTCTCTTTTGTTTATTAATGTCAAGCAAATAACCAGGAAAAATATGGTCAACCGATTCTTTTATGTGTATTATGTTTTAACTATGAGGAATGAGTATCCCTAACCATTTTAAGAACTTTTGTTAGTGAATTTTTGTAAGGTTTGCTCCAAAGCCTTTAATTTCTTTGACGCCATTAGAAAACATATCTGCAAATATAATGCCAACCCGCACTCTCCTTCAAGTTTTCTCAAATTTTGACAACAGAATTTCAGATGTAAAATTCAAAATCACATCCTTTATCATTAGAATGAGATTGAAAGTTCAGTATTGAAATCTCTTCAGTTCTAACGTTTCATGTTCTGACTAATATCCTGATTTGTAGGTTGATGAGCAAGGAGATAGAAAAACTACCACAAGTTGCCAACTAATTACTTCCTCAGGGTTAGTTTAATAGTTGTATAATGAAGCCACGCTGTCTTCAGGTAGCCATTTTGTTCTGCAGTAGTATTTTGACATACCTAATTATCATGTAATCTACAAAAAAAATTTGTTTTATATTCATGTCAGCTCATACTTTTTTAAAATTTTTTAAATATAATATATTTAGTTTTCAGCATTGATTTTCACAGGAGTTTGAATTACAAATTTTCCCCCCATTTCTACCCTCCCCCCCACTCCAAGATGGCATATATTCTGGTTGTCCTGTTCCCCAGTCAG
>CM053623.1:118808544-118825615 GCA_028646595.1 Phalanger gymnotis
TCCTCCTTCTTTCCTGTGGGGTAAGATACCCAATTGAGTATGTATGATATTCCCTCTTCAGGTCAAATCTGATGAGGGCAAGATTCACTCATTCACCCTCACCTGCCTTCTCTTCTCTTCCTACAGAACTAAGATTTATCATTTGAAGACAACTACTTGGAGGGAGGGCAAATACTTGAAAAAATCAGCCCACGCTGGGCTCCCCTCTGCTCCCAGCTCCGTGCGGGATAGAGCCCTGCTTCCCTATGCTATTTTGTGGGTTCTGCAGTTCTAGAATTGGTTCAGAGCCAATTTTTGTAGGTTTTTGGAGGGACTTGGCGGGGAGCTCACGCTAGTCCCTGCTTTCCAGCTGCCATCTTGGCTTCACCTCCCCCAGCTCATACTTTTAATAATCTAGTATGACTGAATTTTCCAACTACTGAGAACTTGGTTTTTAGCATATGCCCCACTGAAACAAGTATTCTGTCCTCACTCTTCTTAAAATCCAGGACACTTTAATTTGTCCATGCTGTGGAAAACTTTTTCAAGAATTAACAAGACTGACCAGTGTTGATATTATTGTTTTAAAAAATAGGGCATGATCTTTTTATTTTTCCAGAAAAAACGTATAGACTTGTTTGCTACCATCATGGTTTGCTTATGTCATTTAAAAAAAAATTAACCTTCAGGCAGCACTTCAGTTATTTCCATTTTTCTTTTCTTTTCAGCCGTAGGTCTTCTGATCTTTTCATTGAAAACAGCTGTTTTCAGGCAAGGAGATAGGAAATATAATATAAAATATAATGTTAATATATAATGTTGTATATGATATATAATGTTGTATAATACAAAGATGTTAATATTATACATTAAATATATTTATAGTTACATATTTATAATATATAATGAAATATATAATACAATATGTAATATGTAACTGTATATTAAATATATTAACATTATACAATATGTAAATAAATATAAAATGTTAGTTTGCAGTATAATTTATTTGAATTAGCATGCTATTTGTTCTCAGTAGTTGTGTTTGATTTTGTACTTCTGGAAAATGTGATGATTAATTCAGTAACCATTTAAGTTCTTACCTTGTGCCAGGTACTGTGCTAAGTACTAGGGATAGAGGTAAAAACCAGACTCTCCTTATCCTTAAGAAACTTCTTTTCTATTAGAGGAAACAATGTGCACATGTAGATAGACATTTCTTTCTGTGCCTGGATGTCACATTAGACAGGTGAATCCTTATCGTACCAGTCCATCAAAATTGCCTCTTTCTTGCCCTTTTCAAGTCATACATAAAATCTTAGCATGTTAGAGATGAAAATGGCCTTCAGGATTATCTTGCTTAAATATCTCATTTTATAGATGAGATAACTGACATTCTGAAAAGTTAAATGACCAGTTTGAGGTCTTCCGACTCGATAGTCCCAGAAGTGGAACTAGCAAAAGATGAAATCATAGATAAATATTCAAAGAGCTGGCTGGGACTCAGAGATTACCTAGAGCTAGGACTTGAGATTGTTTTTTGATGACTGATCCAGAGTTTCTACCTTGTGTGCCATTTCCCTTTTCTCTGCTTTTTTTCTTTTCTCCTTAGGTTTTTTTGCCCTTTTGGAATGCTGGTATTTTGTGATATGTGACTTTTAATAGCTATCACCAGCCATGGAGAATTTTTCTTTTTCTTTGCTTTTTCTGGTTATTGAGCTGACCAGTCATAATGAATGATCATTTAACTTTGTATCTTCGGTTTTGGTGGATCCTGCTTTCTGAAGCTTTTTATTCATTTTTGGATTTACTGGATAATACTAGACTTTTGACTTCCAGATTACTATGATTTTACTGTATTTATAAAAATGTGGAAATGAAAGAAGCAAAAAGTATGTACAGTTCGAAACAAAACACAAGTCTATTTTATTTCTTAAATTTAATACTTTATTTTTTCCACAATTACATGGAAAAACAAATTTTTTTAAGTAAAAACAATTTTTAACATGTGTTTTTAAAACGTTTTGAGTTCCATATTTCCTCGCTCCTCTCTGGATTGCACTCACCTCTCACCCCAGTGCTACACCTTTCTCAGTTGTCTTGGGCTGGAAAATTGTTTCACCTTGTCCTTTTGTGGATTCTGCTGCTAAAGTTGTTTGGAGGAGTTTTGGGGAGAGCTCAGGCGAGTCCCCACCTTTTCTCTACCATCTTGGCTCCACCCCTGCTTATTTTATTTCTAATTAAGAGTCTAAACTATATTTTGACAAATAAGGATAAATTTATAGAATTATTGCCTCAAAGAGATTTGATGTTTCATTGATCATTTCTATATAGATCAGGGCTGTCCAAAATCCGGCCCTCGGGCCGCCTCAGTGCAATTTATGTGGCCCGCCTACCAGCATAGAAATTTACATAAATGCTTTAGTAAACAAAGGCAAGCCACCACAGAGCACTCACTAAAATGGCAAATCAAAATATATTGTCTATTGTTTCAATAAAAACCTAAGGTTGGATAGCCCTTATATAGATGATTCTTAGGTAACTATATCCTAGTCTCTTTCCTGAGCTATAGTCATGCATCACTAACTGCCTTTTAAATATCTTGAATTGGATATTTTTTAGACATTTTAAATTCAGCATCCTCCAAAGGGAATTTCTTTTGCTTTCTAACATCCCTAATACTCTTGAGAGAACCCTCATGCTCCCAGTTCCCCAGGCTCACAACTTTGATGTCATTGTCAGCTCTTCCCTCTCACCTCAAATATCTGATCTATTTGCCACATTTTTGTCCTTTCTACCTTTACAGCATCTTTCATACACATCCCCTTCTCTCTACTCACACGGCCATCACCCTAGTGCAGGTCCTTATTACCTGTCATCTGGAGTACTGAAATAGCCGTCTAATTAAGTCTTCCTGCTTCAAATCCCTCCTTCCATCAATCCATCCTTCACCCAGCTGTCTAAGTGATTTTCCCATAGTGTAGATATGATCCAGAGTGACTTTATTCCACTTGCTGTCTTTGCATGTGACTCTCAGTTTACCAGTCCTTGCTCCTTACCTCTGCCTCTTAGATTCCCTGACTTCCTTCAAGATTTAGCTCAAATCCTATGTTCTGCATGGGGCCTGAGATGTCTGCAGTTTATTCTGTATATATTTTGAATGTACATTTATTATTTCCATGTTGTCTTCCCCATTAGAATGTGAGCTCTTTGAGTCCAGGGATCTATTTTTACCTTTCTTTATATCCCTGGTACTTAGTGTAGTCCCTTTCACATAATAAGCTTTTAAATGCTTTTTGATTCATTAGAAAACCATGTTAACCTATAAATGAAACTTGTTTAATAAAAAATGTGGCTTTCTTATAATAGATTTGTGAATATATTTTGAGGAAAAATACAAATTCTGTGTAAAAACAGTAATTTTAATGTATTCATTTGATGATGAAAAGTGATTTCTAATTTTCTAATGTCTAGGATAATATCTTCATGTAACCTTTTTAAGCCAAGCTGAGATTGAATGGTCTGTTTTCGCAATCTTCAGCTCATTTTCTGCCCACTTTTCTCAGTACAAGTCAGTCGGCTCTCAAAAAAGAGAATTGGTTATGGTGTGAACATCTGACAATTGTTTCTTCATACAAGTATAACACTGAGTTTAAGTCATCTGAAATAATCGAGGATGTATGCCACAGAATAATAACATGTTAGCACCAGAAGGGAGCCTAAAGCACATCCAGTCCAGTTACTTCGTATCTACCTGAATGCAGGCCTGGAAGGTGTGACCTATCACTAGGAACACAGATCAGGCCTGTTTAATACTGCAAACATTAAAATGCAGGATAATATGGGGTTCTACTTGAAAGGTTTGATCTTGACAAATTAAGATCCTTTCTTCAGTGATACGGATTTAGGATATTTGTGTAGATGTCTGGTCGCACTGGAAGAATGTGCAGACCAACGGCTCTAAATGCTGAAGTGAACTCCGCAGCTTCCTCTGAGTCACAGATTTTTCTTTCTTTTTTTGACACAAAATTTTAAAATGATACAAAAATACCTTGTTAACAATTTTTTATAGCCTCCAAAAGCTAGCTTATATTTTTCTTTGGTTCAGAGCCTTGGAAAGACAGTCCATGGTCTGTCGGTAGCAGCATCCCTCTCTAGATGCCACCTCTGAAATGAATTGTTATGATGAGTTGGTGGATGAAGACACATCAGCCTTTCATCCTTCCTTACTTTACCTGGGAATCTTTGACTAAATAGGAATGGGATTCTTTGTATGACTGCTCAAATCATTTGTACTATGTAGCTATCTCTCAAAAGGTCATAAAAGGGAACTGGAAAGAAAACCATTTGGGACTAAACATCTTTGAATGTAAAATGAAAGAGTTGTATCAGATGACCTCTAAAGTTCCTTCCAAAGAAGAAAAGTCTTATTTTTGTCTTGAACAGAAGTCCATATCTGTTATTGGCCAATGATTTCTCAGAGCTCATCTCCTTCAGATGGTGGGTCAGAAACATCCACCTACACCAAAAATTACACATTTTCCTGGTTCTTTTTTAGCTGATAGGGCTAATGGAGATCTTTGCTTAGGTAGCAGTCCTTTATAGTTCGAATATTCTTGACTACTAGCCTAGATGTATATATAGGATTGAAATAACTAGATCCTCTACCTCTTCATTTCAGACTGGAATATTCATGTGCTGGGTGTGTAGAAGATCTGCTTCCTTGAAACAAATCGATTACATTGTTGAAAGTTGCTTCAAGAGATAGTCTTCTTTCTTTCTCTCTTCCAAAACTTACATAGAGATCATTTTAAGTCACATAAGCTTTCTGAACCTCACTATTCCAATATGGAAAATAATGGGGTTGGACAAGACAGTCTTAAAGTTCCCCTCCATCTCTCAGATTTTTGATTTTCTTAAAAAAAGTTTCCCCAAAGAAGGGAGATGGTTCTTAATGAATGCTAATACGTATCTGGACAAAATACAGAAAATCATTTGATTTTGTATAGTACACACTGACTTTGTAATTTCTTCCCCTCCCCGGTCATATTCATATGAAATATATTTTTTCCTAACATGCTTTATGCATTAATTGGTTTCAGATGCTTCATATTTGTGAGGCATTGGATTTTATCATATACCCTCAACAGTTACTGCACATTTGGGAACAGAACAGTGACTTGGAGACAGCACTTTGTGTGGTGGTGATGATTATGGTGGTGATGCCGATGGTGGATGACGTCCTGACCCTAAGCTTTAGCCACAGCCCCATTCCTGAATTGTAGGTGACTTGTTACAAGGGTGATCGATGATTGTCATTACCAGGAATGCTAACTGTGGCATGTACCAGCTTTGAGGTTGCTATAGTAAAGTAGACGTAGTAGATCAGAATTGTAGCAAAGTAGATAGTCCCCTGGCTTATTTTAAAATGTAACAGTTTCTCTTGTTTGCAGAATACTGACTTCACTTATGGTTGGAGTGGAGCCAGAGAATCTTCATGCCAGTGCCAGCTCTGCCACTTATCTGTTTGACCTTATGCAAGTCACTGAACCACTCTGGCCTCAGTTTCCTCTTCTGTATAATAAAGAAATAGGATTACACTGACTTTTGAGGTCCTTCCTAACTAAATCTATGACTTCCTCATCTGCAAAATTGGGATAATGCTTATACTGTGATCTGACAAGTGTGTAATGAGAAAAAGTAAACTTCAAATTCATATGCAAATGTGAATTATTATTGCCATCTTTATTTCTTTTTCCTTTCTCTCCAATCTCTGTCAGAGAATTAATGATCTATAAACCAATATTTAAAATACACTAGGAATGACCACAGTTTAAAGGGGCCTTTGAATCCTTTGAGAATGAAAATAATAAGCCTCCATTTTATGTATTTTTTGTAAATGCAACTTTTTGTACATTTAAAAAATCTTTATATTTATCATGCTAGGCAGATAACCTCAGAAAGGAAAAATAATTTATTATGTTTTTGAATTATCCTCTGCCATCATTTTGTTTTCCCATAAGTTCTTCCTTTTTTCCAGGTTGTTAGTGGCCATTAACAACTCAAACCGAATTTATATTTTACAAGTGTGTTTATGTTTCAACTCAGGTAATTAAGTGCAATTGTCACTTTCACTGAAGTCACTTAAATCATCTGTGATCATCACAATGGTTGAAGTAATCATTTAATTTTTAAGAGCAAAGTAGCTTCCTTTGCATCTCCTGCCTTGCCTCATTTCAACTCCATAGAACAAGATACTCCTCCCAGGATAAACTCATCACTTACCTCACCACCATGCTGTTAACTCAAACCTCCTTCAGCATCCTATCCCCTCTGTTGAGAGGGTTGAATGTCAGAGTACCAAACTCCTCTCAGTGCCTTACTTTCTAGAGGGTAGAAATTGGACTCTCAGATCACCCTGTTTTGCATCTCCTGCCCTTCCTGATTTCAGCTCCATAGAATAAGATACTCTTTGGTGTCTCCCCCCGGCCTCCCTTATCCCCAGCTTTCCTGCTTTGTTTTCTGTGTTGTCTTCCACATTAGATAGTAAGGTCGTTGAAGGCAGGGGCTGTCTTTCTTTTTATTGATTGTATCCCCAGTGCTTAGCACAGTACCAGGCATGTCATAGGTGCTTAATAAATATTAATTGGATTGGATCAGATTTGTACATGTAGAATCCTAAATTGACAGTTTCTTTTGAGAATAGAAAGCAGGAAAATATGTCCTTTTTCCAGGTTATCAATTGAAAAGGAATGAAAAATTATTTAGCTGAACATTGTAACGTTTTAAGTTTCTTATGCTGATTTATCTAAAACAGTCTTATTTTTTTCTTTAAAACACTATGCTCAACACTTATAGCAAAAATGGTTACAATTTAAAATTACATGAGCTTATTTTGTCATGCATTTTTGTGGTTGAGGGAAAGTAGCCAGAATACGATGCTTAGCTATGTCAGTTTTTGTTCCTGACGGTTGACATTCAAATATATCATAGCAAAAAATTCCTTGCAAATGTCCATGTTGATTTAGAGATAGTTCATCTCTCAGTTACTTCATAATTATCTATCTTATTAAAGTTTGGGGAGTAAAATAATCACTCACTTTTCTGATAGAGATGAAAAATTAATGTGAAAAATTCCCAAAATCTATGCTTTAAAATTTATAGTATGTATCTTCTAAAAATAAAGCTTTAATCTGTCTCTGAGTTGTGAGGAATACATATCGAAGTTATATATGGAGAAAAAAGATTAAATTGAGTCTTCTTGGCTACAGACTTACATAATTATTTAAATTAAAAGTATCATACCGTAATCTACTATATGGAGAATGTTACTAACAGCTAAGTTTTGGAATATTTTTGATTATATTATTTAGTGCCTTTATTAAAATTTCCTTTTCATATTTTTACATTCAATAGCTAGGCTGTCATTTTAGAAAAAGACTAATAGTAACATAGCAAAGTTATGGAAATAACTTTTGTTTGAAAATAAGACTTGTTTCCTTTTCTTTCTTGCTTGAGTATAGTTTTGTTCATTTAGTATAAATTCACCTAGTAGAATTATGAACCTAAGGAATCATTAATTCACTCAAGAGAATGATTTCACCATGCCTACAAAGTCTCTGCTGCTGTCTTTTCTGTACTGTGTTGTCCCTGCTCTTTCCATTTCCTAAGCTTCTTGACTTCTCCTGCTATGTAGCTTATAGATGAACTCTGTCATCTCCATATTGATGGATGGTGCAGTAACTGTGAGGGGACAGCTGTGGTTATATGCCATGGATTGGTTGTTTTTACAGTCAGCTTGATTTTGTGACTTCAACAATAGTGAGCAGCCCAGCATCAGAAGGAAGGAATTTGGAGGACTGCAGTGGGGGCCCCCACTTCCTTTCCTTTTACTCTTAACTTCTCAGGTCACATCATGTGAACATCTCCACCTGTCTCCTCCTTTACCTGTTTCACGTGAAGAGGTGGCTCTCTTTTTTGCCAAGGCAATTCTTTCTATGTGCCCCCTTCAGACTTTTACAATCTTCTCCAGCAGATGGTCCCTCTCCATCATTCCCATTCTCTCACAGATTTTCTTTGTTTTGGCTCTTTACCTTTATCTACAAATATGCCCGTGCCTCCTCCATTCTTAAAAAAAACAACAGCAACAAAACCCCTCTCAGTGAAGATGGGCATTACCACTAGTTATCATTGTCTTACATACTTTTCTTCTTACCTAAAAAAAATTCTACACTAAGTGCTTCTATTTTCTGTCCTCTCATTCTCTTCCTCAATCCTTTGTAATCAGCAGCCTGGATCATCATCATGTATCTGAATCTTTTTTTTCCCCAAAACTCCAAAGTTTTCACTTATCTCTTAATTGCCAAATTAGATTTCTCTGTCCTCATTCTTCTTGATCTCTCTTGCAACATTGCAGAGTTAGTCGCTTTCTCTCCTTTAGGTGTTCAAGACAACACTTTCTCCTGGTTCTTCTCCACTTGCCTCATTAATCCTAAATGTTGTTTGCTAGATCTTCATTCAGGTTGGATCTACTAACCTGGAGTGTCCCCCACGGTTTTGTTTTTATTTTCTTTCTGTACAGTTTTACTTGATAATCGCATCAGCCTCTATAGGTTCAAGTATTTATTTGCAGATGAGTCTTAGATTTACTCATTTAATCCTAACCTCTAACTCCTGACTTTCAGTCACATTTTGAACTACTTGCTGGCCTTCTTGAACACAACATGTCTAAGACTTAACTTATCATTTGCCGTTCCTCTCAAGCTTTCTTCTCTTCCTGACTTTCCTTTTATTGTCAAGGGCACTGTTATCTTCCTGGTCAGCCATGTTGTCATGGCTGTCATGGGTGTCATTTTCGTTCCCTTACTTTGTCTCATTCTTCAAGTCCAACCAGTTGCCAAATCCTTTTGATTTTACTTTCACAACATGTCTCATGCTGCTTTTTCTCTCCTGACACCACCGTTGCCCTCCTCGCCTCATGTCTGAACTAGTGGAATAGTGTTTTGTCCTGCCTCTAATCTCTCCCGACTCCATTTCCTCCTCCACTCATATACCAGAACAGTTTTCCTAAAGTGCTGGTCAGTTTACATCACTACTCAATAAACTTCAGTGGCTCTCAGGATCAAATATAAAAAGAATCTTCTTTTTGGTTTTTAAAGCCATTCATAGCTTGGCCCCTTCCTTTAAGTGGGCATGGAAGAAATACAAAGTAAAATTTTTGTTTTAGAGGGGGAAAGAGGCAAGCATTAGGAGCTGGGGAGAATCTGGAAAGGCTCATGAGAAGGTGGCACTTGCGTGGAATGCTGAAAGAAACAAAGGTTTCTGGGAGATGGAGTTGAGGTGGGAGGGTATTCCTAGTATGGGGGATGGCCAGTGCAAAGACCCAGAGATGGGAGATGGAGTGTCATGTATGAGAACAACAAGAAGGCCATTTGGGATGTACTGTAGACTGTGGGAAGGAGAATAATAAGGTAGGGAAAATAGTTTAGATCATGTTATGAAGCACTTTAAAAGCTAAACAGAGGAGTTAATATTTGACCCTAGAAGCAATAGAGAGCACTGGAATTTGCTGAGTAAAGGAGTGAAATGGTCAGACCTATACTTTAGGAAAATTTCTTGAGCATTTGTAGAGAGGATGGATTAGAGAAGAGATCAGTTAGGAAGCTGTTACAGTAGTTCAGGGTTGAGTTGATGAAGGCCTGAACCAGGGTGGTGGCAGTGTGAGTAGAGGGAAGGGGAAGGATGTGAGAGATATTGCAGAAGTAGAAATAACAAGATTTGGCAACAAATCGGATATGTGGAGTAAGGGAGGGTGAGGAGGCAAGGGTAACCCTGAGTCTGTGAACCTGGTTTTTGGGAGGATGATGGTGCTCTTGATAGAAATATAGAAGTTCAGAAGAGGGTTGGGTCAGAGGAAAAGATAATGAATTCAGTTTTGGACATGTTGAATTTAAGTTGCTCCTGGCATTCTTCTTTGAAATATCCAGTAAACCGCTGTAGATGTGTATCTGGCACTCCAGAGAGAAATGAGGGCTGGATATATGGTTTTGAGAGTCCTTTTCATAGAGAAGATAATTAAACCCATAGGTATTGATGACCTCTCCATGTGATAGAATGCAGAAACAGCGGAGAAGGTCCTGGCAAAACCTTGAGGTTTTGCCACAAGTAGGTGATGTGACAATTATGAAAATAGCAAGTTGTATTCCCCACCTTCTCCTTTCTGTACTATTCTCAGATCTACTGATGTAGGCCTAATATCTCCACTGACCTCTAGGCTTGCATCTCCACCTGTCTCTTAGACATCCCTAATGGATGTCCTATAGACATCTGAAACTCACCATGTCCAAAACTGAACTCATTCTCCCCCCTCTCAAACTTTCCTATTATTCCATATTTGTGTGTATATAAATGTATATATATATATATATATATACACACATATATGTATGCATACACACACACACACACATATATATATTTTATGAGAGGAGTCAGGGTGGCACAGTGGTTGGAGTGGGAGGCTTGGAGTCAGAAAGACTTGAGTTCAAATCTGGCCTCAGATACTTAGTAGCTATGTGACTTTGAACAAGTCATTTAACCTCTGTTTGCCTCAGTTTCCTTATCTGTAAAAGGGTGTTGTGAGGACAACATGAGACAATACTTATAAAGAGCATGTAGTACAGTACCTGGCATGTAGTAGGAACTATAGACATGCTTTATTATTATTGTTGTTGTTATTAATTATCTTCCCTTCTCTTTACCCTCTTAAAATCCTTAGGATAGAATCAATCTAGCTCAGGACCCCCTTTTTTCCTAACTTAACTCCTTCAGTACCTTTTGAAGAAATTGAGGTTTTGAAGGGACACTTTGTTTCTTTCTTCCCTATTTTAATGTTAGTTCTACCCATTATTCAGCCCCTTCCAATTGCTCAAATAAGTTTACCTTTCTAGATTTCTCTTGATTCTTGTGTTTGTACTACAAAGTGCCTACTCAGGTCTGATGTTTTCATTGGAAATACTTGAAAGTCCTCTTCCATTAAAGATCCATTTTTTTTTTCAATGTAGGGTTATACTCAGCTTTGCAGGATAAGTTGTTTTGATTATAAGCCCACCACATCTTTTGCTTTTGCAATGTTATATTTAAACATCTCTTATTTTTCGTAAAACCTACCAGGGCTTGTGTGAGCCTAATTGTGATCCTTTGATACATGAACTTCTTTCTTTGTGCTTGTAGTATTTTCTTTGACTTGGGAGCTCTTGATTTTGGTTATGACATTCCTGGGATTTATCCTTTTGGTGTTTCTTTTGTGTGATGATCAGTGTATTCTTTCTCATTCTGTTTTGCCTTCTGCTTTTAATAAATATGGGCAGTTTTCATTTTTGATTTCTTGAAATGTAGTACCTAGGCTTTTTTTTTTTAAAAAAAATGATGGTTTTCAAGGAGGCCAGTGATTCATAAATTATGTCTCCTTGACCAGCAGGTCAATTGTTTTAAAACACTTATATCCTATATTTTTTTATTTTCTTTCAATCTTTTGATTTTGTTTTAATATTTCTTGCAATCTCAGAATCATTGAATTTTCTTTGGTCTTATTGTCATTTTCATGAAATCAATTACTTAGATAAGGTTTGTATGAGGTGAGACCACCGCCAGCAATTAATTAGTCAGAGGTCTCTCAAAGTAGAAACAGAAAAATTCTTTATTACGATCTCATGAGAAAGGGCTGTCTCCAAACCAATTGGTAGGGAGAGGTGGTGCCCAGAGGGCAGAACTTAGCTTTATACCCTAATGCAAACAACCCACACCCCACCACTGACCCTTTCCTCTCATTGGTGGAGTCCAGGCTCACAGCCTAAATGTGGAAATCTACTACCCCAGGTACAATTTAGCAGGTGCCAACTCCTTAAAAAAACTCTTTTATCCTTATTTGGCAAAGACACAGTTCAGGTGATTTTAGTAACTGGAAACTTAGGCCTAGCTGACAATCAGAAGCCCTGAGTCCTGCTGAAAGGTCCCCACCCCCATTTATCCTGCTTAACTCACAGAAAGGCCAAAATCCAGATTCCATGAGAGGGCTTTACCATCCCACTCAATCCTTCCTCTCATTTGTTCATTGAACACCTCTCACGTCAGTCTTGGTACATCTGAATTCTTCCCCTTAACTGTCACCCCTTTAAGTAAATATGGAAAGGATTGATCAATGCATTGATGAATCAAAGGGGTCCTTTAAGATGCGAATTCAAAAAGTCTTTTCCTGTACAGCTATCTGGCAGGGAACATCATCCATGAAGTCCTCTGGTCCTTGGTATTTGTTCCAGCCACCTCCAGCACAGCATCTCAGCATCTTTTCCTCTTGTCTTCTTGTAGGAACTAGCTTCTGTCCATTCTCCTACAAAAGTGACCTTAGCACAATTTTAAACTACCATTTCTAATCCTTATACCCTAATCATTTTACATTTTCAAAATTGGAACTTTGACCAATTGTCCTGTTTAAGAAATTCACATCAGAACCCAATTTCTTATATTTTACTTTAGCCTATTATTAATTTCCTCTCCAGGAGGATGAGATTTCACTAAGGAATTAACAACAGGCTCCAGTACATATATAAATACATTAAATAATCAATTTTTAACACAGTACATATAACATAAACTTTTAGTAATGCCATGTTTCTTTGATGACATTTACAAAATAAACCACAAGCCATTCTTCTTTTAACATTGCTAATTATAACAAAACTTTAGACAAGCTTGATATTAACCAAATAATATTCTCAGAAGCCCTTGACCTAATTGTCTCCACACCATTACCAAGAATTTTAAAGACCCTAACTTACGCAAGATCCTATACAAGGCCCTCATAAACTACCCTAACTTATACAAGACCACACACAGGAACACTAGTCCCAGTCCTATAGCAATCTAAGATGTTCCATAATCAATTATTTTAACAGATTTGTTACTGCACTTATAAAACCTTCCGATTATAGAAATTTGCCACTAAGAGATTAGGGACTTATGGTAAGGGGGCCATGTTTCTCTAGCTTCCTGTCAACTCCAGGCGGAAGTTATGTCAAACTGCAAGCTGCATTTAGCCAGGCTTAAAGCCTGCCAGGTTCCAGTTAAGGAAGTCAAGAGGGTTCCACCTCAGCACATGCAGAAGTTGCTTTCTCAACCCTCCCATAAAATCATACCTGCAGTTCATGCCTTCCCCCCACAGGGCTGCTGGCCTCTTGGGTCAGCCTTCCTTGATAATCACACCTGGAGTTAGACTCAGAAAAACAGTCAGTTAACAGTCCCATTAAATCTTTGAATAGCAAGTTCCAATAATCAGTTTAAGATATGACTATAATCTCACATTGCTTAAGGAGCATCCTTAAAGCTAGCTCTAAATAGCTTTCATGCATTTCCTCCCTTATTCATAAAAGTCTTCCCATTAAGATCATAAATTATTGCTCTAACGCATTTGCATCAGTTTCCCAGACTTTTCTGTTCTCCTCTAACTATGCCTGATCTGGAAGAATGAGATATTCCTCAAGAATTGAATCATGTAAATATGATAGGTTCAAATGTTAACTTTATCTTTTAGACGATGGAATGAATTCAAATCCAAACAACCACATTTAACTTTTACCATCCATGCAAGGATATTCTACAGCTTTCTCTAAGGAACACTGAAATTATTTTCCCCAAACTGAAAATGTCTGATTTAATTCCAGTAATTACACCATTTATCTTACTACCCAGTTGCTCTTACATCATTTTCAAACATTTAAGGACCTCATTCCACATAGATACAATATAACTTTAAATCTCAGCCTTAGTCTATGGGGTAATGCTTCAATCTTACATTTGTATTCTTATTTTGCAAACTTCTTTTCCCTTTGTTCAAATTGTTCCCATTAATATTTAGACAGAATGTTATCTTTCATATGACTATACAAGAGTACCAGTGTACCCAGTCATTTGATTAAAAACACCAAGATTTCACATATTTACATTAATCAAATTTTCCATTTCTCCCCATAAAACCAACTTTTTTCACAGTGGTAACAGATTCTGGCAGATACTTTCCCTTTTGTCACTACCTGCTTATTTCTCATTACAGAGACCTGCCTTATCACCTACCCCCGAGGGCGGGTTCTTTTACATCAGATGGCAAGTTTCATCTCAAAATTTAATTTTACCCTAAAAACCCATCACTTTTTGCTAACTTAAAAAAAAACCCAGATTTGGAGGTGAGCTGACTTATGGGCTGGCTTCTGACCTCTGCTGTTCTCTTTCTTTCAGTACAACTTAAATACCAGTAACTGTTTCCCCTTCCCCTTCCTTCCCTTCTGCTAGGTGGGCATAGATAGTTTATCTGTACTGAAAGGTGGTAAGTAGGGGAAGAGACTGGCTTTTCTAAGTGGTCCCAACTTTTTTAACTTTATAAACCTTTAAACATTGGGATTCATTTACAGATACCCTGCAGTGCCATCACAAATTGGTCCATAAATCTCCAGATTAACATACATAAATATATCTTTAGGTGATACAGGCTTGAAAATCACACCCCTATATTTTTCCAAGGATTCTCATTTTCTCAATAGGAATTCTACCACACCTAAACCTTTTGCACAGAGATAGAGTTTGGAAATCTATACTAATTTATTCACTCTTTGCGCTCTCTCTCTCTCTCTCTCTCTCTCTCTCTCTCTCTCTGTGTATATATATATATATCTCAGATTATCACATATAGAAATTATTGATCCTATTACTTCTGGTATTTATACATTCCCTTAAATATATTTTATTTAGCACTCAACAGCTCTTTTTCTGAGCTACTCACTACCTCTGGCCCAAGTATTAGGAAAATTTGCCTAGCCATGAGTGAATTTTTTTTAAAAAAGATTGTTATTTCATATCATTACTTGCTTTTATAATTCATCCAGATTTGAATTTGGCCCCCTACTTTCTCCAAGCCTCATTTTATGCATACTTGAAATTAACAAAATGCCTGAGGAGTTTGGGGGAGGCGTGGTCACTTCTCTTCCAAGTAAAAACCTTTAGACTCTTTAAGCCCCCTAGTCCAGCCCTTTGAGATACCAGAGACCTTTCTCAGAGCAGAGGGCCTAATCCTTTAGATAAGCTGACTTTCAGGAATCCTCAACTACTTAAGAGTCAGGAGTGTTCAACTACTTAAGAAGGCAAAAAAAATTTTTTTCCTACCCCCAGTCACCAGTATATGGCTTCAAATCATAATTCTATACAATCTCTGTGGAGACAAAATTCAGTTATACCTTATACAGGCAAAGTTTAATAATTACTAACCAATCAGCCTTATTTTCCAATCGGGCTACAAGCCTCTTTCAGCCCCAGCTGTGGATTGACCCACTCACAGTCTTCCAAGGTGGAGGGTGGGGGAAGAGTACCTAAGAGCACATGGTAGCTAAGAACACGTAGACAGAATGCCACATGGTCTTAAGCCGTACCACCCCCACTCAAATAATTTCAATCTCTTTCCTAATCTTGACCCAAACTACCTGAAATATTTCAAATAGATGAAAAAAAAAACATTATACTTACCAAGCTTCTTCTCCAGCTTCTCTTACTTTAAAACTTAAAAGTAAATGGGTAACAATTTGCATACTAAAGGAGCTTCTCTTGTCTCCCAACCCTGTTTCTTCCTCCACTGCCTTCCAGGGATCTTTATTTTGCTAATTCTTTTTAACCTCTCAGTTCCTAGAGTTAAAATTTCCACATGAACATAAAACAAAACTTTTCTTAAATGCCACAGAAAAGACATTAGACAACACTTTGCACAGGAACAATTTAGAATTCAAATTCAGACCCATCCCAAGCATTAAATTAAATAGAATACATTTCAGTCTTCACATTTCCCCTTGGGGCTATAAAACCTCCTTTCTGTGAAGCAGTGAAAGACTTTGAAATGCAAATCAATCTATACCTCCCTGAGAGAGAAAATTTTTACTGTCCACAAAACTTCCAAAACCCTTTTCCCCAGGTCAGCCCATTAGTGCCTTTCTTCAAAGCATTGGTCTCCCCACCTAGATGAAATATTTTTAAGAGCTCTTGTCTATGGCCATTTTCCTTTCTATTTTTGGTAGTCCATCCTTTAAACCTGTTCCCTAAAGATCTATCTGCAGGTATACCTAATTTTTATTCCGATGTGCCCATTACTAACAACTTGACAGATGGAGTTTTCTTTCCTTCCCCTGCCCTGCCAATTAACCAGAAGGGGTCACCCCCTCCTCTCAGTCACCCAGGTGCTCATTTGTTCAACCTTCCAAGCCAAACTCAAGGGTCAAAGACCCAAGGATGCATTTACAGTCCCTCCAAGTAGGGCTCCAGGGTCAAACCACAATTTTTAGCCATGGCAGTTGACCCAAGGGCTTGTCACAAGATCTCACTAATCTCCAGGCTATACTTATACAACTTATGTGACTGTTCCAATTCCACATGCTGCCTTCTCCCTTTCAGGTTAGCACTAGTGCACTTTTCACCTTCACTGCCCCGGCCGGCTTTTGGTTTTGAGCACAATTTAAACCTGAAAACCTGCCTGTTTGCTGTTTCTCCAAGTCCCTCTCTTCAGATCCTTAGCCACCACTAAGCCAAAATCCTCCTCCCCAGACTTGTGGGCCACCAAGAATTCCCGGAGGGCACCTGCTCAGGGTCAAGATGAGGAGGGGCTGCTCAAGAGTGGGCATGCCCCACATTGGGTGCCAAAACCTGTATGGGGTGAGAACACCTGCCAGCAATTAATTAAAAGAGTCAGAAGTCTCTCAAAGTAGAAACAGAAAACTTCTTTATTATGATCTCATGAGAAAGGGCTGTCTCCCAATCATTAGGCAATAGGCAGGGAGAGGAGGCACCCAGAGGGCAGGACTTGGCTTTATATCCTAACTCAAACAACTGTCTCATTAGTGGGGTCCAGGCTCACAATCTAAAAAGTGGAAATCTACCACCCCAGGTAGAATTTAGCCAGTGTCAACTTTTTTTTTTTTTTTTTTAGATTTTTTTTTTATTTACATCTTTAGTTTTCAGCATTAATTTTCACATGCGTTTGAATTACAGATTTTTCTCCCCATTT